>VZTY01005827.1:0-34449 GCA_013400935.1 Turnix velox
GTCATTCTGTGATTCTGTGTGGGATTCTGTGACCCTGAGCCCAGCAGCAGAACAGCAGCCAGCACCCCTGGATGAGAGGAGCATTTGGGATGCTGTGCTTTCAATGGGAATATTTTACCCTTTTGCATGCACATCATGGGCTCACCTGTGGTATATGAACTTAGACTTACATTTCCTGAGCATGCAAGGCATCATGACAAAGGCAGACCTGTGTGGACTAAATACTTCCTTATGTCTTTCTGCTTGTTCTGCAACAAAACCATCTTCTGTTTTCTTCCTTTTTTATGCAATTTTTTTGTGAGCATTCCAGTGTCTGTGGGAAGAGGAAGTGCAGACCAGTTCATGGTTTTGCTCAAACTAATTAAAGTTGTACATGTCAAACTTGTCCTCCAAGGCTTTGACATAGACCTGTCAGCAAAGTAACAGGTCACAAAGAAGCATAAAGTGAAAATAACTTGGTTATAAAACAGAATACCTCCCAGGGAGATACACAGGAGTAAAGCAGTGGTATTGATGGTCTTCTAACAGACACAGAGCATCATTTTATCTCTTCTAACATAACAAAACATTATAACTTCTTCAGACATCTTGTAGCCAAACAAAAATTTGAAAGTAGAATATGGAGGGAGGACTTGGAAAAGTTGCAAATCCCAACTCATGTTTTATTAAGGAGAGAGAAATATTGCCCACACTAAAGTGCTGAACTACCTGAACTGGTATCTGAAATAAGGTTTTCCCTAACTGGATCACAGCATGCTAATTAATACAGACATTTGAAAAGCCTAGACATGCTGCAAGTTATGACCTGTTTGTGCTGCTCAACAGGCATAGCTAATTCTACTAAGTCTTTGCACAAGTCATGTTCAACTTTAACAGAAATTACTTCTCTGAAAACCGTAATAGTTTCACTTTGTTCTCATTTCTTCCAGTCAGAGACTCTTGCTTTGGAGCAGAACAGAACTTTTTAAACTTGATTTGAGTTTTTTGAACAAGGATTGTGAGTCTTTCAGAAGACATCAAAAGAGTTGGCAGACTCTCCCCCCTATCTGAGCGGGGCTGTGCCTTTACGAGAGCAGGAGGCAGCATCCTGTCTGGTGTGCCCAGTTCACACACCAGCCCGCTTGACAGCTGCATCTCACCATCCACAGCAGCTGCTTCACAAGCTTGCCTTGAGGAGAGCTATGCTGCTTTCCAAAGCATGCAGAGCTCACCCCTCCCACTGCAAGAAAACAGGAGTCTGCTGGGAAGGGGTTCCAGACAAGTCACAAGTGTTGCAGCAGAAATGGCTTTTGGAAAGGAGTGCTGGAGAGCTAAAGAAGAGCCCTACACATATTTTATATGACAATCATGCACACATTGACCACTCTTCCGAGGGCAGGACCATGTGGCAGACTTTTATTTTATTTCAAGCAAGGGCACAGTGCTCATTTGAGAGACTTCAGCAGCTAGCTATTGTGAAGGTCTAGCTAGCCTTACATGTAACAGGCATTTATTTTATTTTTCCCTAATGCCAGGAGCTCCCTAAACAGAAGCATTCACGTGTGGTGTACACACAAGAAATTGGAATTGAAAACAAGCAAGCATTCCTCCAGAAAAAAAAAATATCACAGTAGCCAGAACAGAGTAATTGTCTCCTAGTTTTCTGAGTAATTTTACCAGTCTCTCTACGCTGTTTTTCATAAGAGGTTTTTACTAATTTTCCACACATTTCCAAATTGGTAACCCTATCCATTAGCCATATGCCAGATTTCAGACTGCAGCAGCTGGTAGAAAACAGTTTAATCTCTTTCAGACAGCTTAAAGTCCATGGCTTATAATTGCATAAAGGTACAGCCAGGCAAGATGTCATCAAAATGTAGATGCCATCAAAAACTCCTCATGTTTCTAGGACACACATCACGGAAATGACTTGTTTGATGTTATTCCACACCAGAGCACATTGGCACCAGGACACCTCATGTGAAATGTGAGCCCACTCCAAAGTGTCTCCTGGAAAAAGCTGTACTTCTGAAGCTGATGTGAGTGTCCCACAACATATGCAGTGATTAATGGAGTGATCACAAGAAGTAGATGCAATTGGGCAACAAAGGAACAGAGACCACCCAAAGGCAGAACGAGGACTGCTGTTCCTGCAGGAGGCCCAGACTGTGGGGCTGAATTGCCACTGTAACACTTGTCCTTCATGCTGTTAACATAATTATTCCATTTCAAAAGCAGTATCCAGAGTAGGACTGGCATTAGTTTAGCTATTTTCTCTATCCTTTATATATAATACTTTTCCTGCTAGAGAAAAGTCCATTCCAGCTTCTCCAAAAAGCACTTCAAAAGGATGTGCAAGAGTTCCCAAAAACTGCCGTCTGTTAACAACTTCCTTACAGAAAAATTTGCTCTTCAGTGTAAAGACTAGAATTCAGAATATTAAAGGATTTACTTTTTGACAGTCTCAAAAATACTCATTGTTGTCCATCTTATTTATTACTTCTTCTCTTGATTCAAATTATAGAGTGTAAAATCCATACCCCTCAAAGGACTTTTAACTTTAAACCCAAACATTTTAAGCAGATAGATCTCCAGTTATTTCAGTTTCCTAAAAAGAGCCCTCTCTAGTGAAAAAAAAATTCCTTTACTTGTTTATCAGGCTTTACTCTCCTTTCTACAGCTTGCAAAAATATTAATGGTCTCAAAAATACTTTGATTTTTCCTAGTTATAGTCTACCATTTATCTATGATTTTATCCATATGTCTTCCCAATATGGCTTTAATCTTGCCCAAGAGAATGATGTCTATGAATATACTGACAAAACCTGTATCCTCCATCTTTGCCTTAGGAATTGTCTCTACTTGCTAGGGCTGAAACTTAGGTTGGAAGCTCATTGTGGGGAGACTGAGCCCACATCTTTAGCAGCCTTAGTAAATGTGTGTCTGATGTGATGTGTAAAGTGTCCATGTTTCCTCTCAGTGCTATAAAATAGTAAAAAAAAAAATTCTAATTGTTTTTATAGTTAGGAACAAAGGTAATATAGTTCAGATGGAACTTTGAACTTTACTCCTTTAAACCACTCGGTAACTACCAAAAGAGTTCTGTAGTTGTGATTTTCTTTCCATATGAAGATTTCACATTTCCTTTTTTCTCCTTTAAAAACCTCCTTCAGGAAACTTGCTTGCTATTGCTTCTTCCAGCCTGCCCCTATCCTGTTCTGTTCACAGCCTGAAGTCCTTCGAGTTCACACTTCTTCCCCTGGACTTCCCCAGACTCCTACAAGAACTATGATGCAAGCTAGCATTAAGAGGAAAAGGGGAGAATAATCATAGTATCCTGGAATTCCCACCACACCATCTGCTTTTTTTGGAACCCTATGGATCTCAAGGGGAAATTAACTATGAAGTGGACTGAGCAATGATGACTCGTGAGATGCTTTCAATTTCTCAGGCCTGATGACCCAGCTGCTGAGAACAATATGTGTGAACTCTGTCACATTTAAAGAGGATGACTCAGAGCTGCAGGAAGGACAGATCTGGAGCTAATGCTCAGTCATGTCATCCCCATGCTGAAGATACTGCACAGCATGACTCAGCCCAGTTCTTCTCTCTTTCACTTTGTGCCACAATTACATCTTGAAGTTCATGTGATCCTGATGCAATTACAATATCATCACCTACATCATGAAACAGCATAGCAAAATAACCAAAGACAACAGTAAGTTGAGCTAAAGTAAAAAGGTTTCCATTTTTAGTCACCCAGAGGGAACTTCTGAGGTTAAGACAATTCTCTTGTATATGCCTGTGTGATTGTTTTTCAGTGTAGAATCATGGAATCATAGAATCATAGAATAGTTCGGGTTAGAAGGGACCTTAAGATCACTGAGTTCCAACCCCCCTGCCATTGGCAGGGACACCTCCTTTTAGATCAGGCTGCCCAGTGCCATGTCCAGCCTGGTCTTGAACACCTCCAGAGAGGGCACGTCCACAACCTCTCTGGGCAACCTGAGATCAAAGCTTTTCTGAGAGGAGACTGCAGAGATCATAGAACAGTCCAAGTTGGAAGGGACTTTTCAGATCACTGAGTCCAACCATCAGCCTGCTGCAGCACGACTGATTCCCTCCTTTGTTTGTTCAAAACTGAGCTCATTCCAGGACTGGAATGAAACTCAGATTGAGTTTGCAGTCTCTCTAGACTATGAAAGCAAAGTATTTCATGAAAAAGTTCTTGCAGTATAGATTAGTTCTCCTTAATAATGTGCATATTCCCTATATTCCTGTCTGCATAGCCTTTCTTTAGTTTTTGTTGTAAGCCATGACTCAAGACAGTAAATACCTTTCAAATGCAATTAACTCCTGGCTTTGGACTTGGCTTGATAACAAGTTAAAATCAGGAAAGGCAAACTATCTGCTTGTTTTAAATCCATCTCAAAAGCACAAGTGCTAGATGTCCTAGACCAAATGTTGCTCATTTTACTCATAACAGTAAGGCCATGAGTTTCAAATCAATTAATTGCATCAATAAAATTCACAAGCTTTGACCAGAGAGGTAATTTGATGAAATTACCCCGTGGTTTGCTGCATCTGGTACTGCAATTGCACCTAAGATAAATTATCTTGCTTAGCTAAATACATACCTCATTTCTATACCTGAGTTAAACAGAAACTTTACACGTGCTCTAGGCCACATCTGCCTCAAACATTCATAGGACTTCATGGTAAGCAGCGGCTTGTAAATAAAACCACACTCTTCAAGACATTTATACACATTTATTGATTTGACAGGAAATGCATCTTTACAAGAACTTTACTTGACAATAGTCTTCATGGGACTAATTAGCTATTCTTTCTACTAGGAGCAACAATTCCTTTGTAAATTTTCTAATTAAATCTGTAGCTGCTTGAAAGAGTATTAGCACAGCAGAGATTTCCTCTAAGCAAGCCTACAGGGACCCTGATACCCTAACTGCTAGCTGAATGGAGGACTTTGTCACACATTATGCAGTCTGGGCTAAATCATCCTCACAGCAGCTCACAATGAAGCACATGCCCTAATGAGAGTAAAAGTCGCTCCAGCAATACCTGACATTTCTTATTGTGTAATACAGAGCCTTCTCTGGTCTTTTCCTCAGAGAAGAGAAAGAGATATGTGAAAACTATTAGTTTTTGTACAGAGAGCAACTTGTTGGTTCTGCTCACAGAAGCTAGCTGAGTTTGAAATTCCACATAAAGCTGTCCCTGCTTGCTCTGATCTCCCTGCTCCTTAGCAAGAGACAGACTGCAGGTGTAGCACACTTTGGAAAACAGACTGGGTTAGTCTCAACATTTTCTCTATTAATAAAGAAATGTATCCACTATCTCAATCTAACACAACTCTTCATGATTAACACAGTCAAAACTGTACAAATCAGACAGAATGAGCAAATGGGCTAGTTTCAGAAGTAATCCTATGATGACCTATGAAAGATCAACCTCTGATTTGTCTAAAGTTTTTAATCACTACCTATGAACTCCTCAGTGTCTTGATGACTTGTGAAAGAAACACACCAGCTTTTTGGAAGGTGTTAGCCCAAATACAGCACCTGTTCTGTGTGGGCTTTTTCCTAAACATACTCCATTTCAGTCTGTCGTCTTGTAGCATCAATTTTATAGTAATTATTTAGATGACATACTTGCTGAATTTTCCAACCTGGAACAGAATGATCCTACTTAGACCTTCAACATACTTCTCTTACAAGACAACCAGCTCTCCTAAAAATATCCTTTTTCCTCTTGAAACATACTATGAGATCTTTTCTGTATATATTTCAAGCTATCCTCTAGGCTTCTGAAAGTCTATTGGTTTTGCCTTCTTGGTGGCATGTTCCTGTTTTCTAATAGTTTTACCCTTTCCATTGCAATCACGTCTAAGAAGGCCATCACTTTGGGTGATTTTTCCATCAAGGAGTCACCCTATACTTAATGATGCTATAACCTATACGTCACTATACTTCAGTGAATTGGTTCTTATTCCAAGAATCATCCCAAATTCACTCTACAGCCCACACCACACAAAAGTCACTTCAGCATTTATCATGCAGAATTCTTCCCCTTAATTTCAGTACAGTTAAGACTGAGACAGACAAATTTGTGATATTTTCATTCATTGTAGATGGCTACTGACCAGCATGGAAATAAACAGCTCCAGCTTCAAAGGCATCACACTATGGGTGTCAACAACATAAGCAGAGATTGGATCAATGTCTGGCACATCTGTATACCTTTGGTACAGCCATAGATATGCTGTTTACTAAAAGCTGCAAAAACATGTTGCCTGTGGGACTGCAATTCTCAGTTACTTTTTCTACATATTTATGGAATACATTAGTAAACCAGACTGTAAAACTGAAGCAAACAAACCCACAAATATGTGCATCTCACATGAGGATTACATCCTTTATACATGCATTTCCTCTCCTTCTGATGTGGTTACAGGCTTTGAAGGTGTGCCTTCTGACTGACTGTCTTTATACCACAACACTGACTACGACATTAAAGCCTGTGTCTTTAATATCAGCTGGGAAGATGCCTGATGCTGCAAAGTGTGTTATTATTCACAAACTTCAGTTCAGTTGTAGAAAGTTATGCTTTTTCAGGAGAGAGGTAGATAAGTAGACTTTGAACACAGCCTGGGAATGACTCAAGCACAGTTCCAAAAAGAAGCAAATTGAAATTTCCTGTCTCCCCACAATTAGGGAAATAAGAGCTTCAGGAACAGAGACTGAAGATTCATATGCTGTGGTAAGACATCAAGGAATATGTTCACATGGTCATTTTACTTCACTATGAAAAGTAGTGGAGCTTTGGCTAACAATGAGAAAACATCAAATTATTCCTGCTTGTGTTTTCTCATACTTTAAAAGATCCAAACTGTCATTTCTAGTTTTATTAATACTGGTATGTATATGTGCTAAAATTCACCACCTAGCTCAAAAATCACAGTGGCACATGCCTGTGAGGAACGCTCCTCCTTCAGACAAAACACACATGTGGAGAACAAAACTCCACAGCAGTTTGAAGAAATAAGTAAAACCTGAATGTTAATTCCATTTGTTTATGCTCTATATTTTGCGCTCCAAAAAATAAACTCCAGGATGGGGACAGAGAGGGCTGCTCCAGCAGGCCAGGACAGTCTGCCAGTGCACTGCCCTTTGAAGGGCATGCTATTACTCAGTCCTGCCGTCATTCTACTCCTTCACACCTCCTACGCTCAGTCTCAACAATGTGCCTCAAATATGAGGTACAATGAACTGCCACTTGAATATTATTTGAAATTTCCAAACTCCTTCAAACATCCAAAGAGAAGAAATAAAGCTATATTGCTATCCAGCTGCAGTGCCTGGTGATGTTTTCACAGCCTTTTGTGTAAACATCACCTCATCACTACGCAAAATAAGTGGTCTGCAAGTGATGCTTTGTGATTCAGGCAGTTCTATGCCTGTAAATAGTATATTTTTATTTTCAGTGGGTAAAACTGTGTGCTTACTCAACATAAAAATTAGTATTCCACATCAAAGGAAAACAAACATAAAATTCTGTAGTCATATGCATCATGGATGAGAGCAAATTTTTCTTTTACAAAGCAACATCATTTGGTGTTGTTCCAGTTCAAAAAAGCACTCTGCAGCAGTTTATTACATGGAGATGCAGTTCATCACATGCCTATATCCATCAAGTGAAGGTAGCACATGTATGCATCCTGTTTTCATGTTATGGATCACGTTATCATGCCAAAAACTCAGCAACTAAGCATCCAACTCAGGAACTAAGCATCCTACCAGCAATGTTGCAAGCTAGTACTCTCCCCCTTCTCTCCTGGGCACACAAAGGAAAGAGAACAGACAGTCTGAAGTCTGCGGCATTACAAGCCAATACAGGGAGTGTTGCTTTAGAGGCACATATCTATGATGTTTCTGTACATCTCTCCAATCATTAACCATCAGAGTAAGACAATCACTAGTAAAATTAATGTTACAGAATACAGACTTTTTAAACAGAAATGCAGAACAGAATGCAAATAAAAGCAATTTTTACAAACACTGTAAGCAAAGAAAATGTTCCTACTATTCAGAATTACACTTCACAGCAAGGCATTCAGGCTTTTGACAGATAATTCAGTATTATTCTTTTTTCCAAGTTTGACTCCACAAGAAAGGAAGATTTTGTCAGATGCAGATTCCTCACTTCTCAAGGGCACAAGACCTTCTCTTATGGATGAATTGCACAGAAATATGTCTGTCATTAAAATACAGAAATTAAAGGAGCATTCAATCATATCAAAGTTCTGTCAGGCTTCTTAGCCCATAGGTAATACTTGGACTCTGTGTCCCGCAATAACTCCTGGACTCATACTTTGTCTTACAACAGGTGACTGCAGAGCTCTCAGACAGGGGAAGGGCATTATCATAGTGGAACCCACAGTGTTAAATTAACAAGAAGAAACATGTTAATATTGCTCCCTGCCATAGAAGACTTACAGGGACAATAATCATTTTTAAGCCGTATTTGAAATTATATTTTCAAATTTTTATTTTAATTTTTGAGTGCCAAATCGTCAGCTAGTTTTTTATCTTTAAAAAATCGGTCATCTCTAGCAATCTTTTTGAGAGGAGTGGCAGCAGCTTCCAATGACATAGACCTCTTAACTAGAGATGGTCAAAGAATTAAATAATTTCATAAAATCTACCTTTCAGAAATTGGTATATTGGTTATATTTTAAACACCTTTTAAAATGTGGGTCCTAGTTTAACTTGAGAAATCATAACAAGAATAAATTGGAGTAAAACTTCTGCATGAGTTAAGCAAGTACTCATAAACACTAAAAATTTCAAAAAGAAAACAACTAGATTGTAATATATTTTTAAACTAAAACTACAGTTTCTACTTGAAATGAGTTAATAAGAAATATTCATGTGACCCTGAATTATCTGCAGTTACTAAAACAGGCAGGCACATAAATCATATCATATAATTGCATGCAAGAGCCTTTATCTTTGTATAAACACATTAAAAATTAATGTACACCCGCAGGATCAGGTTTGGTTCATACCTCTCTGCATGGTACGTCAGCAGAGCTTTTGAGTATGGCATTAGGAAGAGAAACCCTATATCCTCAATTTCATAACCTAGCATCAAATCAATCACAAGCATACAGGCTCCAAGCTGCCAAAGTTTTGGTTTCAGATTCCCTTGGATAGGGCCCTTGTTTATTGAAGCAGATGTCACTAATAGTTGCATCATGTTTACATTTTAGAGCGGAATTTTCTATCAGCAGTTTGGCAGACATCCTGTTAACAAGAAGACAAGTTAGTTTGGGATTCTGCCTTCTTTATGTGTACATACAGACAGAAACTGTTTGTCAGCTAAGAGATTTTCCCCAAGAGTCCTTTCTTGCTGTCAGCTCTACCCACATGTAACTCATTTAAACAAAAGTATTTCATTATCTAACATAATAGCTATCTCAACCAGAAATCTACATGCTTTGAATAATTCACTTGTTTAATCTCATGAAACCAAATATTTTATAACATACTAAGGGCAAAAAATACACCATGCCTCGCTTTATTTTGCCAATTAAAAGCAGTAGTATAGTTCCCAAAACAAACATCAGCATGAGCCAGCCATGTGTTGTTCACAAGGAACCTCTGAAGTCACTGCAGAAGTCAGTGTTGGGTCTAATTTGAGCACAGCAGCACTAAGAGAGCAGCATGTCCCCTCAGACCCATCACAAGGAGCCTTGACAGGGGAGGATGAGAGCGCCTCAGCATGTTTTGCAGGTTCTCAGGCCAGAGAACAAGACATTGGCAGCCTCAGGGCTTTGTAACAGGATATGTTCTGGCCACACCAGAGATCCCCTCCTGCTGTAAATCCTGCCCTGACAGCCGGTGTCCAGACACTGGCTGCACAGTGGCAATGCTAAGTGAGCAAAATTACTCTTACACCTTGCAGTGATGCCCTCATGCACTGGATTCAGCAGCAACACTTCAGATCGTGGCACACAAGGATGAAAACTCCTTCTTTCAGCTGAAACCCACCTTGACATTTCTCCTTGACATCTTTTTCTCTGTAAATCTCAAATCTGGAAGGCAGAATAAATAATAACTAAATACTTTTTTCTACTTCTCTGGGATGTTACATGTTATAATGTAGAAGCTAAATGCAAGTGTTTAGAGGAGTTACAGGTCAATGAACATTCAAATACAAGCATGTTACTTGCCACCTTTTATCTCCTTACACTTTCTCCATCTTCTAGTAGGAATATACCATTTATATTCATGTCATCTCTGAGGATTTTTGTAGCATTTGGGCTCTCCCAACTTTTCTCATTCACCAAAGGTATTAGTGTTTTTCATTTATCCCAATTGTTTGAAGAGGACTCCTGTGCACTCCCCCTGACCACTTCCTGCCACCCTTCCTGGCCAGCACCTGGTGGGCATGGCTTAGGTGGGAATGAGATACCTGTTTCACTGCCCAAGTAAACACCATACCTGCCGGAACCAGGACATCACTTAACAATTAATTTAGGATCTAAAATATCTTAAGCATTATGGAACCATGGGGCAAAGACTGCTCCCAGTGCCACAAAAAAAGCACCAAGTCAGACTCTGCTGGTAGAAATGCATGTGATAAGTCAGGCAGAGATCCTGCAGCAGTGACGCCTGGGCTCCCTTTCCTCCTCTTGCCTTTCTCCAGTCTAGCAAATGACTGGGCCATTCTCATAAATCCTCTTGCAATGCAATGCTGCAGACAACATATAGTTTGACAAAACTGGAACATCCCTGACAGTGCAGAGATTTCTTCCTAGGAACAGAAGAGCTGGCAACTTTATGGAAACACTCTACTTTGACACTAACCCTTGTCAAAAAAATATCCTTCAAGCTCTCATTTTCACATCATTAATGTAACTTTCTTCCTGAGTTAAAAATACATGGTGATTGGTTAGCTACCTGCTACAGTTTTGTACTACTGGCCCATTTTCACCTGTTTTAAAATCAAATAACACCAAAACAGATGTGAAAAGTAATTACGAAAATGTTGATTTTGGATGTGTGCCAAGGAAATCCTTTTCCACTTGTATCTCTGCAACATTGCTCACCATTTATTTGCACAGTAGTTGATAAAGCAGAAATGCTTCCCTTTTGGAACAGTGGGAACCACTGAAACTGGTTGCACCTGAGGAAAATGCTGTGTATATTTCTTACCCTTCTAATAGCTGGCAAAGGAGCATCACTATTAGCATGGCAGAATACCAGCAGCATTTGAAAATTAAGCACACGGCTTGATTAGCAAAGAGGAGTCACTTCACAATTCTTTTTGGTCTTCACTGAACCTAGAGATTTTAATCCCTTGAAAAGCCAAGCACACTCATTGAAATTAAATGATCAAAATAATTCTTTACCCAAGCTCTAAATATTAATTCAGTCCTGTTGCTAACACAGATTTTTCTACCACAAGATGAGAGGGAGCACATATGCTTGAGGATGGGTCATGTGATAAAGACACTCTCGCAGAAAGATTGTGGCCCTGACTTCTCATAAACTTGAAATGAAAAGTTCTGCAGGTTAAATCAGCTGAAATAACCTGCTTACACAGCTATAAAGGGTGTGAAACACTTCAGACACTATTTGTAAGGGCATGACAGATTACACTGGCTAACTCTAGTAAATTTTGCTCTTCAATGCCACTAATAGAGAGCAATAGCAATTTCTCTGGTTGTTTCAGCAGTAATGTACTATTTGTCTCCTTCAAAAGTGTAATGTATCCTCATTATATTGTGCTGATCATTCTTCCTCATAAAATCATAGAATAGTTCAGGTTGGAAGAGACCTTAAAGATCATCGAGTTCCCACCCCCCTGCCATTGGCAGGGACACCTCCCACTAGATCAGGCTGCTCAGTGCCATGTCCAGCCTGGTCTTGAACACCTCTAGAGAGGGGGCATCCACAACCTCTCTGGGCAACCTGTTCCAGTGTTTCATCATTGGGCAGTTGCTCCAGGCCTTTGACCATCTTCATGGCCCTCCTCTGGACCCACTCCAAAAAACAGTTCTACTTTGGTACTGAATAATTTTCATATTCATAATCAGCACTGAGTTCTATAGGACAGGACAGCCATTTTCTTCAGTAGTCTGATATCTAAATTGATATCAACAATCCTATTCCTAGCTTCAAAAAGACAAATGTGAAGCAGGAGTCACTGACAGTGATTTCTGTTTGTGTACTCCCTCAGGAATGAAGGAAACAGAGAACTGCATGTCACAGAGTGAGAAAACTAATTGCTTGAATGTAAGGCTTTCAGTAAATCTCTAAGGGAACAAGGTAGGAGTAGGGTACTCAGCACAGTACAAAAAAATCACATGAACCACAAAATTTATTTTATTTTACATGTCTTGCATGTATGCATTTGAAACAAGATACAGGAGAAAACATATAGCCATTAGGTAGATTTCCATTAACAAACCTGCCTTGGTATTCCGCATCTCTGATCTTCAGCTATCAAATTTCCAACTGTCAAGTCCCAACTGCCAGAACAACCTCAATGTCATGCAAATTGTACATTGTTGCTTGTCAGGATATGCTTCTTTGGTGTACCCCACTGTGTTTAATCTCTGCATCTGAAATAGAAATAGAGAGTAGCACTGTGGAAAAGGACTTGGGGATACTGATGGATGAAAAGCTGAAAATGAGCCAACAATGTGTGCTTGCAGCCCAGAAGGCAAAATGTATCCTGGACTGGATACCAGAAGAGCTGTGACCAGCAGATTGAGAGTGGTGATTCTGCCCCTTTGCTCTCAAAAGATCCCACCTGGTGTACTGTGTCCAGCTCTGGTGCCCTCAGCACAAGGACATAGACCTATTGAAGATGGTCAAGAGGAGAGCCACAAGGATGAACAGGGGCTGGAATGCCTCTCCTGCAAGGACAGGCTTGGAAACTTGGGGTTGCTCAGCCTGGAGAAATGTCCAAGGAGTCCTCATGGTGGCTTACTGATACCTGAAGGGGACCTACAAAAGAGCTGGGGAGGGGCTGTTTGACACAGCATGTAGCAATAGGACAAAGGGGCAGGTTTAGATTAGACATTTGGAAAACTTCATCATGAGGGTGGTGCGACAATGAACAGGTTGCCCAGAATGATGGTGGAGGTCATATCAGTGCAGAAGCACACATCAGATTTGATGAGGCTCTGGACATCCTGATCTAGTAGTGCAGGATGCTCCTGCTCTCTGCAGGGGTATTGGATGACTTCTTAAGGTCCCTTCCAGCTCTAAGATTCTATGATTGATTCTATGAAATTCAGCTTTTCCTCTCACAGCTCATGCAGGGAGGTGTTACACAAACCCATCTTTTATGCACATATCCCTCACAAGAAATCTGATTAAGCTCTAGCAGAGAAAATGTTGCTTTCTGATTGAGTCATCTGCACTGGATGCAATAGTTACTTACTCACATTTTATTAAAACAAATAGATAATGAAATACATGTCAATGCTATGGGAGCTGAAAGCAAGATGACTAACATTTCTGTCTAAATTCAGAACCTCTTAGTGTGAAGGCACAGTAGATTCAGCTGTGCTAACTTATCAAGAATTGGCAAAGGCACATGAAATTTTTGCTTGCCTGCACTTTCTGTATCTCATCATTTATTTGAAGGGGAACTCAGAGATTAGGAAACCAGTATTTCCAGTACCATCTTTGCTCAAATTCACAGACAAAACACTGAGGAGTTTGAATGGGTCATATCCAAATCCACTCTGAAGCCATAGCACAGATAAAAGAGCAGTGACACTGCTTCAGTGTAACCCTGTCTAGGCTGAAACTACAATATAAAGCTAATATACAGGATCACATATTCTTTCCTCAAGTTCTTTTGAGTTAGAAGGATAGAACCCTGAAGATCCTTTCCAATGCACCAATCACATTTGATCAAGAAGAAGATCAATGAACATACTTAAGAAACAAATATTTCTTAATAGTACTCATTTCACAACAGAAAATATGTGCAGCTTAGCTAGCTGTTTTGAAACTAGCATCATCACAAAGCAGCAATGTGCAGAGACCTGTCAAGATCACAAGTCTCTGTTTTCTGAAGTTTTCTTTCTAAAGCATCTTTAATCATATGGAGCTCTTCAATTAAGGAAAATCAACCCAAAGGAATATATAAAGAACATACTATTACAAAGTGGGTTTTTTTTCCTTCAGCATAATTTTAATATCTGTCTTAATGATGCACTGTCTCATTTCTGTAGTGCTTTCTAGTGCAACAAGCCATACAGAACAAGAATATATTAATTGGCTAGTAATATTAGTCTTGTTATATTTTCCTGAACACTGAGCTCACATCTGCAAAGCACAGCAGCTCAGTAAAATAGCAGCCTTGTTGCCTCCCACACTCCAAATGACATGTGAAAGATACTTTTCACCACCTCACTGTCCCACAGAAGTTTGAAACAATTTATTAAATTCAAACATAAACAGATAAAATGACAGCTCACTCTTCGTCTGGTCTAGTGCTGGCTACATTAAGCCCTTAGGCTCCAGAGAGAGAGAGAGAAACAGCATCTCAGCCCATGCTACAAGTGCAGGAATGTGCCTGACTGAGCAGCACTGCTGGATACACACTGGTCTGACTCTGCAGGGCTGAGAAGGCATCACAAGCAATTTCAGGCTCCATAAACTACAGCATCTCTCAGAAGGCTGTCATCTCCAGCTAGCCATATCTCATGGAGACAGTTTTGTTGTAGTTATATCAACATAAACAGGGACTCACTCTACTAAGTCATTCTACTGAGTGAGTGAACACTACAGAGTACCCATTGCTTCGTATTTAGTGTCACTCACCCTCCTCACTTTTTACATGTAAACTAGATGTGGGGACAGGAAAGAGCTGAGAATAGGAGACAATTTTGCAAAATCATTTTGTGCTCATTACATCAGGTTAAGGAGGAGTTGGTACGATTCCCACAGGAAGTGTAGAAAAGTCAGAAATTTTGTATGTATTTTAGCTACTCCAGTTTGAAGCACAATGTGTTAATTTAAGCTGTTGACCTAGGGTGGTGTACAGCCTTGCAGCTTCCAATAGACACATGCCTTACCTGACATCCCTGCAGAGGAGGTGGTGAACTCTACTGGAAGAATGTGGTGAGCAGCTGGCAGCAGCAATGCTTTAAATGATCTAGCTAAACTTACTAAGGCTTCTCTGCCATAGAGACTGCTGAGGCATCTGAAAACCAGTCCATTGAATTTAAATGTCTAATATGAGGCCATCTGTTTTGAAAATTTGAACCTAAAATAAAAATTTTATTTAAACAGGTTTGATGAATTTAAAACAGTGTCACACCAAACAAAATATGCTTGCACCTGTCTGTTCACAACAACAGTCAAACTACAGTTAGAGGCAGACAGGATCAATCCGATGTAAACAGACTAAATATCCTACAATCCGACTAGTTCCAGACATGAAATACAATGCTTGAAATACATTGTACAGCTTTTTTCCCAACAAAACTGCAGAGATGTTTATCAGACTGTCAGCTAAGGTAATCTTTCCATCTCCTCCATACACGTGCTTACATATTCATCTAACTCCACACTAGAAACAACATATGAAATCACACAGGAAATGGGTAAGTCATTGTGAAAAAGCTGAATGTAAAGTGAATTCCAGTGATACCATGAAGTGGTGGCAAAATTGCCAGTGAAAACTGTCACTACTAAATCATTCTGCTCCATGAGCTACTGAAGCTGCTCTTCAGTGACTCATGGCAGTATCATGCCTCAAAGTAATTTAACTTCCTCCAATAAAAGAATAAAAGAAAACATCCTTTCTACTAATTAAATTTCACAATATCTATTTCACTTATAATAAGAAGAGGACTTTTTAGGAGGACTTAGATTCATAAAGGTCTCTAAAGGTCTGGAGTAGAGGAGAGTAAATATGGCAATTATTTTTTCAAATAAAGAAATCACACACAGATGCCAAATGTGAGATGTTTGAAAGTAGTTGGCACAATGTCAGAACTAGAGTCACAGAACTACCTAGGCTGGAGGAGACCTTACAGATCATGGAGTACAATCACTAACATGTCTGGCAAGAATCATCACTGTAAGCTCTATGTCCACCTGTTTTTTAAATACCTGCAAAGATGGTGCCTTAACTACTTCCCTGGGCAGCCTGTTACAATACTTAATAAACCTTTCAATGTAAAAATTTCTCCTAATATCCAGTCTAAAACTCCCCTGGCACAACTTCAAATGGTTTTCTTTTGTCCTATTGCCTGTTACTTGGAAGGTCGGTCCCCACCTCCCTAAAGCCGTCTTGCAGGCAGCTGAAGGATTGAGAAGATCTCCCCTCAGCCTTCCTTTCTCTAGGCTAAACAATCACAACAACTTCAGGTGTTCTTTGTAAGATATGCTCTCCAGACACCTCACAAGCTTCATTGCCCTTCTCTGGACCCTCTCCAGCATGTCAATGTCTTTTTTTGTTACAATAGCCCATTTGTATGGTTTTGTTTCAATAACCCACAAATCAGATTATCATAGGGAATTTTTTAAAAGTCAGCTGTATGCTTATAAAACAGTTTGTGTCAAAAACATGAACTGAATCTAGATCTCAGAGGAGTGGAAAGATAAGCTGACTGGTAAAGATCTCTTACAAAGGTTTATTAGGTTTTTTTCTGTTGGTTGTTTCAATCTATCTTTAAATTTTTAAAGGGAAAAATACCATTAAATGGCTCATCAAGGTTGGTTGATACCCTCAAAATATCCTAAGACTCCTGAAAGAAAAATTCTGAGCAGCTTTTCAACTTGTTTTCACCAAATAGTTTTTCTTGCTTAAGTTCACAGTGTTGAATGACTTCACAAAATTGTACTTTTTAAACTGAAACCACTGCAAGATCTTTGCATGAAAATGTCTCAAATTAATCATAAGCTTCATTATTTTATTAAGAATGGTCATGAGTGCCACTGAATATGGATATACCAAATCCCAGCACTGAGCATCAGAGTTCAGTTATTGTTCCAGCTCCAACATAAAAGCTGAGCATTTCTCCACTTCCTCCAGTTTCTACTTCACAAATTATTATTTATCCATTGGTTTCCATTGTACAGATAGACTATCATCTAGTGATTTTGATGAAGGAATCTTGCCAAAAGTCTTTCAGAAATAGAGGCAGCCAATATCAAATGGTCTCTCATGGATACCATGCTTTGGCAAACCACTTCAAAGAACAAATATGTTAGTGATGAATGAATTCCCCTTACACAAGCTTTTACTAACTCTTACAAAACTCATCACATTTATCTATGTGTTCACCATTTCCACTTTTTCTTCCAGTTTTTATCAGTTTTCCTGCAATTGTGCATGACAGTATTCTCACATGCTTTAACTACCTGTCACCTCAGATAGAACGGATTTTGAAGTCTGGCATCTCATCCTTAAATTCCTTTGAAACTTCTAAATTAATACTATCTGTTTATAGCACTATATTACTGCTTTGTAAGTTTTTAAGCCTGTTCAATCTGGGGCAAATCTTCTGAGGTCCTCACAGAGACAGGAGTTTGCCTGGCTCCTTCCAGTCTGTTTTACCTAAGTGGTCCTTTACTATTTGTATCATCGAGCGGCCTCAGAAACTCTACAGTATGCCCACTCTTTTTGATGCATCAAAGAAAGATTTACTAGCTCTATAATCTGCTTTTCAAATTCCTTCCTGGACAGACAAGTTATATTTATCCATTTCATCTGCCAGGGTTTATAACTCCTTTTGTTTTCTTCATTTGGACAGTACTCCAGTCTTTTGAAGGATTACCTATAACATGGACTAAGTTTTCTCTCCATGCTCTACATAAATTTGCTTCTTTTTATTCTCAGTCCTTTCTTAGTAGGAGACAATCTTGGCTTTATGCATTCAATATGGGTCTCCAGGAGGCCCCCATGCAGTCTGAAAAAATACAAAGTTAAAAAGCTTAACTGCCTTGGAAGCTCTACTAACTTATGAATCTAACCTGACTTGTAATGCCTAAAGTTTAAAAGTGTCAATCTCCCTTGAAGCATAAGGAAGAACCACAAACCAAATCCTTTAAGAGAAAAGTTATAATTGTGATGATATTTACAACTGAAAAACTTGGATGATATTCATTTAAGAGCATATCTTGTCATAATCTTTTAATTTCTTGTCTTTGAAGATTCTGATCATCAGAACTTTTTTCCTAACAAACAGCTTTGACGTTTTAGTAATACAGGTCATTTAAAAGCTTACAATCCTGCTAACTACAGAGAAGGGAAATTCCTCCTAGCTGTACATCTGCAGATATACAGCACCCCAGAGGCAGCTCCAAAAGACCAGGTCTCCTTTGATTTTTCAGAGCAAAGTGCCTTTTTCTTCCAGTGATCTGTGAAACCAAGAAATTCTGCTTTCTTATCCCTGAACACTGATTTAAAAAGGACCTATTGACTACGAAGGAAAGAGCTGCACTAAGAATCTTGCCAGAAAATCTTGCTATTTTGGTTAATCTGTAAAAAGGACAAGTATTTTATGTCTTTGACTTTCCTCTAATATGTGAAAGAGCACTGCACACTACTCAGTGCAGCTGCTTTATTTTACAGGCAGCTCTTACATTTGCCTCAAGACATGTAAATCTAACACAGCAGCAAGATAGTAATGGACATCTGCCAACACTAAGCACAGCTAATATGATCCTGGATCCAAAGTGCCAATACTACAGCTCTTCTAAATGGTAGAAGTGGTGGGGGGAGGGAGAGGATACTAAGGGGCATGAGGAAAAGTGCTGCATTTTAATACAGTTCAGCAGAAAAGAATTACTGGTTCCAGGGTCTGCAAAAACAGGGGATTGAGACGATTGGGGAAACTGAGCTCCACAGCAGTCTCTTGTCCATGGTGGGACCTTTCTTTGAAGCAACGCAGATTNCACACTACTCAGTGCAGCTGCTTTATTTTACAGGCAGCTCTTACATTTGCCTCAAGACATGTAAATCTAACACAGCAGCAAGATAGTAATGGACATCTGCCAACACTAAGCACAGCTAATATGATCCTGGATCCAAAGTGCCAATACTACAGCTCTTCTAAATGGTAGAAGTGGTGGGGGGAGGGAGAGGATACTAAGGGGCATGAGGAAAAGTGCTGCATTTTAATACAGTTCAGCAGAAAAGAATTACTGGTTCCAGGGTCTGCAAAAACAGGGGATTCACTGTTTGGATTCCAGGCTCCGTAGATGTCACACGCAGGGTGTACTGTTTGCTTTGCTTGACCCTGGCAAGACCTTCCACTGCTGCAATTAAAGTTACTGGTCTGAAATTGGAGCAGAGCAACGCTCATCTTTTAATGGACAAAAGGCATAAAGGAAAATGCAAGACTTGTCACAGTGCTGGGCAAGTAGTGGATGCCCACAGACCTGATTGACCCCAGCTGCACTCAGGATGGCTCTTCCTATCTAAGGAAGGAGCAGACTTCAAATAAAACTACAGAGGAGGGTACGATAGAAAGACCAGCCATGCAGAGAGGATACTCGCACAGATCAGCAAGCACAGAAATCTTATAACCTCCCTCCTTCTAGGAGGCACTGAAGCAGTGTCATCCTGAAACCAGTTCCCCTTCTGAGCACTGAGGGGGAACAGAGGTCCTGGGAAAGCCAGGGATTGTCTAAATTACTTCATTACATTATTATGCCACCCTCCAAGCAGATCACTTTGCCGCAGGTTGAAGCTCCAGCAAAGGCATCTGAGGACTCAAAAGAGCTGAGTAACTGGTCCCTTGCTACAGTCATATTCCTCAGCTTTTAACTGCTGAGAGAGTGAAGTACTAGGGACACAGGTCCTGCCTAGGACCATCATTTCACAAGTAAGACCAATTTACTCCTTTGAACAACAGGAAAAATATCTCATAATTACACAGAGGAGACCACTTCATAGAAATGGAGAGCATGCAAATCCATGTAGCCTACCCAGCATAAAATAAAGAACATACAGATATCCTGACCAGTCTTAAAATGCTGTTTTTAAGAAATTCTGTTTCCAAGAAAAAATCTGCCTCCTTCTAAAAGCAATTTGCAGTTTGTGAGTGGGAATGCAATTCTAGTTTGTGTGCGTATACCAGGACCTTTCCTTTGAAAAGAAACCACAGAAATTATTTTGTCTGCTAAGAGGCACATCTTAAGTGTTAATGAAAGTCAGGACACACAAAAATGCAAGTGTGCATAACAGACACTGAGCAGTACAGTAAACAATCAACATGGCATGACAGCAGCGGCAGTTTCTGTGGAGATTTAGAAGGCTTCATGTACTTGCTCCAGCCTTCTTCCCCAAAGATACATTTTTTTTGTAGGATGAACTAAACAAATCCCAAAATTTTCAGCACACTTGACCCCTGTGGCCAAATGAACTTCCTCAGACTGCAATTTTAAGGTCATTTTAACATCATGAAAACACTTTCCAGAGCTTAAGTAATTTGATTTTTATTTATTTTAAGGAAATCCGGGGCAAATGAAACAGTATCTTCTACTGGTAGCGTAGCCTGGAATTTCCACATTTAAGAAAAATTTCTAATGCTGCACCTGAATTAACTTCCTCTTGCCTTTGATGTTTCTCACACAAGCCTCTTCTAAGTTACAAGAAAGCATGTTAGAAAAGATTTCAGAGTCTCTTTTATCATAGACCAGAAAAAGAAAGTTAAAAGCAGAGCACTACGTTTTCTAAGCCAGCTGCAAACTCATGAAAAAGCCTCAGACTTAAAAGAAAACTTAACCAAAACAGGTTGAGTATATATTAGAAAACTATCCAAAAAATCCCCTCTTATGTGGGATTATGTGGGAAGATTACTCAGAAGGGCTAAATATTAGTGTAGTTTTGTGTGGTTTATTGCATATATCAAAGAGGAACTTGCTATGTTAAAAACAAATTAAACAAACAAAAAAACAAAACACAAACAACCACATAACTCAGTAAGAAGAAAAATTTGCAGGATGTTATTAATTTGTGAGACTTGATCACATTCTGAATTTTTAACTAGAATTATATATGCATGCAAACATTTAATAAAAACAGCGGTAGCACAATTGCTTCATATCAGAATTTTTTATATTGAAGATATTCCAAAGTGTGTACTAATTTGCTCAAAAATTTGCCCCCCAAACTCTATTCAAAACCTTAAGTAACAGTGGATAAGTTCCAGTTGCAGATCTGTATCTGCAAATGACTTGGCCCACACAAAACATTTTGGCTTGACCCACTTGGAAAAGCTGCACTTTAAAACAGAAGCATTTTTCCCAGAAATAGGCAACTCACCCTTGCAGCCAAAACTCCTGCACATTTTCTTGGATCCTGGGTGAGCACAGTAAATAGCAAAGTGCAGCCAGCTTACTAAGTACTGTTTTACCAATAGAGCTCCTCACACAAGCCATTGTTTTGGCAGGCAGTCAGCTTTTGGCAATGCCACAGCCACCTCAATTAGATCTGACACTTGTGGAGCTCTAAGCTCCAGCTTCCCAGCTGTTTCTCTTTTGTCTCATATAAGCAGCATGCTCCTTCTCTGATATTTGCAGTAACCTCTCCTCGTCTTTTTAAATTTGACAGCTCTTTGAGTGATTTCCCAGGATGAGAGGGAAATAGATATATGGTGGTGATTTTTCAATACAACAGAATGTTTCTGAGCAACAGCACTCCTTCCCACCCCTCTGAATCACAGAATATGTTGGATTAGAAGGGACCTTTAAAAGGCAACCAATTCATCAGGTTCAATACCCCTGCAGTGAGCAGGGATATGTACAGTAGACAGCAGCTTCTGTAATTAACACTTAGATGAAAGTAAACTGGCAGACAAGGGGTCACCATTGTGAAATACTTAGCTTACTTCAATGGTTTCCGGATAGTTAGAGTCCAATCTTGTCTGGTTTTTGACATCTCAGGAATATCTTTTACTTTCAAACTGCCAAGGTCCCCACCACAATATTAGGAACACAGGGCTGCCTCACCACATGGCTTCTCCTACATCTGCCAAAGGTCCTATGTGTCCCACTAGGTCCCATGGCAATGGGTGTGACTATAAAGGTAAAAAATGCCACTATTGCCACCTGCTGCTTACACCTAAAGTTTATTTTGGATTATACAAGGAAGTTAAACTGCTTGTGCTTAAACTCACTGGTGAAAAGATAGTTGTGTTGCATACATCCCTGCTAAAAATATACTGAGGAAGCACTGACCTCCTGACTCTGCCAGCTTACCTAGCTTCCCCATCCAGCAGGAAAGGGTAAAATACAGTAGTTGCAGCTACTCAAGTAAATTGAGACTATGAATGATCATTCTTTGGCATGAAGAGCAGCAGGCATAGAATAGCCTGGATCCTCCTTCCATTCCAGAAAAGGATAGCTGGATGTGAGCCTAGCAAACTTCCAAATAAGTGCCTGGCAATTGTTTAAGGGAGTACTATCTTTCAGGGTCTCAAATTGCAAGTGAGACTATTCTAACAGTTTTAAAGTATAGATAATCAAGCTACAGCAATTGGGAGTGTTCATTACACTGTAAAACTCACAAAGATAGACCTAGCCAGCATCTACTGCCATCACTCTCATGTGAGCACAGTCTGGCAGGTAGGAAGTGATTAGCTGGAGCATCAGGCTACGCTCTGCAAGGCACAGGGAATCACAGATTAATCACAGCTTTCAAGGCTAATTTATTTGATGATCTTAATTATGCACTTTATTTTAAACTGCATCCCTGAAACCTGAAAACTACCTTTCTTCCCTGATATAGGAACCAAGAGGACAGTATGACAAGTATTTTTCTGTTCTGCTTGGAACAAATCAACAAACTGGCAACAAATTAGTTTTTATTTCAGTGCTGTAAGTACTGTACTGTGGATTGAAGAGGAATTTCTGTAAGAAACTTGAAATATTCATTAAGTACATGCAGCATGACTAATAATTGTAAAAAGTCAAAGGGAACTAAAATTGAAAAAGTGGTCATTATAAATTATTTTCATGAACCATAAAGAACACTAGAAACCATACCGTAGCACTACAAAGATCCAAAAGCAACAAAACACTAGTCATATCCCACAAAGCGGGAAATAAACTAAACACAGAATTTTAAATATTATTAAAAGAGAAATATTAGGGGACTTGGGAGTATTTTTGTTGTTATTATTTCTGAAGCTTTCCTTCTCCTATCCTTCCCCCATATCAAGAAGGGACAGCAACAAAACAGCCTTCTTCAGAGGGCAAGGGGGAGAGGAGTCTCGTCTCCTGCCCTATTTGAGACGCCCCATCAAGTAGCCCAGTCTCCCTAAGCTCTTTATGTACGCTCCAATATAACAGTGCTTCCAGGTATAGAACCTATCAAATACATACAGTTCAGAATAGAAATGATCCACAGGAAGAGATCTTCTTTAACTCTGTTCCTGAAGAGACTGAGATTTATAGCCAAACTCGGATAAAAGAAAACACTGCATATTGAACTCCATGTCAAGATTGAGAAAACAAAGGGGGCTACAGGAAACTATTTGGAATTTGTGTTTCAAAAAAAGGGCAAGAGCACAAACTGTTTGGCACTACACAGCCATCCATTTGCTACAGAAAAACACAGAAATTTTATTTCCGTGTTTGTTATGTGTAGGAAGTAGGCAGTAGAGTTCAACTGATGGCTAACAGCAAATGGATTACATTTTGTGTGTTAAGAAAAACTCTGAGTCTGCCCAGCAAAAGCTCCTTCTTAAATACTCATGTCTGTATCACAGAGAATAGGCATCTTCAAGCAGAAGCAGCAGGAATATAATATGAAAAGTAATGTCATCTCCAAAAGGATGATTTTAAGCAGTCCTCAAGTATTCAGGTAGCTGCTATACATAACAGAAATCCTCTCCCCACAATTTTTGACTTTCCATGAAAATCGTCATCAAATGTGATTGAATCATTAGATTTTCTGTCCCTGATACAGCAGTGGGCTGAGGGATCTGGTCCCCCAGATATGTGCTGATAAGACTACACTTTTCATATTCAGAGCTGATTTCAGACAATCTTCTATGCCTACATTAGAAAAAAACCAAATAAAATAAGGCACCTTCACCTACCTTTTCCTTTTATCTGTGGCATTATCTGGACAGTAAGGTTTCCCCAAGACCATTGTATCACTAGTACTAGGACAAATACACAATACAACAGTACTTTCCAACCCAGATTTATGTATCCTTTAACAAAAGAGAAAAAATTATTTTTATGAAACATAAAACTTGATGCAACAGGTGGGACAAATTACTACAGTTATCATTTAACCATTTAAGAATGATTAATTGCCTTTATCTGACAGCTGGATCCAGTAAAACTAGTAGAAACCTGACAGCTGCCAGGGCTGGGATCTGACTGTCTTCACTGTGATATGAGTTAACCTGCTGCTTCACACAGATAGCAGGCAAGGGAAACAAAGACCAGGTACTGGCATCATAATTTCTTCCAGTGCCCTCATGTCAGCAAGGGGAATGATTTGTAATGATATCTCTGTAGTGGGAAAAGACCTGGTTCATTACAGTTAGATGCTGCCAGAAAAGTTCTTGGCCACTGTACATTTTTCTTCTTCATTTAATCTAAATTACTAATGTTCTTTTAAACATTTAATCCCAGCCATAGTGCTCAGGCTGCAGTACATGCCCCACTGTCCTCTCACTATTAAGGACAGGGCTCACCTACACAAAAATACATCATCCCAGCATGTTGCCTTGCAAACCTCTTGCAAAGTACTCTACGCCATCTGTAAGGTTTGTATCTATCTAAAATACAGAATGGAAAGGCATTGAAAATCCCCTCAGCTCAGAATTAAAACAGTATTTTAGCTGATGTGAAAAGCACTATCCAGCTATTTTTTCCCATAATGCAAATATCCATATCTTATTTACATTTAAAACATACATCCAAACACCCTGGTCTAAATATAGACAGGGTTACCATCAAATGTTTAAATATTTTGTTTGCAAATGCAAGTGCATATTAATCTATGCCAAAGGCACAGCATGTTCTAAAAGATCATCTACATAGTTGGTAGGGCCTGCATCACTTATGTTTTGAAAATGTCATTAGAGTAACCACTATACTCTAAGTATTGCTTGAAATGTAATGAGATTGTAATAATTGGCTTCACAAAAATTACTTCTGCCCAGAATCAGAGTTACATGAATTTTTCACAGATGTGAACTTCCCAGACCAGAAGAAAAGGTGAAGGGAGGAATCTAAAGAAAAACAAATGTTCTTCTTGTTGATTAATACAGCGAAGCAGATTATATTGCAAGTAAAACAATTTGAGAAAAAACAAATGCGGATTCCAGTTAATTCTGAAAAGTCAAGAACAATAACTCATTGTAATGAAGAAAATTAAAAAATAACAGTGTACTGAAATTATTACATGGGTTTTTCTATAATGTCTGAAATTAACCACAGAGTTTTGTTTTGTCTTGCTGATGCATACAAAAAAAATCTGCTTTTTTCTCATCCTTCTAACAAGACGTCTGGGTCTGTAACATGTTATCTGGGTGTGCGAACAAAACTCTTATTTAGTCTGTTTAACTGAAGAACACCTCTGCCCAAGAATTCCACTGTGATTAGATTACGGCTGTTTGGTACATTTTGAGAGATTTTTGAACTTCACTCCAGTGTTCGTATCTGAAATACAGAAAGTACAAGAAATAATGAAATAGGTTGTTACCTACTGTGTTTGTCTCAAATTTTTTGAGTTGTTTGAAAACAATTTAGTGTCGCTCAAACCCATCAATCGATATTAAAATATTTAGAGTTTACAGAAATTTTGTATAGAAAACTATTTCTACTTTAGATTTTCAGTCTCTGTGTCCCAAAGAGCATTCTTAAAAGTTCTCCTTCTGTATCTGAGCTCAGATGCTCCTCCAGCTTCAGATCCAACTGTGGCACATCCCTGATTTTAACAGAGCAAGTCTGGCTGAACAGTAGTGTTAGTAAGAAAAAAACCACAAAAATTGTTCCCAATGCATTATATTTGAAGACTGTGCAATGTCTCATGCTACAATCTTTAATATGGCCTTTTAGCAAAGCAAGGTCTGTGCTGCTGTCAGCCTGAAATCACAGACTAATTTGGTCCTGTTCACTGAGGATAGAGGAAAACTTAACATCTTCTCCACAGAACTGAGAGTCAGTAAAGCACATAGCATTTACTGCCATACAAGTTCACTCAAGTAAACCAGTGGCAAATAGTGCCTCCCTACCAGCTACAGACACATGAGGCAAAAGGAATTGATTTTTACAGAACAGAGAAATGTGAGAAAGTTTACACAACCCTAATATAGCCACAACTATTTTCAGGTTGAAAAAGAAAAAATAATCCTCTGGCCAGATGCCCTTCACAAGTCAGCAATTAACACAAAACACAACTTTCTACCTGATCTGCACAAATTGTACCCAGCAAGGAAACTGCTGCAGAGTACAGCATGGCTCAGTAGAGCTACTGACTCTACATTAACATCCAGCCCAGGCAAGTAACCCTGGAAAGATTTGATGTGCTTCTCATATTTCATATTTGTCAACACTAATAAACACTGTACAACTCTGCTTTTCACAGGGGAACTCAACTAAACCCACAGAATGGTCAAAGAGAAGCACACACATACTACAGAGAAATGTTGTATGAGAAATACCCCAGTGAGATGCCTTTCCTATTGGTGAAATGGCAAATCTCTGAATACACCTCTCTGAATACACCTGTCTCAAGCTCCCTACTTTTCTGATGTCATCTCTTATCAGATTTCTATCAACATGATACAGAAAATAGCACAAAAGCTGTCATTGTCATTATGATCATCATTATTGGTAAGTTTCACTCAAAGTGGGGATTATTTTCTGAGAGAGCTGGGATAGAAGATGTTAGTTTGGGGTAGCTTGTGTTAATTTGGGAGTACACAGAACACTAATTCGAAATTGTGGTGGCTGTTTAATTCTGCTGAGGAGTGAATTGTGACCACTGTGGGAGATAAATCTCAGACATGAGAGAGAGTAGAAACAGCCGGGATTTGGGAATCAGGAACAATCTTGCTTTTACAGCTGCATGTTGCTGAAGTATTAGAAAAAATTCAGTTTATTTCCCTTGTCCCTAAGGTGTATTTCACATCCCTCAATGAGGGATGCTGCTGTAGCAGATGGGCTTTTTTAAAAGCAGGGATAGGCTAAAAGAGTTGGGGTTCCTCAGCCTGGAGAAATGAAGGCTCAGGGGGGACCTCATAGTAACATCGATACATGAAGGGAGCCTACAGAAAGGCAGGGTTTTTTAGTAGGGAATAAGATGGCAGGACTAAGAGTAACAGATGCAAAATAGAAGGTAGATTTAGGTAAGATATAAGAAGGAAGTTCTTTACTATGAGGGTGGTGAGACACTGGAACAGGTTGCCCAGACAGGTGGATGCCCCCTCCCTGGTGCTGTTTAAGGCCATGTTGGATGAGGCATTGAGCAACCTGGTCCAGTGGGAAGTGTCCCTGCACATGGCAGGGGAGCTGGAACTAGATGAACTTTAAGGTTCCTTCCAATCCAAACCATTCTATGATTCTATGATTCTGAGTGGGGAAACTTAAGGCCCTCTTCCTTAGAAGATGTACCCTAGGAAGAGCTGCTGTTTCAGATACAGGCAGTGTGTGGCACTCCCTCATGATTCAGTTTATCCCCAGCACCACTTTTATCTCTAATTTCTTTGTCTTTGGCACTTCATCCTATTACATAGGATGAGCAAGAAGTGTGGAAAGAGTTACTCATTCAGAGAGCAAATGCCAAGCAACATCTTCAGTTAACGTCATGTGGAAAAGTCCACTCAAAGCAAGGGAACTACGCTGAAGGTCACCTTCTCCCACTACGTTACAAGAAGTCCTGAGATGCCAGTAAGTATTTTTTCAGGTAATGCTTCTCTCTAATGGAATCTTAATTAAATCTGACACATTTTTGGCCTTTGAAAATGTTATACTTTAATAACTAAAGATGTCACCAGTGTGGAGCTCTCTCTGAGGTGTAAGGCCTTAAAAGAAAAAAAAAGCCACAGACTTGGGACTTAAAATGCATTTTAAAATGGAGTTATATAGCAATATACTGCATGCAATTTAAACTCTCTCAGATGAAGAAAATCACAAAGGTAATTTGTGGTGACTGCTGGTGATTACCGGACACTGCTTCACTTTTTCTTCAAATGAAGTATAAATTGGTTGCAAATAAATAAGAAAGACCAACCTGTAAACTTTCAGCTCCAAGAAAAAAACTTAATGCAATGAAGTGGAAACTCCCAGGAAACCAGCTGGTGCTAGAGCACAGCACTGCTTCTGCTGGTGACCTTGCTCTGGAGTAACATAACAATGAATCGACATAAAGAAGTAGACACCTACTGAAAGATTAAATGACGTTTAAATAAAATTGTGATTTTACAGGCAGGCTAAGTGCCTAAGATGTTTTGTCCCCATCTTCTTTGCAGCTGTATAAAAGGTCAAGGTGTTCCTACTACAGCAGGGGGACTGCACTTAATGATCTCTCAAGATCACTTCCAATCAATCCCTGACATTCTGTGATTCTGTCAAAAAAATGGTATTTATACAACTACATGCATGAGAGAATCACATGCATGAATGACAAGAGGTTTTTAGAATTTTGAATGGGCATTGAGAAGAGCAGGAATGTGAGACTAAAATACTGTTCCTGCACAACTCCAGAAGTATACCCTGATAACTCTCATAGAGGTTCACCTAGAACTTTGACAGCAAAACATACTGTCTCTGACCCATCTCTCACAAATTATTGTCACAAATCCCTGACAAATTATTCCCAATTCTGTACCTAGAAGTGGAATCAAGAGCACAGCAGCAGTTTAACTCCTAACCACAAAATTAATTTGATTTTTTACTTGTTCCATTACATAGCAAATCACATTTCAGCAGGTCTCCAGGTACTTGACCTGTCAATATCACAGCCAAAATTTTAATTCAAAGCTGGACTGTAAGTATAAATCCAGTCAGATTTTCTTCATTAACTAACACCAGCCATCCCTCCCCCTGTCTACCTAGCTGAGGAGCCACTGGAACCCTCAGTCTTTCTCCTCACACCTTATTTGAGGGTCGCTGCCTGCACTGTAAGCAGGTTAACAATCTGCTCAGCATGGTGGCAGAACTGCATGAAGAAGTGGAGAGGCTGAGGAGTACTTGGGAAGCTGAAGTGGAAATAGACTAGACAAAGACTGAAGCACCTGCTATATCTTCCCCTTGCCAAGAAAAAGGAAAAAGCCTGAACAAAAGGAGCAAGTGGACAGAAGTTCAAGTTCGGGGCAGTTGGAAATCTTCCTCTCAGCTAACATTGCCACCTCCAGTTCACCTGACTAACAGAAGATTTCGCTTGAGGAAGGAGGGGCAAATGAAGATGTTAAAAATGGGGAAGCTACACCAGAAATGTCTTTACAATCTAGAAGGTGTGCCGTGTCAATAACACCGACAGCCACACAGAAAATGCAATATAGTGATTGTAAAGGTTCTCCTCAAGGGAACTAAAGGCCCAATATGCCATAACAGAGAAGTTTCTTGTCTTCCTGGAGCCTGGATTAAGGATTAAGGCAACATTCCACGCTGCCCTCAGTAAAAGAAGACAGATGCTACAGTCATTGTCCTTATCCACTGCCTAAAAGCATATCTTATGTAATATCCTTTTATCCATAGCTCCATCTTTCTGCTAGTAAAGACCACAGTTAGCAGTTCTCCCTGAATGCTGTGGATAGCTCTGCACCTTCTCTCCAACTGTGATCTCCCTCCTGGAGACAATACTGGCCACCACACATTTGCTGCTTTTGAGTTCACTGCAGAAATGGAGTAGAAGTCAATGGAGCCATGAAGAGAGGGAAATTTTCACATTGTTAGACCTGTAGAAGTGTCCTAGTTTGTGTATGCCCACAGCTGTTCCTCTAGTACCGCATACATTTACATTTTGATCAATATGTCTGTCTTTGTACTTCTGTTAGAGTAAACTCCTGTCCCTCACTACTTCTTTCTCTTACAGCCCCTTTTCTCAAGTCTCTCTTCAGTTCTCTGGTCACCTCACCACGGCTAAACACAAAGCGTTTAGGAACACTGTTGTTATGCATGATACACGCTGTTTTAAAATTCAGACCTATTTTTTGGTTCTCTGACTCATGACTTAGAGCATCTTCACAGAAACAAATGGATCCTAGAGCAAACTGTCACTTTTTAGGCCCTGCTGCCTGTGCCCACCCTCTTGGGCAGATACTTTCCTAGCCATACCTCGCAGTTCTAGTCCTGGAGCTAGGTCCTCAGACAGCAGAAGCTCCTTGGCATCACCAGTTTTCCCTGAAACTTTCAGGAAATAATCAGAGTGGCTAAAAACTCCTCTATAGTCCATCTGTGGCAGGATTCAGATTCATCTGTGAGCAAACTGGAGCACATCCAAGATCCAGCCTGATATCCTAATGGCAGGTGATGCAATGCCACATAGGTGACTCACCCATATTGACACATAAAGAGAGGAGTTCCCACCACAGAGTTTTGATCCAAGTGTGAACCTTCACCTTGTTTCAATCCTCCCTCCCAAACCTGACTAAGTAAAAGTCTGCACTAATAGGTTGTCCCCCACTCACCCTGGAAAACAGCTTCCCCTGAGGAAAAGTATTAATGGTAACCTCAAAAATAGTCACTACTCATATTTAAAGAGGGTTGAAATTGAGATAAAAAATAACAGATCTTCTAACTGTAAAAAAATAATTGGGAACAGGACAGTCTCAGCAGTGGGACACTGCTTGTTTGTGTCCACTACCAGTTGCGAGTTCAAAAGCGCAACCACCTGCGCAAAAATTAATGCAATCTCACTGAGTAACACAAAACCACTGCAGTGGGAGAAGTTGGTATTCAAAGCAACAGAAGCAGCTAATGCAACCCCATCTTAGAAAGCACCACCCACAAACCACAAATCTCTACCATTGCAAGGCCTGAAGCTCTGGAGATCTACCTTGCTCAATCAATCAGATATTTGAACAAGCAAGATTTTCAAGTACCTACAGCAACTGAAAGAAGGACTTGCTCAGCTGCTGAAAGAAATGTCATTACAGCTCTGAGGAAAGAGAGAATCTCCAGATACATACAGTCATTCATTCTTAAAATAAAGATTGCTAACACTGAAACAAAGTTGGCTAAGCAAGGCTCTTGTGTGTATCACAGTGGAGAACCATAACCACAAAACCTTCATCCTTCCTCTGATCAGCTACAGGCACCGCCTCACTGAATACACTTATGCTCTGCCTGCATGCATACATGTATCAACAACATTAGGAAAAAAACTCCCCCACATTTAGAGTTCAGCTGCACCAGGGTGACATGCAAGAATAGCAAAGGGACAAAATCATTGCTGACCCATAAAATATGAAATGCAGCCAACATATCTGGTCACTGGTGCCCGCTGCAAATTGGAGTATGATCAGTAGCATGCCCGAGTGCCCAAGCCAGAGTTGTGACTTTTACATGCACTTTCTTCAACCTTTCTTTTCCTTTCCCTCAATTACACCTCAATTCATGCAGTAATGTACCACTTCTCACAGCTGTGCTTCAGTTTCTGCAGGAAAAAAAAAAGGGGCAAGAGGAAGGGGCTGTGGAGCTGAGATAATGCAGATAAAAGTTCTTGCCCCTCATAAAACCAGCAAGGAGAAAAATTTTGTTCTAAACATTGCACAAATTCAGAGAGCTCTGTAGCAATCTTCTCTTTTTCTTACCCTGGCTTCTGGAGAAACGTAAGTAAGCTTGCAGGAAGATCTTGATATTGAATATTGGATTATTTTTCCATTATCATATTGTAACTGTGGGACTTTGGGCAGAAATTCACACAAAGCGTAATGCATGCCCTAGTCAGAAATTGTCACTTCCACTTACAGTATTTATGCACACATTACAACCAGCATTTTGTTTTCATAGTCTGAGTGCTGTTCACTGTGTTTTCTCTCTGAGGATGTTTTTTTTCCGTGTCCATGATTGATCAGAGGTAGGTAATTCTACCTGCACTATGTTCACTCAGATACTACTCATACAACTATGCTTACCATACATACAACAGTTAGTTTCCACTGAAAATGGGTCACCAGAGCTCCTTTGGAGTATTACTGATGAAGTATTACTGAAAACGGAAGTTCAAAGCACTGTACTGAGAAATCAGAAGCACTTTGCTAAGTTTGCAGTTTACAAGCAGGCACTACAACAGCATGGCAGTGGCATGGCATGCAGGTACAGGACTGGGGCTTTCCTGTGCCCTCAGCTGCCCTCGAGTCACCAAGATCAGGAAAGCCCTCAGGACTGGATTGCTCTGGCTCTAGGCTAAGCTCTGGATTCCACACATTTAGAGGAGGCCACCAGTGCTAAAATGCACAGTGAGATTTGGTGTCAAGCAACTTACATCTTCCCAGCTTCCAGTAGAGGGGAGTGTGTTCACTGGTTCACAGACTCGCTGTATTTCCCCTCCTCAAAGAAGAATGGGGGAACAAGAAGGGAAGCCGCATTCTTTTCTGTTGTCTGTGCTGGACAATGCAATGCCACACTAGAGTTGCTATCAAGCTGGGACTCCAGTTTCGCATTCACTGCTCTCATACCATGAGGAGAATCTCTGCTGTACAACATGCCATCCCAAACATGTGCACTTCCAGCTGGAGAACAGATCAGTTTTTACTGCCAGTAACACACAGTATTAACACAAACATTTCATTTGCATTCTTACCATAGTTCTAACTTTTTTTTATATCCTCGATCTGGAAAGAGCATGGATCTTTACATGGCCATAATAACTACCCTTACAGCAGCACGGGAATGCTAATGATGTACAACGTCACCTTAGGCGAGTGATACTCCTTAAGATACAAAAGGCAGGGAAGACCACCCATTAAGTAATATCCACTGCCTTGGCAGCCACCATTGAAGGATACAGTGTTTACAGCCCTAGCCCTAACAAATGCTCAGCTCAGAACTCCAAGTATTTGCAAGCATAAATAATGTGAATTCATGAGACTCGCCTCAAAGGTTTGCACACTTGTGTGCTACTATTTTCTCACAGCTCTCCAGAACTTGCAGCTAAAACATAAGCAAGAAGCAGTATCCTCTGGGCAAATCAGCAAGGCAAACTAGTGTATTGCTGTTCAGTCCTATAAGCCAGGCCTCCCAGAAGACCAGCCCTAGAGGTCAAGCAGATTGAGCCTACTGATATTCACCTGCTCCCCAGATAAGACAGTGAGAGGAAGAGACAAAACAAATGGGACCCCATCACTGCTCAACTGATGTTATCTGCAGGCAGCTGTGCCTTTTGTGCAAGAAGTGCACAGTGCCACAATTTGCAAATGTCACCGATGAATTGCTGCTGTCTCTGCAGCACATTGTAAAGAACTGTCTGCTCTTAATTACCAGGGATTTGGCTTTCTGGAGCAGTAATGCAGTAATGTCATCTAATAATGAGTGAGCCTAGTCCACTAGAAAATTAACTTCACAATAAACAAAGATCTCTCTACCTTTTTCATATACTAGCATATGGAGGAAAAATTGCATGGTGACCTCAGACTTCCTAAATCTGAAACTGATATGCATAAAGTGTATGATTATCATTTGAGATAGAAGAATAAAAGTTAAAGATTCAGCATTGTATTTGAATATAATAAAATGAAGGTTCTGTTGCAGATCATCACAGTATGATGGTCAGCTCACAAAACAAAACAAAGAAGCAATCAAGGGATTAAGACTCATATTTCAAAGAGAGTTAAGTAGCTGAACACACTCCAGGAGATAAGCCACAAAACCTACCTATACAATGTGTATATCAGTTTCAGTTCGCAACTTAAAGACTCTCTTCTCCAATGTAGTTCATGAAGTTCAACAAGGACAAGTGCTACATCCTCCTGCACCTGGATAGGGGCATGCCAAAGCACAGATACAGGCTGGGTGGAGAATGGTGGCTTGAGAAGAGAAGGTTTTGGGTGTGTCAGAGGATGACAAACTCAACATGGACCACCAGTGTGCACTTGCAGCCAAGAAGGCCAACCACATGCTGGGCTGCATCAAGACAAGTGTGACCAACAGGCCAAGAGAGGTGATTTTCCCCCTCTACTAAGCTCTGGTAAGGCTCCAGCTGAAGTACTGTGTCCAGTTCTGGAGCCTTCAATATAAGATGGATATTGATCAAAGGGTTGGAGCAACTGCCCTATGAAGACAGGCTGAAGGAGTTGGGGTTGTTCAGCCTGGAGAAGAGAAGGCTCAGAGGGGACCTCATAGTAACTTATCAGTACCTGAGGGGGTCCTACAGAAAGGCAGGGGAAGGAATTTTTAACATGATATCGGATGGGAGGACTAGAAACAATGGATATAAATTAGACGGGGATAGATTTAGACTAGACATAAGAAAGAAATTCTTTACAGTGAGGGT
>VZTY01005827.1:34727-50347 GCA_013400935.1 Turnix velox
TGTCAGGGTCCCTCTGGATGGCATCCCTTCCTTCTGGTGTATCAAATGCACCACACAGCTTGGTGTCATCTGCAAACCCACTGAGGGTGCACTCAATCTTGCTGTCCATGTCTCCAATAAAGATGTTAAATAGCACCGGTCCCAGTACTGATCTTTGAGGAACACCACTCGTCACTGGTTTCCACCTGGACTATGAGCAATTGACTGGAACTCTTTGAGTGTGACCATTCAACCAGCTCCTTATCAAGCAAGTGGTCCATCCATCAAACCTATCCTTTTCCAGTTTGGTGACCAGGATGTCATGTGGGATGGTGTCAAATGCTTTGCAGAAGTCCAAGTAGATGATGTCTATTGCTTTTCCTGCATTTATTGACATTCACCTGTTTTCACAAGGTACCATACCATATCCTGAGTCCTCCATCCTTTCTATCATTTGCAGTGTTTATGCAGGCCTACTTGTTTTCTACAATGCTCTGTGGAAGACTGGCCACTGCTTCAAGCTTTTGAGAAATTGTTGGTCTGTACAGGCTAGCACATGAGCACTGTGTAAGCACCAGGGAAAGCATAGTCTAGCCCTAGTTCCTTCCTGACTAGACACCACACTGAGGCAACTGGTAAGCTCAGTATCTCTCTAGGTTAATATCACAAAAGTTAACCTTGTAATTTCTTGAAATACATAAACTTCTTTTATAATTTTTTTTTGTTTGAAACTATACATTTTACCTCTTTATTCCCTGTGACAGAAATATAACATGCTTTTGATTTTGGCAAACAATCAGGGATTAATTTAACACTTGTGTTGTATGCCCAGGGGTGATTCAAGATTTACTGGGCAGTAATTCTGGCCTAGACTATTCTTTCACACCTGTTTTACATTGGATTGTTTCCACTGCCATCACTGGTGTCTCACCAGCTGTGATTTTTTGGCAAAAAAGAAGCCTGTGTTACATACTTATCAAAGGACGTTCTTACTTCTCTAGTTCACAAAAGATCAAAATGCTTATCTTATTAGCAGTGTTTCCTGGTGCCTCATTTTTTGTATCCTTAGAACATTTTGTCTGTGCTTTATATTACATTTTTCAGGCATGTCCCCATGTGGTTTTATAATTCAAACTTCTTTCCTTGTTTTCTGGGTAGAATAGTAAAATGCCTTGGCAGTACATGGCTCCTCTGATATTTTAGAACCACTCCAGCTTTTCACTTTTGGACAAGTTCAAAATCATTCAGAAAAAAATGGCATAAACCTGGTGAAAACCAATGTGCTCATTTTATTGAGTTGACCTATGCTGAATATTTTCACAGAAAACTGGAAAAAGTCTAAAATGCAGCTACAGTGGGTTGATGTTATACTGTACATTCTTCAAATACTTCTATTTAGTAAGAAAAAAGGGTGCCCGTAATCCCATGAGACAAAATTATTTTACCTTGATACATCCGATATTTTTACACAATATACAGGATTTTTACCCCTATTCAAGTACCTTCTATACACTGCAGGTAGAATTGACGTCCTGTTCAAAATGTCAATTACAAAAATGTCTACCTTGAGGATGTCACACTATATTGCACAGACAATAATCCAACATGCACTGTTAAAAGAAGCACTTTATAACAGTTCAACAGAACCACTTCAAACCAATCTGCATCTTGCCTATTAGGCTTAAAATGTCTAATGGATCTGGTGGGCTCACCAGGGAGGCAAACAATCCTCTGTCCATGGCACAACATATGTCACCATCCAGAACTGAGATGCCACACCATTTCAGCCATTCTTTCATCCTCAAACTGGCATAGACTTCAATTAAATTTCCTCAACTCCCAGACATTGTGTTAATGAGTAAAAAAAGGCCCATAGCTGGCTACTTCTACACAGTCTTTTCTCCTACTGCTTTTGTCAATTTGCAAAATCATCACAAGAATATAAAGCACACACAAGCTCCCTACCATATTTGGCCTATGTTTTTCAAATTCCCTGTACTCATACACAGCATAATCTATTTCGGTTACTTCCTTCTTTGACCATACTGTGATCCATCAAGAAGTCAAACACATAACAGTTTGACACTGAATTGTGCTGACTGTACTGCAGAAAACTTTAGTGTAGCTGCAGAGATGTGCCTCAAAAGATCTGTATAGTAGCCAAAAATTTGGAGAACATATACTTGCAGTATACTTCAAGCAGTATTCATCAACCTGTGCAAAAGCAGGAGAGGAAGGTTATGGCAAACCTCACTATATGGTTATTTGCCAGTTTTTACTGACTTGCCAGGACCTTCTGGAAAAGGGCTACACTCTTATTAGTAATTTATTGGTGCTAATATCTAAAACAGTACATCTAACAACCACTAGGAACAGGGGTGATGCTGTAAGGCCCTTCTTCCTACGTGAGTTAATCTCCACACCCCGTGGTGTGCCTTTTTTATTTTTTTTCCTAAGATAGAAGTATTAATAAAATTTTTGAACAGCAGGATTTTTTACAAGTGGTATCTGGGGCAGTGATTTCATGGGGTGGCAGATTACCAGCACACTCAGCATGACTCTGCTGACTTCTGATGTGAGTGGTCTTGTCATTTCTCAAGCAGGTGCAGCTCACCGTAATTTCAAACAAACTTCTCCAAATGTACCAACAAACTAGATTTCAGCTCAAGGCCAGAAGGTGGGCAAAGTGCCACAGTAGATACACATACACAAATACGCATGCATACACGGATGTTTTCTTCTGTAGTACTTATTCAGGAGAATAGCTCTTGCATAAAACAGTGCAGGGATTTACTTCCCCCTCTGGTCTGCGGCACACTTTTCCCCTGTTCTACGATGTACTTCGACTAATCATTTCTTAGTCCTCTAGGTGCAGACATTTAAAAACACTAGGAGCTCTCAGGTCTCCTTTTCAATTGCAAACGATTCATTTTTGGTGAAGCGTGGCCTCCCTATTCTTCTGCCAGCCGTTGTGTTTGTGAAAGGACCGTCTCAAATTTCTTGTGCGGGAGCAGCTGTTGCTGGACCGAGGCAGCCTTTTCAGAGCCCCTCTGCAGCCGCTTTCCACTTCTCCGCCTTCTCTCATTTCTGCCTCCTTTTGTCTCCCCCAAAGGAAAACCCCCCTGACCCTTCGCCTCCCTCCAGCCTACTTCCTTTGTCGGCCACTGTAGACAAGTTCCACCCTAAATCAAGCATTGTCTCCGTCTCCAGAAGCCAGCACGTGCCCACATCCCCTTAATCTTTCAATTTACCCCCAGGAGAAGGCAGCTGTTAGAGATATATGCAATGCACAGCTGTCAGCTGGGGCCTTACAGCCTGCCTGAGCAATATGGAAGGCAGCGCAGGGGCCAGGGAGAAGTAATATCTAAGTCTGTGTGCTTTTGGCAACAGTTGGCAGCACGTGCTCTGAAATGCAGCATTGTTGGAAAACCCACCCTTGGCTTCCCCCACCGCAGCTCTGCGCGTGTATGAGCTTGAACTTTGCCTGATTTCTGAACAAAGCACACAGCTTCAAAGGGCAGGACTCCCCGGATAGCTGCATTGTACCTTCCCTGCTGAATAAATCCCCTGCAAAATTACGGGGTATGAAAGAGAACGGCATCCAGTCGCCCAGCGCGTGGTTCGCAGTTTCTCCTCATTTAAACACCAGTCATTTGAAAGTTTTGTCCTGGAGGGAGAGCGGCGTAAACAATGTGAAGTGTAAGAAAAGACCTATACATCACAATTTTACCTGTTTCCCCCAGTGATGAAGGGACAGGCATGAGTCTGAGACAGTGATCTTGCACCAGTAATGTACAAGGGACCATGGCTTCACATAAAGAGGAAAAATGTAGTTATTTAGGACCAGAAAAATGCAAAGCATAATTGCATCTGTACAACATATGCACATTTGCATGCCAAATTTGTACCTGCAAAAATTACAAGAGTGCAAACATATTACAAATTTCATAATACTGCAGTTGTTTGCCAGTGCAGTGGCTGCAAGTGTGCATGCAAAAATAGTACCTGCAGATTCCAATTAGTCATGTAAATGTGCTTACTTCTTCTTATGTACCATGGTATATGTAACTTCACAAAAATCACACCTCTTTGCTCCACATTTGCACAAAGGAGTTCCTCAAGGAAATTAACTTTGCAAACTCACATCTTGTGTTGAGGATATGTAAAAATCTCATATATTTAAAATTGTTTAATTTCCTTTACAAGTCGGATTTTGATCAATTTCTACACGCCACCATCTGTTGCTTTTGCAGGGGTCTTCTGCATAGCTTCCTCTCTAAGCAATGGAACAAACAATCCTCCCTCCCAGAGCTTTCACTGCCGTAACCTTTCTTGCAGACAATTACAGGTTTACTGCTCTTAGTCATTTTACACGATAAGAAACAACTTCTGTCTTACTGGTGTATATTCCCCAGCTTGTTCCATACACATGTTGGGACTCGCTTTATCTCACCTGGCCTGTAATTTAAAGGACTTAAAGGATACACTACGCTAAGTGGACCATATGGCATATGGTACACCTGCCTCGTGCTTAGCACCTGCTGAGTGCACTGTGGGTGCTAGGCTGCCTGACAGAGCAGTCGTGGCCAGAGGGCAAAAGCATTTCCACACATTTGCATGCTGGAGGAAGGCCACGTGCCTGGGCTGTGAACAGATCTGTCAAAGCAGCCTATCACTACTTTCAAGATTAGCAAATCTGTGGAAAGCAATGGATTTACCCGACAAAGGAGATGCCACATTACAGAAACCTACACACAGACAGCTTGGGGATTCTAATAACCATGTAGTGGTGGACCAGGATCCTCAATAAATCGTAGTTTGGTTTGAGTGGGGAATGTTCGCATTAATCATTTAGATGCAGTCAGAGTTTTCCTAAAGTACTGAGAAATCACAAACTAATGTGTTTTGCTGTCAGTTAGGCAAATACAAAAGCCATCCTGGCCTACTCCTATGCACAGCTACATAGGGCACATGCAGAAAGACGCATGGAGTCACAATCAGGTGCCTCAACATAAAAATAGTACAGAAAATACTGATAAAACTTTAATATGGGTAAGAATTTAGAAAGCGTGTGCCTCAGAAATGGCCAGCAAGTTCTGCCTTTTCATTGCTGGTCCTGCTCATATGCAAATTGGGCCAGGAATCTTGATTTTTTTATGCCAAGTTTTGTGGGATTTATGGAGGAGGAAAAGCACACAGAAGTACAAAGAGATGCTATCATTAGGGCATTTGTTATGCTTCCTGGTAGCAGCAGCAGCCTTTGATGAACCAGTCCTGGTACCCAGAAAAAGCAGAATACACTCCTGTGATCTAAGTGTGAGCTGTGTCCTCTAACACTGGGCAGCTGGACAAACACAAAAAATGTGACATCCAGAACAATTTTTCTGTTGCAGGAATAAAAATTTATCATGCATGTGATCATCAAGTGTATTCACAGGACAGAAGGTGTCGGAGCCTCTGTGGTGCTCCAAGCAATGGCTGTCAGGCTGCAGAGGAGCTCTGTTTTGCACCAAGTATAGTCCTGGTCATTGGGCACCTGCAGTGCCACTACTACAGCAGAGGACACTTGAGGGTTTCTCTTTTTCACATATTCTCAGACTGAGATTTTGGCATTGCCCTGTTTAGAGATTTCCATTTTCTGATATGCTACCTTTCAACAGTAAGCACTAATTAATTTAACTAAAATAAATTTGTCAGTGATCTTTCTACCTTCATGCTGAAATGTTACCAAGTGAAACAAAGAGCAATTCCCTTCTTTCATTTTTATCTGTTTCTCCTGTTACTGGAAGGAAAAAGTTTCTGTCTGGAGCAAGGCTATCAGGATGGCACTGCCTTTATCTTCATTGTTATGACTGCTTAGGTCTACCTAAACATGTCTAGAGGGCATTGGTCTACCTAGGCAAGAGGAACAGTTTTACAAGGACATGAGGACATGTTTTCCTGGTGTGCGAATGGACCAAACACAACAGAGTCAATATGCAGCCTCAGTCTGAAAGTTCTCTTCATGTTATGAAACAGTCCCTTCACACCTCTTTCAGCTAGCCTGTCATGTCGAGATGGGAAGCAAAGAACTTCCAACTGTGAAGCCATCAGCATCTCCCTGTGCACAGGGGTGGGATACAGGTGGGGTCCCCTGCCTGATGCAGAGCTACTTTAGGACCCCAGCCCTTCCCCTGCCTTGCTCCTCCATATGGGACGAACTGAGCTATCAGCGATTGCCCCAGGCCCCAGTCTAGCCTCAAATACCCCGGTCCCATCTGTCACCCTATCTGGGGCATCTTTGCCGCATGATTGGTACAGGGCTTGAAAAGGCAGCACAAGATGGGCCATGTGGCAACGCTGCTAATGGGGGGGTCTGGGGGAAGGGAAGGAGGATGAAATATTGTGACAGGACACTTCAAGCCCCAGCTAGTCACAGCTGCTGAGGGCTGAAGAGTGCTATACATCCCCTCGCATCAGGCTATGCATTCCTGGCAACATTATTAATTCAGAGAAGTCCCTTTAATTTGAAGCAGAGATTAAGACTTTCCCCAGTTGGCCTCACTGTCGCTGTAAAGGCAACAGGCAGGGCTATTGTAAGGCCATTAGGGAAGTACAATAGGACGCTGAAAGGGGGATGCGGGTGAATAGGAGAAGGAGAGCTGGTTTGTGCCAGAGGCCGGTCGGCTCATTACGGGAGCGGCAGATGGAGCGTGGCCGGTTGCTGGGCAGAGTCAGGACTGGCAGCTGGCGGCGGCTCCCCCGCACCGCATCCGCCGTCTGCTCCGCACCGCATCCCCACCGCACCTGCACCGCAGCCTCTGCTCTACCCGAAGAATAACAGGTGGATGAAGAATGTTGCTCCTACCTACCTGCAAAAACAAAAAAATAAGACCTTCATTTTTGCTCCACCTGGACTCTGCGTATCAGAAATGTCAAGGGCATCAGAGTGGTGTGTAGAGCACACTGCCTTTCCAGTCTCTGCAGGCACTACATCTTTCTCAGTAAGGATGAAGGACTGCAGAAACCTGGTGGCTGTGCAGGAGATGGTATTTTGGAATCAGATTATTAGACACAGGCACATAACCGATTCATTCAACATTCTCTGAAGTTTCAGAAGCTCGCAGCTTCAGAGGAAATTCCCTACCTTATGTTACCAGGGTTTTTCTTTTTCTGCATGTGCTTGAACTCATTTATGTAATTCCTGAGTGGAGAGGCTATGACATAGGTGAAAGTCCAGCTTTGCAATCTACCAAGTGCTGTTGCGTGAGCTACCCCCGGTAAACCTAACTCTGCAGCTCACAAGTACTCCTTACCACCCAACCCCCTCAATTCCCTCTCCTCCTGGGGGGTGAGAGGGCAGCACAGGCAGAAATTCTGCCTAAAAAGAGGCCTTGGAAAATATCACAGATATCTATTTTTTCTCTTAAATGAGTTAGTGAAGAATTAATTCTCTTCTTCCTGCTTAGCTGTAACTTACAACTTGTAAAGCAATGATTCTGGCTACTGGGGTGCTGACTGGGTCACTGACAGCTGCCAGGAGAGGTTACCACTGTTCCCTCCCCCACATGTGGCACAGGGGCAGCTGTATGGAAAAGCCTGCTTGAATTTGATGGCCATTCCTCTGACAGTCTGCAGAAGGTCAGCCAGAAGAAGTTGCTGAACATCCCAATGCAGGTCTTGTTGTTTTTCAATATGCGTCAATGTATGGATGGATTTCTCAAAGCTTTTTGAAATAGTTTTGTGCAGTTCTAAATTGTTCTGTCGTTGGAAATGGAACTCCCACAACCTGAAGTGAGCCTATGGCTGAGCAAATTAAGATGGTCCTAAGACTAGGCACTCTGCCTTTAACAAGATGATGTCCTCTGTCTTTATGGTCTCTGTTTCCTTCTAGTTCATGGTCATGCATGTTACTGCTGATCAAAAAGCAGCAGACATTTCTTCTATGGAAAAATAATTTTTGGAAACCGTGGAGAGTATTTTTAGTTAGAGGTTGAAACAAGGAGAATGAGCTGGCTACCTGTGATCAGGTCATTCTATACAGGCCATGATTAAGCACTGTTTGGGCCACTCATTCTGCACAAAATGCTCTGGGAGCAATGGGGTTATTAAAGATGACAGCTGCAACACAGCATGCAGGAAGAAGTTTCAGTCTGCAAAGCAACACTGTTTAGACTACTTTCTTCGAACATATTTTCATTCTATGCACCATAGCACTTGCACCTTATTTTCTATGACCTTATCTGATTGTTTTCTTTGTACTTTAAAATTATCACAATGTATGATCTTAATTGTATTAAGGCTCTATTTTCCATTCAAGGAATGCATTGTAACAGCTTATGGCAACTGATTTTATCCCATTCATTTCTGCATTTGGTAAGCTATTGCTTTTATTTTCATCTCTTGTGGGTCCAATGGAGATCAGTCTACTCTCCAGCACAGAGCACTCATCCCAAGTAGCTGCAGCTGCACAACTGACAGTGAGCTCTTGAAGTGTGGCATGAGATGTCTAGTGTTAAAAACTCTGAGTGTTGAGACTGATGTCTGCTTGCCATTGAAGAGACTTCCTACAGCTGTCTGAGGCTCATTGACAAGGTAGTCACACTCATCATCTGACATTTTAACTCACACACCAGCTATGAAACACATCTCTGAGTCAGATGCTTTTGTACAGATACAGGGGTGGTCATCTCTAACCTTCCTACTTGCAAACAAACTATTATTCACCTATAGAAGCAAACAGTTGATACCTTTAGTGCTCAAATACAGATTTTTGAGAGCTGAGCGACTGAGTCATGCATGAAAGTCTTTGGTACCTCTTCCAAGGAAAGACAAAAAATCCTTTCTATTTATCCAGGCAGAAGTAGCTGATCATTCAGCTCATTCTAAGGCAGCACAGTATTTTAAGAAATATAAATACAAGTGCAAAGATACATATTTAATTTCAGAACCAAATGCAGTATGGAGTAATAGAAAAGTTTTCATACATGGATCTGCTGAGGATTTGCCCTGTGTCAAGACCAATGGCATTTGGCTGTCCTACTTGGTCTGTAACGGTAAGCTTTGCTGTTTACCTTTTGCAAAGTCTGACAGAAAACTGAGAGGAAAAAAGGTAAGAGCAGTGAGAAGTCTTGCTCCAAAGTCAGTCCATACATAGGGATTGCAGTTTTCTACATTGAAAGTAAAATTTGTGCAAGGTAGGGTCTAGCTGTGAAAGGGAGTTAAACCTTCTCCAGAAAGCTGAATAATATAGCAAGCGGAGAATCAGAAGCAGTTGCAGTCTTCTCACAGGAGAATTTTTACAGCAGTTCACTTGGTTCATTTCAACTGCTTTTGAGACAAGTCCATGATACCTTTTTGTCTTTCTGTTGTGAAAGCAGGATACCATTGTTAACTTGAAGAGCCAGACCACCACTACCAGGAGCTGCAGGCTCCTTAAACTGGCTTTTATAAACAGCTTTGTACGTACGTTCTTCCATCAATTCCTGTCAAGATTAATTCCTGGAACAGGATGATTGGAAGTCCTGAAGGCCAAACATTTGAACTGACAACAGAAACTCACAGGGCAAGAGGAACAGTAAAAAATAATGTCTGTCTCTGACATGTTGTGGGGCTTGCTGTTCTTCACTGGGGGCAAGTTCATGATTCTGATGACAGCAGCTTTGCTCTCTGACCCACAGGAGATTCCCAAATGCCAGCATGCAAAAAAGGCAAGAGGCAGGGCAAACTCAAAGCACACACAGTGGTGTCAGTTTCTCTAAGAAGAAGACAGGAGCCATAAGAGTATGCTGGTCTTTTACTGAGAAAATTTTAGTCTATGACAGATACACTGACTGCCAGGGTTGCAGTTAGTGTAGCTGTATAAGTATACTACATCTTGCCTTTATGGAGAGGAAGTGGCATAAAATACTTGCAATGTTGGAGAGGAGCTACATCTCACAAGTCTATAGTTTACCTTTTAATACATAGAATAAGGTCAAGGACTGCATGCATATGTGTTTGTGTATAGATGCATGCAGAACACTTTAAAAGCCCTGAGAAGTGTGTGAGGTTACACTGTTCGTGCACCTCGAAAAGCTTTTATCAAGCTCTTATGGTTTACTTCACAGAAATTAAGTTGTACAGAGAACTGTTCACCAAAGTAGCCGTGGTCCCATGTGCCAATTCACTGTTCCCATGGTCAAGTTCCTTCTTTGTAGCTTTCACTTGTGCATGCAAAGGATTCGCACTTCTAACTGTGGAAGCAGTGGCTGCAAATGAAGGCACACCTTTCACTTGTGCTATTGTTTGTGGAACCTGGTGTTCATTTTTGAAAATACAGTCCTAGGTCACCACACTGAAGGAGATCAGGCAGTGCAGATGGCTTGAAAATGTGTTTTGTCAGAAAGGTTACCTTGACCCACTGTGATCACTTATAAGGCAACAGGATCAACTTAAGTATCAGGTCCTTTAATGCTTTTTCATGATGCTTCTCAAAGTAGAAATAGGGTCAAATTAATTTCTACCTTTGGTAATTAGACCAAAAAGCTAGAAATACAACCTTGCTATATAAAACCTCATTTGAGACAGTTGTTGCCATGTTCTTGCTTTCTGATTCCTTCCACAGATAAAATAAATGGGTCTATATATTCTGACCCTAGTTTCCAAATGAAAAGTAGTACTCCTGCCATCTTCTTGGATTGAAATCACATGTACCCTCAACTTCTTTTCAACCTGAGTAGACTCCTGTTTCCAGTAAGAGAAGTTACCATAGAATCATAGAATAGTTCAGGTTGGAAGGGACCTTAAAGATCATCGAGTTCCAACCCCCCTGCCATAGGCAGGGACACCTCCCACTAGATCAGGTTGCTTAGTGCCTTGTCCAGCCTGGCCTTAAACAACTCCAGAGAGGTGGTATCCACAATCTCTCTGGGCAACCTGTTCCAGTGTTTCACCACCCTCACTGTAAAGAATTTCTTTTTTATGTCAAGCCTGAATCTACCCCCTTCCAATTTACATCCATTATTTCTCATCCTTCCATCATATATCCTATTAAAAAGTCCTTTCCCTACCTTCTGTAGGCCCCCTTCAGGTATAGATAAGCTACTATGAGGTCTCCCTCTGAGCCCTGCACAGTTTGCAGGAATCAAGCAGTTTTCTTGGTTTTTTTTCTGTAGGACAATCTGTGAATCTCAGCAGTAAGCCTCATGCATTTATTCCTCTGTAGCTGAGAACAGAATCTGGTCCATAATCCTGGTGTGGTTTCCACATGTGCTTTTGGAAAGAATCACTGCATGCACGTTTGTGTCTTTTCATAACAGTAAGCATTTGGTGATCTTTAAAAAATCTAACAGTAAATTTGCATGTGTGAGCAGCCATAAAATTAACTTGTGCATCTGTATTCTAGTGAACATCACAGTACAGATAATGAATCATAGAATCGTGGAATCCCCTTGTTTCGAAGGGACCTTTTAGATCATCTAATCCAACCACCAACCTAACTCTAACAAGAGCCATTCCTAAACCATATCTCCAAGCTTTATGGAACTGTGTCTCAACCACTTCCCTGGGAAATACATTCCAATGCATAATAGCCCTTTGAGTGTAAAAATTCTTCCTAATACTCAGTTTAAAACTCCTCAGGCACAACTTGAGATGGTTTTCTCTTGTCCTATTGTCTACTACTTTGAAGAAGACACCAACTCCCCCCTCTCTACAACCTTCCTTCAAGTACTTGTAGAGAGCAATAATGTCTCCCCTCAGCCTACTTTTTTCTAGGATAAACCATCCCAGCTCCATCCACCACTCCTCAGAAGACTTTTTCTCCAGACTCCTCACCAGCTTTGTTGCCATTCTCTAGACCCTCTCCAGCACCTCAGTGTCTTTATGGTGGTCAGTGGCACAATCCTAGACACAGTATTTGAAGTGGGGCCTTACCAGTGGGATGATCACTTCCATACTCCTACTCACTACTCTGTACCTAATACTGGGCAGGATACTGTTGGCCTTCTTAGCTATCTGATGGGTAAGAGCACACTGCTGGCTCATCTTCAGGCAGTTGACCAACAATCTGATGTCCTTTTCTGCCAGGCAACAACCAGTCACTCTTCCCCAAGTCTGCAATGCTGCATGGGGTTGTTGTGGCCCAAATGCAGGACTGAGCACTTGGCCTTGTTCAGCCTCAGACATCATCCCAGCCTGTCCAGATCCCTCTGCAGAGCCTTCCTACCCTCAAGCAGGTCAACACTCTCACTCAACTTGGTGTTGTCTGTAAACATAAGAAGGATACACTTGCTCCCCACATCCAGATGACTGATAAAGATATTAATGAGCACTGTCCCAAATTTTGAGTCCTGCGGAACATCACATGTAACTGGCTGTCAACTCCATTTAACTCCATTGACTGCCTGATTTCTTGCAAAACCCTTTTTTATTCAGGCAAAAGACTTACATTGATAAGGTCCTGAGAAGTAGGTGCGCCACACAGACAGATTTGTTGGAGAACACCAGCTAAACTGAGTATCAGGAAGCAATTTTTTTTTCTTTTCTTACCTTTCTTCTTTGTTTTCTTTCTTACTGTATATTTGATAAATTCAAGGGCTATATGAATTTACTTAACCATAAAAGATACTGACTCTGCCCAAAGAACCTGCAAAATAGTTCTGCTTTTCTCCTTGTGACTGTTCCTGCCTACTTTCCCCATGCAGAGGTGAGGCAGGACTGTCGGTCTCTGCCTGCTCCAGCCACCGTGTTTGGATATGCTGTGGGTGGGCATAAGGTACACCTGCAAACTAATGTCACTCAACTCAAATGGACCTTTGCAGTGGACAAAGTTAACAGCTTTACAGTTAATACTCCAGAACTGCAGCAGAGTGTTGTTGCAGCAATTGAGGATTAACTGCCAAATTCCATTAGGAAACAGCTCCCTAGCACATGGTAATCGTGGAACCTACACCCAGTGAGAATACTTTAAAGGAGAAAGAAAATACTCTGAGACAGTCCTTCGTCTGCTGGATTCCAGACTCTTCAATGTATTTTGTGCCTGAAAATCACAGTTTCTGCTGCACAGTTTCTGTAGCTGGTGCCTTCTCTAATTACAGAAGGTTTGTTTTGTAGAGAGTATGTTATAAAACAAGCACCAGCTTCCTTCAGTGCCTGCAGAAAGGGAAACCAAGGTCTGTTTTCTTCCTGTAGTGATCATCAATGGACACTGTTTTCGCAGAGATCTTGAGTAAAGGGACAAACAACAGTGCAAATTGTGCAATTTTCACGGTATTCCTTCTGCTGTTCTCTCAGCTGTCCAAAAGCCCTTTTGCTCTAAAGAGAAAGCAACAACACAGGACAGTTTGTACATAAACAGGGCTGTGCAGTGATAGATGAGCAAAAGGCAAGATGAATTTCATAACTAGATGGCGTCCTAGTCAGCAGTTAGTGTGGGAGGTGGGAAACTGTTTTCTCTTTGCAAGTGTTGCTGCTATTTGGAGTTTATTTATAAGCACATTGTTCCAAGGAATAATAAGAAGCTGCTCTTGGAAAGGACTGTTACCGTCCTCTAACTGCATAGATGCTGTCCTAAGTTAGTTTCTCCTGCCTTGACACAGCCCCAGCCACTAAGCACATCACCCCTGGCCATAGCATTTTGCCTGGAGGGAGTTTTGGCATTGACCCAGCAAGAGCCTATTTAAAACTTCACGCAAGTAAAACAGTAAAAGGGAATGGTATAACTCTACGTGCCAACAAGTAAATTTGGCTCCAAACCATTTCCAAATTAGTGGAGACTAATAAATGTAAATTTGATTTCTGAGGTCCCTTCACAAATACTGAATGCACTCACTATGATTAAGTGATAAACAGCAATGTTGGAGAGTTTGTGTCTGGTCTGCTCTAGCAATAACATGATGTCCTGCCAAGCAGCAGCACAGAATGCAATGCACAGATAGCAGAAAGCTAGTGTGAAACAATTTAAAAAAAAAAAAAAAAAAGAGCAAGCCTTGTCCTTTATGCTTTGATGATGGGGAAAGATAAATAAAGAGCATAAACTTCCTCAGAGGGCTGATTCAGGGGTCACCCTGAAGAGCTGGGCCATGCACAAATCAGTAAAGGAAGAAAAGAAAATGCAATGTCTTTCTCAAGTGCTGCACAGAATGTAGCCCCTCAGCCAAAATGGCACTACTGCCTTATCACATAGGGACTAAATCCTGCCATATAGTTTTAATATCATGATCTCTTCCCTAATTTTCCATCTTAATTCCCTGCCCATGCTCCAGTCTATAATAAAACCATATTGGCCAAAGAGAGGTAAAGGGGATTTTGGATTTGGCCTAAAGAGTCCATTAGCAAAAAGCAGGGTCTGATTTCCTGAAGGTTTCTTTCCCCTCTGTAAAGTTGTTTCTGCATTATGTCAGTGAGAGCAAGAGTGGAAGCATGCATAACAAGTCAGTCAGTGCTGAGTCTGGGCTTTTCTATTTTTAAATGATTGCTCTTCAGTGACCAGCTGGTTTGTGGCTAATTGCCTGTACACAGAGGTCAATGATAAGTGAAAAAGTTGCTCCATGTCTTGCCTGTAGGAAAAAGAGGACTGAGAGACAGTGGAGGTGGGCGGTGCATGGCAACACTGTGCTGAAGGTGTGCAAAGCACTTCTCAAAGCTACTCCTGTAGTCAGGTGAACCAGTGCTGGCTGTGCCAAATCACCTCCCTGCCCTCCATGTGCCAGGTCACACAAGAATAGCAATGCCATTTCTCAACACTGATCTCAAAACATTGAGAAATTTGTCCTGTAAATGTGTATAGTCAAGTACTTACTGCTTTTGAGTAAAACTTACTCTTTTCTTACCTGGATTAGCACTGCTCACTGAAACCACATTTCTGTTTTTGCTAGCATCTGCATTTGTGCTTTGCTCTAGCACTACTGGTGTGGTTTGTACCTCTTTTCATATGTGATGAACCTATTTCAACATGCATATGCTAACACCATCTTTCATGCTTTCAGGGTGGTTGTAAATAAACCATCAAGGCTTGCTATGGCAACTAGAGTGTACAGGAACAGCAAGGCTTCCTTGCAACCTGACAATTAGATGCTCTGTTGCCATGCTGTCTGTGCTGCCACTCACACTCATTCAAAGTGAGTTAGACATCAGGGACATCCTCTCCTCCTGATATAATCCCAGATTTGCACACTGTAGGCAGTCATACAAGCTGAGAGAAATCCAGCACTCAGAGGTGGCAGTCAAGTGGGAACAGACAGGCTGTAGCTCTAGAAGTGTCATAAATTTTTTTGCTCTTTTGTGTAAAGAAGTATCAATCCAATTTTCTACCCAGCAGGGTTTTTATGACCTATAAGAACACATATGTGTAAGTGGTGCATGTTCTTTTGTCTCATAAGAAGGTAATTGAGTGGCTAAGTGAATCTTTATTGTCCCAGAAAGCAGGTGAACTGCCTTAGTTTTCTGTCACTTAAAAATACACTTTAAATGAGCAAAATGTAAGTTAGAACAATGACCTATTTCTCAGCAACAGTCAAATATGCCTTAAGAGAAAACTCCTGACAGCACATTGTTATTTACGAAATTTATTGAAGAACAATTTGTGCACATAACCGATGCTGCACTGCCTCCATAAATAGTCAGGTTGCAGCTGTAGGGACCACAGGTACAGTACAAAGAACTGTTCACCAAAGTAGCCG
>VZTY01005831.1:0-15054 GCA_013400935.1 Turnix velox
TGATTCTGTGTGATTCTGTAAGGGAGGACAATGCCTGGTAAGAAGGCTGTGTAAAAGACACTTGCTAGCAAGAAGTGATACGGGAGATGCCACAACACAGGACATTGCTATTTCTTTCTAATACAGGAGGCCACATAGACCATGACAGCGCACACCTTCCAGATCTGCCACAATGCTACATGCATCCTGTAATTTCCACTACTATATTCCAAATATACTCTTTCTCCTTTGTGTGAGGCTTTAGAGGTGCAGCAAAGACAAAAGGGGAGGAATAAAGCATTTGATAAAGCACAGACAGCCACATATGGTTGGTTGATGGGCAAAGAGCAAGGCAGAACTGGACAGGCAGGGCACTTAGAGAGAATCTACTCACAGGCTCAACAGACTGAGTAGCTGTTTAGATCCAATTCACAATGAAGTAAATGGCAGGGGTTTTTTTTGAACAAAAATCAAATGTTTGTTATTTTAAATTCTGAAGTATGCTCCTATGTAACTGAAATTACATACTGAAATAGCATACTGAATCTCAGCCTCACCAGCAGTGCATCAACAAGTTTTTCAAAGTAAGATGCTATAATAAGACTGCTTTCATTATTCTCAAATTTTCATTAAGGAAATCAAAGGAAAACCCATAAAAACAGAGCTATTACAAGATCTTTTTAACAACGAAAAAGTCTGTGGAACTATCTTTCATCAAATAATAGTGTTCACCATTAATGACTATGTACAGCATACAAAAGTAGGAACTTCAGTACTATGATATTTGTGAAAGTTGTCATCACTTTCAGAACTACAACTTGGTTCTTCCTTAATTCATACATGTCACCTAACCTATAATACGTGAATATAGGTATTAACCACTTTCACAGAACCTTGGTTAATTAAAGAAATCTTAAATCAGTTTCACTGGTGGCAAAGTAAAAAGAATCCTTGCCTTAGCCACAAAATAGATAGCGGTGCTTTCACAGTGTTGTGATGTTGCACCTTCCAAGACCAAAATTACTTTTAGTCTTCAGCAAAGAAACACCACCACGGAGAAGCGCACATCAGGCAGAATAACTGATGTCTGGAAAAGTCAACAAGGAACCATCTCTCAGAACAAAACCTGGAGAGCAGCCCACTAAACAATGAAATGCTTTTTCTTCACAATGTGTACTTGAGTAACAGCAGCAAAGCACAGACTGCCTCAAGGAAGAACAGAATTCTTGATTGACAACCCCACTGATTGTTTAAAAGACAAATGTTGGGCTGAAACTTTAAGGAGGACCTTAAACCACTAAATTAAGGATAACCATGGGAAAGAATCACTACATATACTTTTTGGATTTCTTACATTTTTCTCTAGAAATATCTTTCCTAGCTTTTTTTACTGCCTTTGGAGAGAGTATGGAACTACATGGACACTTGGACTGAGCAGAACATGGCTCTTCTTTTGTTCTCATGAAATACTGTAAAACCTGCCAAATACCAAATGAAGGCAGACAAATCAACAGGCACAAATGTACGCAGACATAATATTTTTATTCAACTCACAGCTTGCAAACAGCATTAATCACCATTTATGCAAAGAGCATGATACAAGTCACAACAGATTTGGACTGAGTCATGCATAATTATTGTGAGAAATTAAAATTACAAATGAGAAAAATTAATTTACCTCTTTCTTACATGTGATTTCATTCACTACTGGGAAACAAGCCATGATCCACAGCCAGCTCTCAAATAGGAACACAAATTAAGTATAAACAGATCCAAAAGCTAAGGGTGTATTATACAAAGGTTAACTGCTTGTAAACTTTCAAAGAGCTTTTCTAATTTGGTAGGAATGACGAGTGGACAGTTCGATCCTGTATCTGAGGAATGCTTCAGTGCAGCACTCACATCCTGCCCAGTCTATGTAGTGAAAAGTCATTTACGTCAAGATTTCTTTCCACTTAGTGTCTTAAATGTTACCTATCTTTTGGTTAATTTCCATCAAGATTTACAGTCCCTTCAGATTTATCTGCAAGTCTGCAAACTGGCAAATCAAATCCAGCCACACCGAAATGGTATGTATTGCATAGGTCATAACGGAAGAAAGGAACTACCTGTAGATTAATTTTTCATAACTTGTAACAAAAATAAATCCAATATATCTTCTTTCAGAAAAAAAAATAAGCCAACTGAGATTTAATTTTGTCTTCAAATAAAATTTGCTTCTTTTCACAGAATTTGCTGTCCAAATTCTGTTCACCAGGAATTACAGTAGTACTTTAGCCTGGAAAACTACTACGAGTCAGACCCCTGTCACAACTGAGATTCCACAGTAACCAGTTCAGTGACTTATAAGAAACTCTTCCTTCCAGCAAACCACAATGAGATTAAGAGGACAATTTGCACAACTCCTCTATTTATAAAGGAGAAGTAAGGAGAACAAAACCCTTAAAGGTAGGTGGTAGAGTCTTCTTTGGACAGAGACAACTTTCCTCCCACAATGACCAATACCTTCTCATTGATTTTGGTCACAAGGAAGTACACAAAAAATATACCATCTTACTGTTCTCTGACATTAGATTTTTTTCCACATGAATGCTCATTCCTGAGTTATACCCAGTCAGTTTCCCTTTATTCAAATTTTTCCTATACTAGGAAAAATAGAAAGACTAAGAAACTGGGAAACTAGAGACTCTGAAAGATCATCTTCTCACATTATTACTATGAGATAAAAACAGGAATAGTTAGATCATCTGTAAGACTTCTTTGTGTCTAACCTGTTTCTGGAAACATGTAATCTCAAAAACTCTTCCACAACATTTTAAAGTCATTTAAAGTGCCTAACTATGCATACCAACAAGTTACTGAGAATATATGGAGGGTTCAAATCACTTAATAGCTAATCAGGCAGATGATTAGACAAAGCAGGCACCTGCCACAGAAACTTGCATACTTGACACAGTTTTTCTATTTCTATTACCATTCTTAAGTCTTAACACTTTTTTCTCTGACCTCCTCTAATGGAGGGTAGCATCTCTTACAAAGCTTTTCACTACCCATAAGATCTTTCCCCTACAATCCTTGGGGAAGTAACTTCTTTCAAAATTTTCTTGCAGTTCATATTATCAAAACTCTTTACAACAGCTGTTTTCTTCATACTTCAAGATGCTTGCATGTTTTAAAAAGAAAAAGAAAAATTAAGAAAAAGGATAAGAGAAGAAGAAATGGGGGAAAAGAGCTAATAGCCTTAAGCTGCACACAGTCCTCTACCTGACACTTCATTGGTGCAAGGCCAACATGAACAGCTATGCCCACTCTTACATGCGTTACTTCTTTTTTGTATATCTCAGATTATATCTGTCCTTCATCTATGAACCTCATTTTTTGTTGGCTGTGCTACTTTAGCTTTGTACTATTCTTTCACACAAAACACAGGTGGTTGCACTTACTTACTTACGTGTTTTGACTGTTTCTCCAAACTGTCAAGAAAACTACTTCCAAAAAAACTTTTTCCCACAGGGGGATCCCTTTAAACCTTCCAGTGAAGGCCCAGGAAGGCCCTGTGTGGGAAAGTAAAGCCTACTGACCTGCTTTTGTTAGTGGCCATTCATGACTCTATAAGAAATCAGTGGATTCACAGACTCTGCAAATAACAGCCTGAAAGTTATTTACCATAATCACTCTGAACTCAAAATTCAACATGTTAATAATGTTGGTAAATAAATCCCAGTTTCCTGATGTTCACTAACCAAGTGCATAATACAAATAAAGACAAAAACCAAGCAGAAGATACATTTAATCTAAAATATTCCCTAAATTGACAGTGATTCATTAATACCTAAGCTTGGAGACTTTTCTTAACCATTTATGTCTTTGCTGTTTGCTTTAATTTTATTCCATGTGGAGTTCCCACAGTTATAGGAATGGTAGGTGAAAAAGTGTCAAGAATATCATATGCGGCCACTGCATAAAAAATTTAACTATGTCAAGATTTGTCATCCATCCACCACTAGCCTTTCATCTTCTAGACTATCTATACTACCAAAGAAGGAAATAAAAAACATCTGCCACTTTTTGGTTTTCATAACTCTATATTTGCCGCTTATCAACTATATTATCCAAGAAGTGCTTGCAAACCAACTGTTTAATAAGTTGTTAAAAATATCTATGGATTAAATTTTCATTGATCAGTTTATAACTCCTTTCACCTTTATTGTTTTATTGACTGGATTGTAATTCCCTTCATTTCACCCACACCTATAAAAAAATTAATTATATGGTATATATATGTAAAGGAAGATGTTGCTGCTCACTGCAGGGGGGTTGGATTAGATGACCCTTGAAGGTCCATTTCAACTCAATGCATTCTATGATTCCATGATTCTATGTACAAGAAGTAGTAATTCTAGTTTACATTTGCCCTCCCTCAGTCCACTGAAGACCAAAGACTTTCTGAAGATTTTGACTAAAGGATCACTGACAAGAGGAGAATATAATGCTAATTTGTTGTTTTAGCAGCCTTCCAGTTCCTACCTGAAAGCTACTAAAATCAGTTAAAAAGCAAAGTAAGTTAATTATGCAAGCGCTTAAACAGTATGCTTATGTCTCTGGACGCAGGGCAAAATCCACTGTTAGCTCTCAATTGCAGTCATCACTGACTGTTTCCTGACAAGTTTTCCCAAAAAATGAGTGACTGAAAAGATCTGTAGTTAAGAAATTGTTCATAATATTGGGAGGCGGGCCAGGATACACACTAAGCCATTATGACAGTGTGCCAGGACACAGAGAATACAACTTGAATAGTGAAAAGGCAGTGGTTCTTGTCTGTAATTGCCTTGAAGAAAAAGGAAATATCAGGTTACCTAAAGATAGGCTGAATACTGGATTCAGCATATGAAGATGGCATTCCTCCACTAGTATGTGCTGTTATGGACTAAAGTAAGAGCTGGCACTGCCAGAAACAGCCCTACCGTAAGTGAAGTAACTTATTTATTCTTCCAGGCACATCAAAAGGTACTTCTCTTTCTATTTTTTTTAATAGAAGAAAAATAAGAGAAGAAAAGATAGGAAAAATAGGAAAAAAAGATAAAGAAAAGGAAGAACATGACACAGCACTCAAAAGAACATTTCTTCAGTTTACTCAGCACAGATTATTTCTGGCATTTATGTACTCCAGTTACAAATTCCACAAATGTTGAGTTAGGCTGACATATACATTGCCTCTTCAAACCTACCAGAAAGCTTAACAGTTGAGTGTTAAGTAAGTATGCCTCATACCTTCCATATGCTGGTAACACAGTGATATATGTATCTCGTTAGACAGCAGAGCACCAGAGCAGTTAAGTGACTTACTGAAAACGCAGCTGGAACACTTAACTAGAACACTAGAGAGAACATACATGCACAAAGGAAAATCATCACATTTTTTACCCCTTACTCCTAATGTCTATGTTTCATTAATTAAGTTCAGAATATGAATATTTTTTTTCACCAGCAGTTACAGCTTATATATTATCATTACAATGAAGATCCGTCTGAAAACTACTATGGTTTTACTATGACTTCTCAGAGTAATTCAGAAGAATAGTTAACAAGGATTCTTCATCCACCTTGGCAAACATTGATTCAGGTAAGCAGGAATCCTTATGGTCAAGAACTTATTTTATCTGATTTGGATGATAGTTTTACTGAACAGGATTATGGTTACAACACTTGTACTGACCTTCAAACACATTGGACTGAATTGAACAAATTATTTTTTATTTATAAAGTTATGTATTAGCAGAAAGAAATCAATTTTCACAGAAGGTGGCAGTTGAAAGAATTAGATTACTAGGTTTAAGAAAGAGAAAGACATACCGACTGTCTGACTTGAGCAGATCCTTTGTTCAGGAGTGCTTCCTTCCTTTATGTCCAGATACACTTCACACTGCCTTGTCTGGTTACTTCATTTGCTGTGTATAGAACAAAAGGAAACAAAGGGATGAGATGTAACACACCTGTCTAAAATATACCATGAGGAAAAGCAAGCCAAATATTTAACTGAATTAATAGTAATATTTTAGTAATTTAAGAATATGCACCTATCATCCACATGACAACAAAACATTCTCAAAAAGAAAGTGTCTTGACCCAGTGCCCATTCCATCTTTTCCCCTTATGCAATATCTAGCTCTTCATTATGTATTTGTTTGCACAGCACTTAAATAAATACTTCATTAAAATAAATCCTTCAGTCTAAACAGATGGTTTATAGCTCCCAGTTTAAACAATTACAGTGTTGCATACTTGTCCAAAGTATTGCCTTAGCAGACCTTAACAATCCACAAAATTACAGAGGAAATAAAGAAACAAAAATGCCAGTGTTTGAACTAAACAAGGACAAACTAAAGAATGAGCACCATCTAGTTTTACTTTGTAAAAGTGATCCAAATTAATACATTGCCTATAGGTGTTCTAAAATTAGTATATATTCCCTCTCCTTTTTAAATGCTAAGATCACTAAGTTTAAAACAAAAGTGCATTTATCTGACCTGAAAAGTGTTTTAAAAATGTCTAATGTTTTTGTCAGACAAACTCTGTTTTCATGTATCTAAAATACATTAATTACACCAATTAACACATTTATGCTACATATGAAGTACAGTAAAAGCATGCTGTTAACCTTCCTCTCACAAACTGTCAGTAAATAAGAGTTTTCTGGAATAGCACCACAATCTGTTTTATGTAAGGGAAATGGAACTATATGCACACATATGCAGTGGATATGTTACACCCTTACAAAATAAACCAAAAGGTGGTAGCTCCTCCTCAGAAAAATAACCTGCCTGTCCTCAAAAAGAAGAAAGTAACATGTCTTCAATGATTTCACAATACAGCCTGGCACCATATGTTTCATTTGTGTTGGGTTTTTCTTCTATTTTTGTTTTTCTTCCCTCTTGAAGGACTAGAGCAAGCTATTTTATGCATGAATTCAGAAAGCACAAGTCAGCCAAAAATCACATATCTCTCAGGATAGACATGTCCATCTGTCATTTCACAGCAGGAGAACAATAGCAGCTTCAATACAGACACAACAAGCTCACACAATTCTCACACAGCCCGACAGAAAATCTACCTTAGCTGATAAGTAGCTGCCTTACATCCAGACAGATGTTCCCATGGAACATTAAGATCAATTACTGTTTTTTGTATTTTCAAATTCCTCATTTGTTCACAGCAACCAAAATATGGTCAGTTTACTGCCTGTAATCTTTACAGAGCTTTGGTAAAATAGATTTCAAAAGGAAAAGAACTGCAAACACAGAAGCATAGAGCATGCTTTTCTTTAATCTGCATTTTTTTCTACACTGGAGCTTATTTTAGAAGTAAGCAATCCACAAAGCTTGTCAAAGGCTGTGCTTGTATTCCTACAATGATCTTCTAGAACTATTCTGAGCAGCCTCTAATGGATCTTCTTCATAAAGACAGCATTGCTTCTATACTTTTTTTTAAATGTCAGCTTTTATTTTTCCAGTAATTTACTTTGTATCAGTATATCTCAAAACCAAAGTATGCAAACAGAAAAAAAAATATTTGTAAAACAGGCTAACTCAATGTGGAAGTGGCAAAGCGGGAAAAATTGTCGAAGCATTGGTTGCAGTTCAAGTAAACAAAAGTATTAGAGATAACAATCAATTTACACATCTAAAAATAATCTCACCCAGCCCATGTGTACCAAAACTTCTGTTTCAATAGTATGTGTTGAGTTCTTTCCTTTGACATTTAGTCTCATTAGGATTTGTTTACAGTAAATTTGCAACACTGGCTCCTTCGCAGTTCCCACACTTTTTATTAGTAAACAAATGGCTTCTTTTAAGCAACAGAACAGTGCTGGTGTCCTGTGCCTTAAAATAAAATATGCTTCATTGAGAATAAGCTTCTAAACTAAATCTGACTCCTAGCAATTTAGGACACAGGCCTTAGAGTACCTTCAGAGGTCAATGTAGGGATTCAAAACTAATCAAATGCCAAATCTCAAACCTAAGATAACTCTATAAGAAAATTTTTCTTCAGCAATGCTATCATCTGCATTTTCCTCTTTCAGGGACCACAAGACAGAGAATGGTGACAGTTCAGACAAAGAGACAAAATAAGCATGGAAGGGAGCAAGAATAAAATGCTCAAAAGATGGAATGGAAATACTTGCTTATTACTGAGAGAAAGCATGATTTATATAACCTTAAAATTCCAAGGTTTTATTTACAAAATTTACCTGTCTCTCTCCAGATATTGGATGTAAAGTTCTCCTTGATAAAATCATTCCCCTTTTCCAAAGCATAAAGCAAACTTTTTTTTTTTTTTTAATTCCACAAAGATGTAGTTCAGTTCCACCTAACTATCAAGGACAATTAGTGATGAATTAACTCTTAATCTTTTAAAGTTTGCTTGTAGGAACAGAATGCAGAACTCAAAGAAAATCTCAAATCCCAAAAGAGAGTACGTATATCAGAGCAGTAGGGCAAAAAATGGAAGGAAAACTCTTTCAGAGGGGCTTGGTTTTAGTTTGGTTTTGGATGGCAGGAGTTGTTTGCTTTCTCATCTGTGCTGAAGTCAAAGGGTAGCAATGAACCAAATTCCCCACAGTTAAGCAACAAGTGCCACAAAGATATAACTGCTTTTCACTTCTATCCAAATTTGTCAGTCTGGTTGGTCATTTTCCTTGTACATTACCACTGTGTCATATACCTGATTTACGTATTATCCACTAAGAGGTACTTTCCTAAACAGCACATTATTGTAAACATATCACAATTGATATTGCCTACTGCAAAAAAGGCTATGTTCTATGTAGTCTAAATTTACACTCTAAAAGTTAATTTCCATTTTTAGCAAGACAAGCTGTCTAGTTGATACAAACTTGTCTTTTAAAGAAAATAATGCTTCATGTAAACATTACAGTTTTCTTGTTTTTCCTTAAATAAAGGACCCATTAGAGCAGGATCCGTGCCTCCAGGAAGCAGAGGAGAAAAACCATCTTCTGATGTGGACATACAGCACACTATCTCCCTCCCTCACCTGCTCTTTTCCCCTCCATATTTTTCCATCTCCTGTGTTCCCCAGAAATAAATACTGCTAATATCTACAGTAAGTAAAGTGCACACACTGAACTAGCATTTGACAGACAACTAGATCCTAAGTCGTATAACTATTCAGAGCACAAAGCTCCTAAAGGACTAAATATTCATATTAAAATGAAGCAGGTACAGTGTCCAAATTAATACAAGAAAGTGAATGGCCATGAGTGAAACAAGGAATAGTTTTTTGATTTACAAACATTTCTTTTTTTTTGGAAAGTGCTCAATTTCAACTAAAATCTCCCATTGGAGATGCTGTAGATCTCAAGATACATCGCAACGCTTTAATATAGTGTTGGGTGAAACTAAGTCAAAATCTATAAAATGCAGGCCTGGAATAAACTTTGTACCCTAAGGAATGCTGAGATCCTTGCATAAGAATACCTTCCTTACGTGTGTTCATATCATCAGTTCATACCATCAACATACTTTTGCCCAAAATTCTCATAAAAAATAATTAAGATTATGCTTCATTTATTTAACAAATTTTACTGATGGACTTTACACAAACCAGTATACTTGTTTACATCCTTCTGAAGCCTTGTTCAGCAACGTACCACATCTTTTAAAATCCACAAAAACCTAAATCAAATCTAATATTCAGCAAGAAACTCCTTATATCAAGGAGCATTTGCAAAGCCTACATGTCCCTTAAATAAACCAAAAAGCATTAGTTCTTCAGTCAGAAAGGTATAAGCAGTGTCTCTCCAGCCATACATACCATTCTGGATGACCACTGAAATTATGGATAAAATTAAAAATACTTTATCCCAATAACTTTAGAAAAAAAGGAGGCAAAGCAAAACACCCAATACCACCAGTTCCCACTGTGTCCTTGCACACTTGCTGGCTGAACAGAGTCATCATTTGCAATTTCCAAATGCAGAGATTGGTTGCAAATCCAACAGCAGGACTCATGGTGTGCTACCCCATTCCAAAAGCTGCTTGTGGCTAGCCAGCACCATCATACAAGCACTGGTTCATATTCCTTCATGTAAACTCAAGAAGTCTGTGGACATGAAGCCATGGGGAATTTTGGTTCCTTCAGTATCGACAAATAGCTTGGCAGGACAGGGATAACTGCAGTATTGATATCCTCAACAGTACACGTCTGCAGTGTTTGCATCAGGAGGACAGTGAGATACATCAGTGAGCAGTGGATAATTACAGCAGAGCCTTGAATGACCATCACCTGAACCAAATCAGGAAGATCTTTTCAAAAAGAGGTTGCCATCTACCATGAAGAGATGCAAAAGTGGATCATATCCAAAACATTAGGACATGGAAGAGGTATGTTCACAGTCACTAAAAGTAACTCAATGTCTGACTACTTATCTGCATGATAGTGAATATTCTGATAAATCTCAGGAGGAGCTAGGCTTTCTTTCTGTGATACCACTGACTCCTCACTACCAATAACTGCATCTTCCATTCATGTTTTTTCTGAAAATGCTCATCTTAAGAGTGGCCAGTGCCTTGTTTGCCAGTCACTTTCAATCCAGGGTAAAACAAGGGGCCAAAAAAACATGGTTCTCCTTGTTGCATAAACCACTCTGATTTCCAGAAACCGACCAGTTTATTTTCCTCTTTCCAAAACTAACACTGCTGCTACTGTAATATTGGAAAAAGATACCCAGGGGACAATCAAACGGCAACAACAGAAGTTGTGAAAACAAAATGGCTTCCTTCCATCTGTGAAACATAACCACTGGGGAGGGTAAAGGGAGAATGCTTTGAAGAGGAATCTCCACATTAAGAATTTATTTAGATGTGTCAGACAGACAGTGTCCTGCTGTGCTTGTCCCCAGTTATCTGGAAAGAAAACGAAGATGGGGAGCAGATTGCAAAGCTTTGATCTGAAGTAGAGCAAGGCTGGTTTCATTATTTCAGTCAAGTCATGGCATTTACAGACAGTGAAGGCTGCGATCTGTTCCTCAAACTCTCATATATCTTATAGTCTCCTATATCCACTGACCATCTTTGATCAAAATTACATGAGTAGCACTTTTGCACCCAAAAGGGAAGCAGCTGGTGGAAGAAAGTAACCCCAAGGATGTGGTTTCAGGCGTCACTGAACTAGTATGAAGGTTTCCTGATTCCCAGAGTGGAAGACAACAGCAGCCTTCCCCATCCTGCCCTCTCTTCCCACTGCCTGGTGCCTAGCCACTCAGTCTCATCTCCTTCCCTCCTGTATGTGACAGACCCTCCTAACAAGATACTGTATTTATAAGCTTGAATATCTCTTCTCTTGAGTTAGTTTAGGAGCGGAGAAGAGGGGGACAGAGCAAGGGAGGCAGCATCCCACTGGAAGCAGAGGTACATCTTCACTGGAGTCTCGGGGATCTAGATACTGGGCCACTCTAGAGACTGCACTCCTCAAGTACCATTGGAAGAGACTGCTTCATCTTTGGGATTTTTAAAACATCTCTAATCTGCCCAGTCTGCAATGGCTCTTTGTGCATCACTTGATAAGAGTCAGGCCCACAGACTGAGTTGGGTTTTTTTCTCTGATGACTCCAGACATGTCTGGTTTCTATTAGGGCAGCAGTAGTGAACAAATACTCAGCCTTGGTAATTCCTCATGCTAAAGCTTTCTGCAGCCATAACTAAAGATCAACTCTTTCAGATTTAGGAGTTATCTACCTAAAATTGTTATAACCTGGCTTATTTGTTTTAACTGACTGAAGGGTACAACAGTATAGCATAATTAAACCAATAAGCACTGAGTAACACAAAACCAGTTAAGTTTGTAGCACACTAATCCAAAAATAAAAGCATCCGCAAACTAAGTAATACCTGCTAGCTAGCATAGTGTGTTGCAAAAGTTTAAACGCAGACATATTGTCCTGGTTTGAGGAAAAATAGGATAAATTTTCTAGTTTGTAACTTCACTTTTCAGCTAGGCCTCTTCTGTCTGACTAAGCTCTGAAATGAACTGCACATTGTTCAGACACTGTTCGCTCCCAGACTGATAAGACCAGGGAATGGTATGCAAGAAGCTCTTATTTTCATTATTCACTATGGTGATCAAGGTCAGAAAGTTTGTTAACCACCTTACCGGGGGGCTGGAAATGGAAAGACGTAGAGAAGTCCCACCTGCAAGGAGGAGCGGACAGGGCAGGTGACCCAAAATTGACCAACAGNTCACTGGGGAGAGTCCTTTTGGGCTCAAACCAGGACACATATTCACAGTATTTTGTGTAGAAACCAATAGATGTGTGTAGTTTACAAATGTATTATCCCATTTCAGGGACAAACACATTTTAAAATTTACTAAGAAAACACAGCTCTTGAATGGGACACTCCTGGTGCCTGCCACTTCATTTATTTCACCAAGTTGAAAGTGTATAATACTAACTGCTAATGATTTACTGACTTGCATTTTTCATGATACTTAACCTTACAGTAAAACACAGATCTTTCACTTGAAGTATCCAGAATCTCCTGGAATACTACATGTATGTGAAGCAGTGGTTTAGAATTACAAGCTTAATGAAAGAAGAAAACTAAACAGCCTAAACTTAGCCACCAGTTAATAAACTGATTTATGTGACCACATCTGAATACGTAACTCTCCAACTGAAGTGTAGCCCAAGTGATAAAGCACTTGTGCCATTTTTAAATCTAGAGACACTTAAAAAAACCCCTGCTTATATTCCACTGTTTTAAACATCAGAGAAAGCTGATGGTCAAATTACCAAGAAAACCCAAAATCCTAAGATTATTTGCCTCATAGCATCTGAATATTCCTACCATAACAATATTGCCAGGATAAACCCAGTCCAGCTATATCAAGGGTAGGGATTCTCTGAAGCTAAATTCTCTCCTGGTAAGAAACATCAAGAGCTGGCCATTAACAGTCCTTTTTCCTTGTAATTCATTACAAAGTAAATTTTGACAATGGGGTAATCTCCTGTTCCAATCTACATAAATTGATCTTTTTTCAGATAAGATTTCATTCGCATCCTTTTTTGACAAGCAAGAGATTTGGCACACATCTCTCCTAGGAGGGATGAGATTTTACCAAGAAAACTGAAACAAAACAACCACCCTTTCATAAAAAATTTCCCAGCTTTCAAGAACAACTCCTAATTATCACAAATCTATCAAAAGTTGGGAATACAAATACAGTACTTCTTGTAGCAGTTGAGATAAATATACAAAGACTCCAGTAGTTCTGGGAGAAAAAGAACTTTATGAAGTCATATTGAATACTAAAGCAGACATAAAACAAAAAGAGTGGAAGCAGAGTAACAGCATTGTCTTGAGCAAACCACTGGCCATAACTAATCAAGGAGCAGCTAGGTGGTTCTCTCATGACTACATCAAGTTTTCCGAAATCTGCCTACACTGGACCAATTGAAAACAGTGCGATTGTTTTAGTTCACTGGTTCACAATGCGTTTTTCCATCATGTTCCTTCAAGATGACTTCAACCCAAATAAAAGGGAAAAAATACTCAAGAAAAAAAGCCGAATGTTTATGCCTTCAGCAGAGCCCCAGATCTTTGCTCCTACCCAGCTACAGCAAGGGTTCCCATGAAAATATTTTGCTTCCCATACCAAAGAAGAAAAAAACCTACTTCTTTTCTTAATCAGATGACAAATTAATCTGATCCTTTCTTTCTAGCTCTCCATGTCAAACTCCCATTACAGGTGTTGCAGATAAAATATGATGGAGCCCAAAGTTTTAATTAATCGTCATGTGGCCACAATAAATATAGTGAAACTCAGTTCTCAGTAAATGCAGGATAAATCCAAAAGAGTTTCCCAGATATTTCAGCTTTTAAACAACCCATAAAATTGCTGGGTTTAAATCACATTATGTTTCTGCTTATACCATCAGCATCTCTAGCAAGCCAAGCCCTGTAGGGCTTTAGCTAAGTGCATAACTTGTATTTTCAACATTACAGAGAAAACAAAACCCACCCACGGCCAACTTTTCTGTGATACGAAATACAGTAAGATCCCACTGATTTCCAGAAAAAGTTTTCTTAAACCTGTGTTCAGTAATGAATATTAGCCCCTGACAGAAAGTGCAGCCTAAAAATGAACAATCACAACTCCATTCTAGAGGAACACACAAAATCTATTGCTTCTTAATGAGTAAAATATTAAAGCAACCTGGATAATTAAGAGTAGTCAAATCCTTGTTTCCCTCTGTTTAAATATTAACATTTTCAGTCTGTAGAAAGTAGAAGACAGTTAACCTTAAAAAAACTACTTGCAGCTTATGTCCTTTGATGTGGAAACACAAAAGGCAACACTCACACACGAAGTAACTTTTTTAAAGCTTACATTAATTATCAACTAGGAATCTGGTGGTCTGAATGGCATTTCTGATTCTTTATGATCTGAGAAACTAATTTAAACCAATTTTCTCAATTAAAGTCTTTACAATCTTTCTTTACAGAAAAAAAAAAATCCTGAAAAATTCACAAGGTGAAATGTTTGAAGTCAATCAGATAAATTTAATTTTCTCAACTAGCAGAAAGCAGAGCTGTATTTTTCTCATAAGACAATGACCAGGTTTGGAAAGCAATTTATTTTTAAAAAACCCTACATTTCTGAATTTGAACAATGTCTCATGGCCATAAACATAGGATAAACCTCAAAATATGCTAGAATATACTATAAAATTCCTTTTTTTCTGGTGATACTGCAAGTAAAATTTTTGAACACAGGCTGTAACTAAGTGTAGAAATTTAACATCAGGTTGTTTATGCAGGCATCTAAAATTAGAAGTGAGAGGAAGCCAGCTAATGAAATACAAGACAATGGGGCAGCAGATAGCCTGCCCATCTGTCCCACAGCATAGCCCAGCAGTGGGGTCTCTGTTGGACTGGATAGTTTCTTTTACTGGTGTCAAAAACCTACCAGAATCATAGAATAGTTTGGGTTGGAAGGGACCTCAAAGATCATCAAGTTCCAACCCCCCTGCCATAGGCAGGGACACCTCCCACTAGA
>VZTY01005831.1:15419-100324 GCA_013400935.1 Turnix velox
GACACACCCAAGTCTTTCTCTACGGAGCTGCACTCAAGCCACTCTCCACCCAGCCTGTATTTGTGCTTGGGATTGCTTCTACACTGATGTCTCTACACTGATGTCACCCAGTTGCTGATAACAACCAGTCATGAGACAGATGTGTTGCTTTACACTTGGATATTTTGTATCATTCATGTATTTCAGAAGTCATATAAAACCAGGCATGATCTTGTACACATGGCCCAGAAACAGTAACTCCCCACTCTTGACTGCAGGCACCGGATAAAAAGATGCACCAAAACAGATATGCTTGACCATTTTCTCCTTTCTTTCGCATCTTTTGCTCTCAGCATGAGGACTCAGCTTCAGCAAATGCCTCTCCTTTGGACAATTCTATATCACCTTACTCAAAGGGTCCCTCAGCCTGCAGAGATATGTGAACACAGGTCATGCATCTTGCCTGCAAACACCTCAACCAGCAGGCAAAGGGAGATAATATCTCTTTAACCAATATTCCACAGGACCATAGGAAAGAGCAAAGATATTTTACCTACATGTTCTCACATGTCTCACATGGTAGAGACAACCAGCACCCACCAGCCAGGTGCCTCCCCTCCAAAGCAAGTCAGGTGATGAGAAACACTTTTGGTAGGCTAATTCTTCCACCCTTCAAGTTCCCCTGAAAATCTCTGGTTGAGTTTCTCTGTGATGAACCTACAAACAGTGAAGGCTCTAATCTCAGGTAATGTGAATCAGGTGCTGAAATTTTCAGCTCTACAAAAAGAGTTGTTTTGAAATTATACTGATCATTTTTATAACTTAATATACTGGTTCATAAATTTCTGGCAGAATTTTAAAGCAAGCCCTTCTGAAAACAAATTCATGGAAGAAAAATTGGTCAAGTGAGAGAAAGATTCATCTTGCATTTACATTCATGATTGATTTTAACTATCACCTTGCAGGCAGTTAATAAGTATGATGAACTGATCTTTTTGTGTGAACTATCTTTTTCTTTGTAGGTAAAATTGTCATTCTGGCTTCAGACAGTAAAATCATATAATGAACTAAAAACAAACCTTGACTGATATTTCTAGCATTTTACCTTTGTTTTGTATTTTCACTGTACTTTCAAACTATTGCTTTTGAAAAATAATTTTTCTCAAGCATATTTCTCATTTGCATTTTGATAATTCAAACTCAGATACTTCAGCTAACAAAACATGTACTACCTATCTTTTTAAGCTAAATGGAATGTTCCTTTAGAATTTCATATTTAAATCAGTGGACTATTGAAGTCTTTGTTTCCCAGCATAACTCAGTACACAGTACAGGATATTCTTCAAAGCACTACCTTAGTTCAAGGTTTGTTTTTATTTTATACTACCACAGGGGTTCTCAAAGAAACTTATTTGTCAGGGAAGGACAAAAAATAGGCAAAAATTTCAATTGTTTTTGTCTGTTGAGTAGGTTTCTTTGTGGGGAAGGTAGGGGCTGGGTTTTTTTTGCGAAACAGCTTAAGACATAGAAAGAAAAGACTTAAATAAAGACATGGTGACATGGACAGAGACACATGCCAAAACCAGCACGCATGAAGGATATACAATGGAATGACATCAACAAAAGCTACAAAAAGTTATCTTATAGTCTGAAGCAATTGTGTACTGCGGCTGAGAAGATTACTTTTTTCAATAAATCAAATACACATATTGGCATTTCAGACTGGAAATAAGACATGGCAGGTATAAATAAAGCAGTCCCCTAGCTGCCAGAATTTATTATTGAAGAATAATATATCTAGAGGAATTATTTGGATTTATAGATGTTCTCAATTACATCCAGGTCTTTAAGAACGTATTGTTTTATACAAGTGATTCTCAAAAAATGCGTTAAAGCTTGCGAGGGCAAGAAACTTCAGGCAACAGGTAGCTGCCAAGGTAAGCACGGGGTCCATCACGCCAACTAAACGTGGCGATCCTGCACCTACAGGTGGTTGACTGCACTGCAGGAGGGACTATCCCAAAACCAAGTTCACCAAGTTACAAAGCGCAGCCAGAGACACACGGGCTGACATGAAAGCAGTGCAGCAGATCAGCCAATTTCAATCATCACTGACTTTTTGTTGTCTTCTACAGTTCTCAAATTGCAGCACCTGAAGGACTTCAGCGTTCACCAGTACTGAGTAGCAGAATAGCTGAGAATATGACATGTAAGAGCCATGATTTCACCAGATGGCCTCCATGAAAACTGACACAGCTGAAAACGTTGCTAATCTTCTGACCAGCAAGTGAAATATTCATACTTTAGGCAGCTACAAAGTAAGCACTTACCCAGGTTACTTCAGTGTTGAATCACAATTCAAATTTTCAGGGGGCAAAAAGTATAATTTTGATTCTTACTGACACCCTAAACAAAATAATTTAACAATCGGACATATTCTCAGTCTCCTGTAGCCTTCTCTGTCTCTTGTCTGGTCATATACATCATCTTTGATTTGTGGACCTAAGTAGGGGAGTTCAATAGCAGTTATACTAGGAAAAAATATGCTATTTATACACCTGACAAACATATTATACAACCTCTGTATTATGTACTTTCAGGCAGAGCAACTAATTTTTATTAGCCACAAATAACACTAGTCCTTTCTGTGCATACTGCTACACAGAGCGCTTATGCTGAGTCATTTATCTGCTGCAGTCCTACATTCAGAGCTGCAACATTTCAGATAAGTCATGCCCATGGGTGTCATCCATGTTCCCTATGAAAACAACTTTGACTTCACATTTGTCATTAACAAGACTCTACCCACCAGCCTATCTACATCACTATCTCTGCTACTTATCATTCCACTAATTGCTGTGTGTCATCAGCAGGGAAAAGAATGATTTTTCCATCACGGATGATTTTCATGTTGCAGCTTAAACAAGAAATTATTCAGAAGTATTGCAATGCCTCCATTGTCCAGGATGTCAATATGTCTGACCACAGGACTTGCAAGCTCCAGCTCTGTGTCTCTTCTCAGGCTAGCAGGAGTAATGTGATTTTTGGTTTAGGTCATCAATAAAAAGATCAGTGATGAGCCAGAAGCTTATCTGTAAACCCAGATGAAAAATGTCAACTTCATATTTATAGTTACATTAGTCAGTCACCTGTTATTTAGCCAGGTCAAAGCTGATCCTTTGATTTTGTGCTCTACTTCATTAATAAAACCAGGCCTTGAAAGGTTAAATACTTGACATACAACTATTACATCTTTATCCATTAACTGAAGTTAACATTAATTTGGTATTTTTACATGAAGTGACATCAGATAAATTTTCTACAATGACATACCAGTGAGTATTAGTTTTATACACTTCTTTCTCAATCCCATCATATACAGCACAAGATCCTGTCCTAAAGCCTGGCTTTCCACTATTTCCATCCAGCCAACACAGCACCTTTTCCCTGGAGGAGGCAGAGTGTAGTTTTCAGGTAGCTCCCACTGCTCGAGAAGCAAAGTATTGCTGCTTGCCATGACCTCATGAAGGGAGTCAGGCTGAAGTCGCTGGCCACGGGAAAGGAGCAAGTGGCTGTTTCTGGTATATTGCCACCATCTGTTTGTTTTTACCTTCCCAGGCCACATCAGCAATGCAACTGTTTACCTGCCTGCCTATGTATCCAGTTCTTTTTCTAACCTTCCTCCCCAGCAGCCTGTAACAAAATCCAGAGCCAACCAACAAGTCCATGTTTTGCACCATCACACATCATCTAGTTAACCAGAGAAAAAACAATGTCATCATATTCTAATCTCTGAAACATCTCCAGAAGTAAAAAACCCAACAAAACAACAATGCACTAAACTGTGAGGAGACAGAGTGCGGATGCAGATGTAAATAGCACTAAAAGAGCAGAGAACTCATTATTCCACTTCTCTTTCCACTTTCCTCAGTCCTGCTAATTTTGAAGATGGTGTTTAACTGCTGGTATTGTTTGACTGGAATCTTTTTGTTTTAATTCTGTGAAAAGAGCTACAGTGTCTTTTCCAAACACTCAACAGCACTATCTAATAAAAACTTTACTGGTTTTGAACTCTTAATTTACGTACCATTCCTATCAAGTAATGCATCAACTGGAATGCTGCAGTTTGACTTGCTCCTGACAGAATGAATTCAACTTCTACAGCCTTGACACTGATCAGAACAGTCACAGCCACAGGCAGAGTCTTGGCTTCTTCAAATAAGACTCTAGTTGTCTACTCTCCCATTTCCAAACACTGAAGTCACTTATGAGGTGGTACAGGATGAGACTAATATGGAAAACACTGATTATTATTCCACTCTAATAAGTTAAACCACAAAGGATTAGTGTAAAAAAGAGACTGTAGTTTTTTTTGTATATTTGGAACATAGGATTGCATGTCCTAAAAAACAACAGATGCCCAGTGGGTGGCACTGGGAAACATTACGAGATACATGTCATGGTGGACAAAGAAATCATCTCTTCAAACTAGAAATCTACTGCATACCTGCATTCAGCAGCTGGGTACCAGACTTTGGGTCCCAAAGGCCCTATGGAAATTCTGTGCTTTCAAATAATTCACAAAGACAGTGTGTGTATGTTTCTCCAGAATTCTGACAACTGAAAACAGGCACAGGGCAGTTAGCTCTCCAACAGTAACTATAACAACTATAGTAACTATGAAAAGTCAGCTACCTACTATCCTTGCTAAATGTCTGTCTTTCAAGAAAAGTGATTTTCTTTCTAGATCAACAGATTCACACAAATTTATAATACAAATATACAGCTAAAGGCTGTCTACAGCTATTCCTAGTTACCAGTTTCCAGCATCAGTTCCTCATACAATTGATGACATTTTCTCATAAAGTTATCAAGGAGAGTTTTATACAGGAATGGAAGATTACATCTCTTAAGAACCAGACAGCAAAAAACAGTCTGCCAGAGACAAATTTTAAATGACATTAAATTCCCTTCAACATTAATTCAACTTCGTATAATGGCCTTAAAAAGAGAAGCTCCAGACAATATTAATCAGCAATCACTCCTGAAGAGAAAAAGAAGCAGATACAATGCTCATAGCACTATTTAATGTGATTTTTTTTTATCTCATAAATCCAAATGGGAACTGTTTTCTCTCACTCTACAGTTCTACACTACAGTTCTCCTGAAAGTATATAACTGACAATTCATGGTGTATTTAGTACCTAAATACACCTTTTAAGAAGTAGAATTAATGTCTTCAACTCTATTAATTAAATAAATATAATGAGGCTTGTGTAGGTGACTAAGAATTTATTTTCCAGAGGAAAATTCGGATTCACCATGTATTCAAAAATTCTGACCTCAGCTAAGTCAGGATGATCAATTCCACCTTCTCCTGAACAAAATTAAACATTTCCCAAGCTCTGTCTAGTGGTTCTTCTCACATCCCTGTTAAGTGGAAACGTAGTGTAGCTACGCAAAAATGGACATGGTTTAAAAAAACAGACAAAAGATGAGCATTAGCTTTTTTCATTGGCCATTCTGAGATTACATGGAAATAAAGCATACACAACATAACTCCCAGCTTCACTGTGCAAGTCTGGAAGCTGCTGTGCCCTATTATTTTGGTAGTATACAAAGCCTTCTATACTGGACCTCCCCTCCTAAGCTCCTTAGGAGCTCCTAAGCTCCCCTCCCTTCTTTCAAAGTCACACCAACTATAAAAAAACTACTATAAAAAAACAACTATAAAAACAACTACAATACAAGCAGGACAATTTCTAGCTTAGCAATCACGTTCCTTAAAACAAATTTGTATTTCAGGATGGAAAAAGAATGAAATTTCAAGAAGTCTCCAACAAATATGGGACAGTAATGAGTTCAGGATGTGAAATGCCAACACAAAATCCAGTCACATGCTCAGAATACATGAAGGTACACATATACACATGAAGAGCAAATGGAAAACACATTAGTGTATGCTGGACATAGGTCAGCAAGTGGTTCCTTAACACCAGCAACAGATCTCTTAAGTAAATAGCATCACTATACTTTCACTATTATCTAAGCTCATTTCTTTATGAAATGCTCAACATTAAGTTTTATTAATTGCCAAAAGGGATAGTAAATAAAGACTGAGGAATTGGCAAGGGCAGAAGATGAAATTATTTAAATTACTCTTTTTGGGAAAATATCCTCATTTCAGCTGAAACAAGACAGACAGACTTTCTATCATAGGCATATATTCTAAACAAAAATCTATACTTGGTAGTTTATCCAGAAACTGACACCACCAAGCCAAGGCGCTTCATATTTCTGCTGGCCTACTCCTGACAACCCAAAGGAAACCCCACTTTAGAATCCAATTTTGCATCTTGATCTATACTATAAACAGGGGGAAAGAGAAACATAATTTGACCTTATTTCAGAATAGATTATTTTTTTCCAAATTTACAGTTAAAGGGTGTCTACAGATATTCCTAGTTATTCGTTTCCAGCATCAGTTCCTGTTACAATTGATTATGGCATCTTCCCATGAAGTTAGCAAGAAGAGTTTTAAACTGGAATGGAAGATTACACCTCCTAAGCTTCAGTCAGCTGATGCCAGTCTGACAGAGACATATTAATGTTTTAAAAAATGCCCTAGTTGTAAATAGAAGAGGAACTGATAGTGTATATGTTTTACTAATCACATAATAGTATCTGTTTTATTTTTCAGCTGTGCAGTGGACAAGAAGGAGGGATGTCAGCAAGAGGGATCTGGACAGTCAGAGTGGTGGGCTTATGCAAGAGGGGCAAGTGCAGGGGGCTGCGCTTGGTTGGGACAGTCCTTGTTATCAGTACAGACTGGGAAGTGATGTGATAGAGAGCAGCTCTGTAGAAAGGGATTTGGGAGTACTGGATGAAAAAAAGCTGGACTTGAGCCAGCAGTGAGCACTCACAACGCAGAATGCCAAGCATATCCTGGGCCAAGCATATTAGAGGTGCTGTGGACAACACACTGAAAGGTGATTCTGCTCCTTTACTCTGCTCTCATGAAACCCCATCTGGATTACTGTGCCCAGATCTGGAGCCCTCAGCACAAGGGCATGGACTTGTCAGAGGTGGCCAAGAGGAGACTCCTGAGGATGATTGTGGGGCTAGAACACCTCTCCTATGAGAACAGGCTGAGAGAGTTGGGGCTGTGCAGCCTGGAGATTAGAAGGCTGCATGGAGACCTACCAGTACCTCAAGGGGTCCTACAGGAAATCTGGGGAGTGACTGTTTGCAAAGGTATGTTGCAATAGGAAAGGTGCAACAGTTTTAAACTACAGCAGGACAGGTTTATATTAGACATTAGGAAAAAGTTCTACCATGTGGGTGTTGAGGCACTGGAACAGGTTGCCCAGGGAGGAGGCTCCATCCTGGGAGATATTCAAGGCCAAGTTTGATGAGACTGAGCCACCTGATCTAGTGCCAGATGTCTCTGCTCACTAAAGGGGGATTGGACTAGATGACCCTTGAAGGTCCCTTCCAACTCTATGATTCTATGAATACTGAGATTTCTTAGAAGCACTTTTTCCTCAACAGCGGCTATGGCAGATTATGGATGGTTGAGGACATTGTTGCTCCTTTAGAAATCAGCCCACTCAAACTACGCAAGCATTAAAAAAGACTCATAAGTCAACTAAGCAATGAAAAGATAACCATAAAAAGAAATAGCTACCTTTGCATTTTGCAAATTTTGTTCTTTTTTTGTAACATAAATTTTAAAAAATATGTAAATTGTAAATGCACGAGCTGAAAATTAAAGCAGAATCACAGAAAGCTGTCTAGAACTGAAATGTCTGCAAGCTCATATCTTCAAGATTTGCATTTGCTACAGATAATTTTATAAACCACACGTCCTGGCAATGTGCCACATCCCACCTCTTCAGCAAACACCAAAAGAATGTATGACTATGACATGGTTTGTCCGTGAGTTATGTGAAAAGTACATTATGAGTACATTACTAGTTTGTAAGAGGGGATTTAGTCATGAAGTTTTGGAAACAGAATGGAAATATCTCAGCTGTTCCTCCTGGTTAAAATCAACTTGCATTGACATTCCACCTTTTTAAAGCATTGGTTGTATTTGCTTGCTTTGTTCAAAGTAGTTCATTGTGTGTTACAATAAAAGTTTACAATTAAAGTTTTTTTAAACATCTTCACATAATGAAATACTGGGAACTCTTCTACCACTTGTACTGTTCTTATTAAAACCACATGAGTTTCCAGTATTTGCCCATTCTTTTAAGACAATACTGACAGCAAAAGAGCCTGATCTAAGATAAAGGCTATGTCGGGTATATGTCCAATGAAATGGAGTGTCCATGCTTTTGGTTACTGCATACATACAGCTTCTCATATATTTAGTCATCAGTAACCAAACGTGACAGTGCGTAATCACAATCAGTGTAACAGGTATGGCACAATGACCTCAGGCTTCATGACTGACTTGTGTCCTCCATTCTCATGGCTACACATCTGCAGAGGACAATACCTAGTCCTACCGCCTGGTGGGTTTTTTTTGTCCTCACAAGTGAAGAAGATGGAGCAGAATACGGTTTATCAAACTCAGTACCTTCTGCCTGACAGGCACAGCCACATAATTACAGAAAACAAAAAAAGAAAATCATAAAAGAGGGAAAATAATGGAAAGCATGCCAGTTTAAATACATGAGATGGATGTTTCCTAGGGACAGCAAAAGGGTTAACTATAAACCTATACATCTAAGTACAGGAGTGACCCTTCATGTTTTGTATATGAAGGTTGATATTCAACAAAATACTTCCATCACAACTTTCAAAACAAGTTCAAAAATTTCTAGCACTAATGAAGTTGAAGTTTTTTTTGAAAACAAAACAAAAAGGAAAAAACCCCAGAAACTGTTCTTAGAAACTGGAAATAGGAAAAACAGAGAGTTTGGTCAGTTTAGGACAATGCAAGGCTGCTTGTTACAGCACTGCTTTCTGAACAAAACATCCTATTTAATTTTATTGTATCTGACAAATGCAATTTTTGGCATTTGACAAGAAACAGTTCCAGAAAAAATTATTTCAATCCACAAACCAACACTGACACATTTTATCTTGTGCTATTATCACCATGCTTCCTTGATCTCATTTCACCACTGTTTAACAAAGCCAGTAAGAGTAGTTCTGTTTTCCTCATAAATGATCCTACCAATCCTTTGATCCTTTTGACACTTTCATCTTAATTCTTTTGATTCAGTCAACATCTTTTCATAACAGGTACATCAAATTGCCCACAATTCAAACAAATGTAAATGTATTCCAGGACAGAGAAGCATGTCATAAAACAGAGTAAACTCTTCTCGACATTTCTTAGTCCATAGAATATTTTTGCAGACACTAGAAACTGATGTTTTTAAATTACTATCTCAAACTCAGATATTATGCATTTTCTCACTTATTTAAATAATAACAGTTTATAGGTTTCTTTAGAATTCACTTTTTTAGTTTAAACTGCATGGCTGCATCATATTAAACACTTTTTAAGATAAAACACAAAACAGTGATCTTCCTGATGATGTTCAGTTTGGGAAGGTCAATGCAGTATACGAAATGGTACTATGATATCTATCTCTGCTGGTATTTTGTTAACAGATTCCTCTCCTGAAAAATGAGATATTTTTATGCTAATATGAAGATATATAATCTTGAATTGAATACCATAAGAACAGCCACACACAGAAACTTGCTCTTATAATATTTTCCAGACAGTGCATGTGTTTAAAAATTTAACCTTTCACATACTTAAATAATTATCTATCTACCTTGTGCTGGAACAAATCAACACGTAGGTGGTGAATCCCTGAGCTGAGCTGAGCAAAAACACTAGCACACAGACAAATAAGTGAAAGGGAGCCAAAATATTTCCCTTTGAAGTCAGAAACTCATTTAAGCATATGCAAAAACATGAATTATTACGGAAACTACTTTATCTTTTCTTTCTGAGAGGATATAATAAATAACAGATGCAATTACAGTGTGGGCCACATTCAGGAAATCTGTGAGGTCTCTCAGACCACACACTCCCTCCAGAAAGTCACCCACAGCAACCATGGAGCAACTAACTCAGATTATTTACATAAGGCTAGAAAAGTAAAAAAAATAAATTCACCAAATAGTCCCTAGCACCTCAAGAACTACTGCCTTTGCTTGGCTGAATACTGGATATCTCAGAGGCATTTAAGAATGCAAGAATAGCTACACTCCTCTGCAAAGGCTTGCACCTCCTAGTAATTCCAACACAACAAGAGAAAAAATCATTTTTAGCCAAAGTCTTTCATTGATGGCTTTACTTATTTTTTTAGGCTTCAAGATGCAAAAGCTTTCAGAACTGAAGAATAGTCTAAAACATAGTGACCACAGAAGTGGGTGTGGATCAACTAGTGCCAGCTTACAAACATCCAACCTCTGTACAAAAGGAAATGGAAAACTAACTACTTCCCAGTCATGTTAAATTACAGAAGAAATACAGAATTTTTTTCAATGTTTACTTCTCCTCCAACTGGCTGACAGCTGAAGAATGTCTGCCCTTTTGAAAAACCTCATATACCATGTCTTCAACACAAAATAGATTAAATAGGAGCAGTTCAAAAGCCTGGGTCTCACCAGAGCTATAATCCAGAGATAATTGAATCATTATTTGCACTGTGAGAGCCTGCAAACTTCATAGAAAAAAGGGGAGGGAAAAAAAAAAAAGATAAAGCTTCTGCTGCATCAGGTTTAGGCTGACTATAGCCGTATGTACCTGTTTTCCTGTTTAAATCTTTATCTGATAAACAAAAAACTCCTAAAATATACTATACATGGAAGAAATAAGATTCAAACCTTAAAACATGGACCAGCCTCTACCCACTGAGGAAACTGATACGTAGCAATTTTCATTCCTCTCTTGGTACATTAACAAAGATTATTACTACATTACTCAATCATTAGTGGAGTAACAGTATGTGTACATTAAAATGCAAGAAACATTTAATTTGAACTAGTTATATGCAAAGGTACTATTATATATAACACACAGCATATACAAAACCAAGTAACTTGGAGTCCTATTCAAAAGAGTGTATGGTGAAAAGATCTTAGAAAGGTAACTGCATTTAATAGCCAGAACTAGTAGGTGGATATTATTTTTTAAATGGGACATTAATCTCACTGCTAGACCAGGTGACAGACTATTTCTATCATCTGTTAATGAGATAAACATAGATTAAGTAGTACAAATTGAGAATTTTCATGGTGATACTACAGAGTGCTCTCTGCCCTGAGTCAGAAAACTCAGAAAAAACTGTGGCAGAGAAATGAGGGAGTTGGGAGTTTCGCCTGGAGGACCTCACACCTGGAAGTCCATCTGTTGAGCTCTTGTGTCCACCCTTGCGCCATCACTTAGACCTTCTGCCTGTTCCTCTCTTTAGTTAAAAAGGCCAATGCCCTGCACACAGTACTCTTCCCAATATCTCTGAATGTGAAGACACTGTTCATTTGTTACTATTCCATGAAATGCTTTTAGCTATTCTTATTAATTACAGTCCCTTTAGAAAATAACAAACACTTGACTGTACCTGCTTCCTTTCTGAATAAAGTAATACATAATGATGCTTTAAGCTCATGAGACTTTGCAGGAAACCGTGGGAAAATAATGTTAAAAATAAAACATTGTTTTCGAGAAAGAAAGGGAAAATAAGCTTCATATTTTATAGAACTTGACTAAGGAGAAGCACATAATGATCTAAGTCAGTTCACTAAAAATAAGTTTCAGATTATCTTGTTTCCCCCTAGACTTCAAATTGCTTTACCAAGATATTCAATGCAACCATAATTGTTCGTTCTTCATTTTTCAGAAAAACATCTTCCTGAAATGGGTTGTAATATCTGAGGATTTAGGAGATAGCATGGAGCATGTTATGTGTGTTTGCAAAAATATCTACATATACACTGCTTCCCCCAGCTGATGCATGATGCCTTACTCATACAGACAGATATGGGTCTGATGCACTGTATTTTAATTAGCCATTGCTTATAAACAGCTGTTCATGTTATCAGATACAGAAAAACACAAGAGAGTAATAACAACATAGTCTGTGATCAGTTTTTCATTAGTTTTTTCCAGTAAAGTCCATTAGGAAGGGACACATTTGTTTTCTTAATTGTCTGGCATATTTGACGCAAAGCTCTACTCTTCATCATCACAAAAAAACCCTCAAAAATGTATTTAATATAACCTCCTTCATCACAAGAATGGGTGGAAAGTGAAGCAATAAACATCTATGACTGCAAATGTAGACTGTCCCTTGATAGAGAATACTAAGGTCATTGATAAGGACCCAGAATGAAAAATTTCAATGGAAGGTTTTTTAAGTGGTTATTAAATTCATATTTTATGACAACCTTAGAACTTCTTGTGCATTTTAGGCAAGTTCTGTTATCTTCAGGAATACTATAATATGGAATGAAGAATAAAATAATGTCTGGCAACCTTGACAGATATGTCTAGCTGCTGTTATTGTTGTTATTATTTTGCTTAAAATTTGAACAGTTATTACTGCAGAGGGAAAAAAGGGTAATGAAGACTTCGCTCATTAAGTGATGTACCTTACATAATCTAATCTCCAAATAAGAGGGCCATTACCAAGTTTTGTACTAAAAACTATGTTTTGGTTACATAAAATCTTAGAAGAAGAATCATTCTAATAAATACCCAACAGAGCAGAAAACCTACTAGTGTGAGGTTAATACTAAAATTTGGGCTGCTGAGATATGGTTATGCAAGACGTTTGCATTATGTTGTTATGGGGTTTTGATCTGCTAGTAAGTGCCCTAGAGATATAAAATTGAATTAACACTCTAAATCAATACAGTAAGTTAGTGCCTGTAGAATAGTAAGTAACACAGGATCCTCCTCTCTAAACTGCTACGACCCAACCAGACACCTAAGAGCTCGCAGTCTTTTCTTTAGCTCTGCAGGGAATCTCAGATACTTTGTGTTCATGTCAACAGTTAAAATGTATCTGTGGTAGAAGAGACAAGAGCAGAGAAATTAAAAGCTTCCATATTAAATATAGTTTTCACACATGAGTAGGAGAAAATAAATCATAAAAACCTAGTCAGGATTACAAACATGGCTGCATAGATTTCCTAAATGAGACAATACGTATTATCTCATCTGGCACTTTAGCATGACTGAAATGAAATGTAATTCATAGTTGATGGTAACTGAAAGAAGACAGATAAATAAATGCTCATGGCAAATTTTGTTAAAATGTATTTACAATTTAAAAAGATTAATCCAAAATTATGCCAGGTCAAATCATCTACCCAGTTCCTCCATCTCTAAGAGCAGCCAAAAGTAAACATCTGGGTAAGAGGATAAGAATAGTGTAAGCATTTAGTCATACTTTACCCAAATATTCTCCAATCTCCAACAACTCCGTAAGGGACTTGCAAGGCCAGAAGTCATGCTTATGTATTTAGTAACTCTCTACAGACTTTTTCTTCCATTAATTTTGTTCAATCTCTCTTTGAATTCATATAAATTTTCAGTATCTACCACATCCTGTGGAGTACCACAACTTAATGATACATGCATAAATCAAAACTCCTCTTTTTTCTGACCCAAATCCAACAACTGTTAATTTAATTTCTTCTCATTGCTTCCTGCAGTGGGAACAACGGACAACTGATCCAGATCACCCTGTCTGTGCCATCTGTGATTTTTAAATGATTGTCACATCCCCAGTTGTGTTTTTTCCTCAGCAACTTAACCATTCTTTGTACCGAAGGTATTATGCATCTCCAACCATCTCTGCAGCACTTTTTGGGGTCTTTTCCAGCTCTTCTGGATCCTTCTGGAGATTGTGATCCACAAATGCACACAACATTCAAGATGTGGGAGTGCTATCAACACTGCAGGTAGATTTGTGGTTTATTGCTTTAAAATAGAAAGATAAAACACATTTCTACCACACAGTGACTGATTGTGACATACTTAGAACCATTTATTACAAAAATATAGTCTTCCTTACATATCCAGAAGGAAACAGCTAATACAGGGTCCACTATGTTATAAACAGCAGGTAGGTCTGCTTTCCCTGCCCCATAACACATCATCTGTTTTTCTTCCAAATGAAGCTTAATACACTGTTTTACTGCCTAGTTACTTGGTCTTATCAAGTACTTCTTCAGTTGTTTGCTATGCTGAGTAACAAAGTAGCACTCTGTAATCTGTCCTTTCTTCCGAGTCATGCGTGAACCAACGAACAGTAGGTGCACTATAACAGATCACATGATAACTTCCCTCTATTGTGGCAGCAAACCTTTTACATCTACCCTTGGTCTTCTGCTTAAGAAAGTAGAATCACTTTCCCTCCAGATGACAGCTTGTCTTCCTTGAGAAAAGTCTTCTGAAATTTAACAAGCTTAAAAATAAAAATATCTCCATCAACTATATGTCTTTCACTATATCTCTTTCAAAAACCATTTGCATTTTATTTTGACAGGTATTTACTATGTCTTCTCCTTGGTACACCTGTGTATGACAGCCAGTCAGCATGCTGTTCTGTAGTTCCTCAGTCACCCAGGTATCCTGGTAAAGCTGCCATATATTTAACATTTTCAGCCATAAACAGCACAATCACCAGTGAATTAATTTCTGAGTGAATCTGAATGTGTCAATTTGCTTTTCATTTTTGCCAATTCTTCTCTATCTTCTGCCAACATCTCAGTTTGAGACTGACTCTCCAGAAACCTCCATCAATTTCTTCAACCATGAACCAAAAGACAAAATATGGCATAGGACTTCACCTTCCCAGATTTTTTTTTCTTAATTCTCCAATAACCTGTGTTCAGTCCACTGGGCTACCATGAGTCTGGTGAATCAATCTTTCCACAGATTCTTCAACACATATGGCTAATTTAAAACACTTTTATCACAAGGAAAATATTTTGCCTTAAAATTTTCTCACTCCTCTACATTTTGTTCCCTGAAAAGGACCACTCCAAGCAGAAAACAGAGCCTTAGTTACAAATGTCTTCCATTTTTTAGGTAAGGTTACCAAAATATCTTTGTCTCAGTATTTTCAGGGTCTGCATGATGTGATAAAGTAAGATATTCTGTTATGACACAATATCAATTTAGAAAAGGTAGCATGCTTATTGGAGGAAAATGTAAGAATTTAAAAGAACAAAATGGAGATAAGACCTGAAAAAACAGTGTCATTGTCATTAAGAACAGGTTAAAAATGGTGCTATCTATAAGAGGATCCATTAGAACAATGCCTTAGAACTTGGGTTAATTTGGACACAACAAAATAGTAATGGAAGTAATGGAAGAAAAACCATAAAAAAACCCAAAAATAAATGGTGTACAGAAAATAGCACCTGTGAAATCAAAGAATTGGGCTTAAACAAATAGCAAACTGTAGTAGTTAAGGTGAAACAATAAAAGAAGAAAAAAGAAGAAAGAAGAAAAAAAATTATTGGCTTTGTCCAAGACTGATGGCAGGACAAGCCGTAACGGTGTTAAACTGCAAAAAGAAAGATGTGAACAGAATAACATGGTAAAAAAACCTGTAAGGGAATTGTTGAATTTCTTCAAAACAAGACACCGTTAGCAGATCTGGATGATCCTAACCTCAGGCAGATGAATGAGGCACATGATTTCATAAGATCTCTTCCACTCCTATCTTTTTATGATCTTTTACTTAGTACCTAATCTCCTCAGCAATTTAACAAAAACAAAACAAAAAAAACACAGTTACAGGGCTGCTTTGGAAAAAATGAACATACAAAAAGCCTTCTCACACATAACTGTTTATTCATCTAGACCCTTTCCCTGGTCAACTCCCAGAAGGCAGTGGAAAGAAAGGAAGACTAGCAGGCAAGAACTAGAAAAATTGTACTGTGAGCATGGGCTCATATTCTCTGAATTTTCACAGATGTTCTTTAAATGTGGCTTGGGAAGAGATGCATTTTGCAGAGTACAATGCACATGTGCAGCTGTGACACTTCTAAGGCACTCTGAAAGCAACACACAGCCCATCTGCTTTGCACACATGCAACGTGAGACAGAAGAACTAGGCAACACTCTACTGATACGGGCTGGTTGAGTGCCAATGAGTAAAAACAGCCCTAAGACTTCATTTTAGACTAGACTTTCACTCTGTAATATTAACATGTCCCATTTTTGCACAGAGCAAACTCAAGAAATGCTGGACATTTCTGTATTACAAATTTGGCTGCGATGAAAGGCAAGCTCTAATTCAAGTTGTCAGGGCTATTCTGGAATGTGGTCTAGGTCACTTGGATATGAAGATTGGTTGAAGGTAATTACAATGATTTTATGCAGTCGTGCTCATGACTAATGACTGAATAAACATGTATGCACAATACAAACTTCATACACATTCTGCAAACTGGCTACCTCTGCTAAATTAGCATCTCAGCAGAGCAATTAGCTGGGTGGAAAATCTTGCATGCTAGCTGTCATGGACTATGTGTATTATTAGCTTAAAGAACACCTAAGACATACAGAAAAACGAGATCTCAGCTAACTCTTCAAAGGTAAACCAAATCAGAGAAATACTGTCCTGAGAAAAATCAATGTAGAGAAAAAGAGATGTAACATTACACAAAACTATATGTCATATTGCTCTGGTTTGAGGTAAAACAGAGCAAATTTTCTAGTTTCTAACTTTTCAGCTAGGCCTCTTCTGACTGACTAAACTCTGAAATTAACAGCACACTGTACAAAAACTGTTCACTCTCAGACTGATAAAACCAGATTATACCAAGGAATGCAAGGAAAGTATGCAAGAGGCTCTTATGTTCATTTATCACTTTGGTGATCAAGGTCAGCAAATTTGTCATTTGCCCCACCAGGGGTTGAAAGCAGAAAGGAGGAGCTGACAGGGCAAGTCTCCCAAAACTGACAAGAAGGAGTACTCCATACCACCTGCCCCATGCTCAGTTTAAAAGCTGAGGGATCAAAGGGTCAGCTCTTTCTTTGATGGCCAATGTCTAGGAAAGATTATGTCAGTTCATCTGCCTTTGACCCTGATCCAAGCACTCCTGACTCCAGATATGGTATCTAGCTCCTGACCAAACTGACCATAGTCTAGGACCTTCTCTGTGTCTGCTGGGGATGTGATAATCATCCTGGTAGCTTGATGTTTTGTATACATTGTATACCTTTTTATCTTTTTCCTTTTCATTTTATTTATTATTTCATTATCTATTAAAGTAGTTTAGAATTTTTCTAAACTTATCTCTTTATTCCTTCCTCTCTTTTGAGAGAGGAGAAGGGGCCATCTGTCATTCAGAAGGAGCTTTTGGGCCTAATCCAGGACACAAGTATAAAACTGTAAACTCATTATCACCCCAAATCAAGCCCATCACTTAGCGTTGAACCACAATTTTCTAAGAGCAAAGAAACAAATCAACAAATATGAATAATTTTACAATTAATGTAAGTGGAACAAATCTTAATGTATAAAAAATATAAAAGAATAAGCTACTTTATTTAAACTCAAACTTTGAAAGAAAGACTTGTAAACTTTTCTTGTAAACTTCCAATTACTGAGACTCGGCTATGCACAACAATGCACATCTTTTATCAGTCATCTGTTTTGGAATAAAGACACAATTGCTAAAATTGTCGCAATGACCATGTACCCTTACTGCTTAGTTTTATGAAATAATTCCATAAAAAAAAGCCCATCTCTATGTAATAATTTTTTTTTGCTAGTTTTCCCTCCACAGAATTACTGTTTGTATATCAAAGTAACGGAGGCACACACTAAGAGAAAAAACAAGAGTGTGTAACCATTAGAATTTTTCTTAAATGCATTTGCCCAGATGTAAAACTGGTGCATTAGCATCACCACACACTTTTGAGACAAGGTCTGATTTTGACAATCACAGAATCATGGAATATCAGGGATTGGAAGGGACCTCAAGTCACCATCTACTCTACATTGTATGAAGCTGGTTTAATAACTGATCAGCTTTTAACAAGCAAATGCCATGTTCACTTCAGACTAGGCCCAGGTTAATTGCCACACTTTTCACATTGACCATTTATATTAGCAGAAAATTTTTGAGACATTTTTCTAAAGCACTGCAACAGAAGAACACACTTCAGATCAAAATGAATCTTGCAAGATGAAAAGGCCAAAAACCTGTAGTCAAACCTTAAAATAAACATCAATTGTACTATTAAACTCTATTATTCTATTTTATCTACAAAATTTACTGTTATTTGTTAGAAGCAGAGTAAAAACAGTAGTACTGTCACTAGTAACCTGTTAAAAATTACATACAAGAACGCACACAAGGTATGCAATGCAGGTGTTAGCAAACTTGAAGGCAAATTAGTATCTCTAAAGCTAATTCAAACCCAAGATATTTTCATTGATAGAATATTAGATACTATGCACAAAACATGAATATAAAAATACGTACATAGTCTCTAAGAAGAGCAGTGGACATGGCAAAGGGTCTAGAGCACAATTATCCTGAGAAGCAGCTGAGAGTGCTGAGAGTCTAGAGAAAAAGAGGCTAAGGGGAGAACTTAATACTCTCTACAACTGCTTGAAAGGAGGTTGTAGCTAGATGGGTGTCAGTCTCTTCTCCCAGGTAACAAGCAAGGACACAAGATAACAGCCTCAAATTGCACCAGGTAAGATTTTGGTTGGATATTAGGAAAAAATTTATTCACCAAAAGGGTTTCCAAACATTGGAACAGGCTGCCCGGGGAAGTGACGTAGCTACCATCCCTCATGGTATTTGAAAGACTTGGCACCTATGGACAGGTGAAATCCACAGTTGTAGTTCAACAGTTGGACTACATGATCTTAAAGCTCTTTTCCAATCTGAATAGCTCTATGATTCAATAACAAAGAAGCTTGTTATGAAGCTGCCAACAAGGCACTTTGTTTGGAAATGAAGTGATTCAAAATGGGGCATTGATACCAATGGCACCCACATGAGCAATGTTGTTTCATTAATCCTTCTGAGCAATAGAAGCTGTATAAAAGTCAAAACTAAAGCATCTGAAAATCAGCCTTAAGTAAGGCTTCCTTTTCATAGAATCATAGAATAGTTCGGGTTGGAAGGGACCTTAAAGATCATTGAGTTCCAACCGCTCTGCCATAGGCAGGGACACCTCCCACTAGATCAGGCTGCTCAGTGTCTTTTTGGCCTGGGCTCATTTTTTACAGTCATCTCACTGCCTGTAACACAATATGGTGCTTTTGCAAAGACATTTTATTTGTTACTTAATTTCTATGCTTTCAAAATGAGCTTCAAAGAAACCCTCGAAGAAAATATCAACCAGCAACATTTAAGACAATATAAATAAGAAATATTTTAAGAAACAAATATGGCTGCAGTACTCTGATCATGCAGTTACATCTAAAAATTTGAGATTCTCCTTTGAAGAGTTACTAAACAGCTCCAAATTGAGAAAGACAACATGATTATTAGGAGCAGAATACAAGGAAACCTGGAGAAATCAATCTTAACAAAAAGACTGTAGAGTGTTTTTTAATTTTATTTTTATTCCAAATCAGAAAACGGATCCTGCAGGCCATGTAGAGCACAACAGTCTATAACAGTCTTCTGCTGTGATTTATTTGCTGCTCAGTAATGGAAAAGGTACTCACCCAACTGCTATGTGTATTCCCTAACTTCAGAATTTCAGACAATATTCTTGATTTACTCAAACAGATTAAACATATTAGCAGTCATTCGTGTGCTTTTGCAACAAATTTATAGCTTAATTATTCTTTAATTGTGGATTTTGTTTTCCTTGGAATTACCTTACATAAAATTTGTCTTCTAGGAAATACTTGTAGGAGAATAATTATTCTCTGATTAACTGCTGTTGAAATGCTTATTCATGGTTTATGTCTAACCTCACGAAGTCTAAACAAAGGGAGAAAGAAACAGAGGCTATTAAAAAAAAAAAAAAGAGCTCAGATCAGCAGTATTTTCCAAAACATATTAATTCATTTCAATAACATAATATGAAAATGACTGAAACTGTTTGCTTTACTTGGAGGACTGCTTCAAAACAATAGAATTGTTCTTTATGCAGTTTTCAGAGTATCTGACCACACCTCCCTCAGCAATTTTAAAGGATATAAAAATACTATTTTTCATCTGTGCTTTGCAAAGGCCAGACCCTTAATATTCAGATTAACTGAAGTTTACTTCTATGAAGGATGATGATTTTGAAAGAACACATCCTGTTAGTAACACATTTCTAGTGAAGATTTTAGGCACCATGACCTGAGAGTATCCTGTCGATTTTTGTGAAACCTGGAAAACCAGAAGGGAGGAATAATCTAAGTAAAAGTCTCTGGCATCATTTTAACAGACCTGTCAGCTATAATGACATCAGCAATATCTGCATTAAAGAAAGACCTCTGAGGGCCAGTAACACCTTCCAGACTTTCCATCACCTCTGCCCTTGTTCCTAAATTCAAAATATTGACACCCAAATGATTTATGGAAACTGTTGAGGGAGAAGGGAGGCACTGAAAATGGAGGAAAAGTGGCAAATGAGAAGACACAGACATGGGGAAGAAGGAAGGAAGAGGGACACAAAATTGCCAAATGCCACTAGCAGTTCAGAAGCTGATCTTTGCTCTCCTACCAGAAGGCTAGATGGTACAAAGGGTCAGCCAACAAAAGGAGTCATGTATACACGTGCCTGTGCATACATACGGTGGTGAAACACTGGAACAGGTTGCCCAGAGAGGTTGTGGATGCCCCCTCTCTGGAGGTGTTCAAGACTAGGCTGGACAAGGCACTGGGCAGCCTGGTCTAGTGGGAGGTGTTCCTGCCTATGGCAAGGGGGTTGGAACTCAATGATCTTTAAGGTCCCTTCCAGCCCAAACTATTCTATGATTCTATGATATACATGTGCATGGGATGTGAGGACAACTGGAGACACCAGACAGCTACCTTCCCCTCTCCTCCAATCCTCATCGGACAGCTATGGCACTGATGTATGGCATGAAGATATTTCAGTGGTGGCAACTGTTACATGAAGAGACTTTTTTCTTTCCCTCTTATAATGAGTTGGCTTTAAGATGTCACGGTAAATACTCCTGGAAACTGGTTGTTACTGGATAGCCAGGAATCTTATTTAATAAGAGCTGTCATCGCATGTCCAACACAGCATCTTGTTGCAACCACTACTTCTCTTTCACTGGAGAGCACTCCAGCTGTACTGAGAAGCTTCCAGAAATACATATTGCAATGAATAGTAATTACATTCTTCACATCACTCAGAAAAATTACTTCTTCCTTTAATGTAATTATTATTTAAACAATAATGTCTACACAAAACAAAGCATGGAGTTTCTTGCCTGGTGCCAGCTGTATGGTCAGCTACAGTCCAGCCAAGCTCTGTTGACACAACAGCATACAGCACTTAGTATGACATTGACCTTCTGCACTATGGAATGCCACAAGCAATCTTCAGAGCTACAAGCTAGAATATGAAAAAGAAGCGTGACAGTTAGTGGCTACCTTTCAATCTTGGGTGACAACATCCCTCATACATATATATTATCCAAACACAATCAAGAGTGACGCAGAAAATGTAGAGGAGTATGTTTTCATTAAACAGGTAAAAATAAAGGACTACTACATTCTGATATCCAGTCTCAGTGATTTTTCTTAGCAGCAAATGACAAACTACGGTTACTTACCCAACATGCAGATACATCATCACTCAAGTATTTCCCAGAATTCTTAATAAAAACAGATGATTAACTGAAAAAAAGATAGAGTGGGCACTTTCCTAAGTACTGATTAAACCCACTCCATGACCCAGAGAAAACCTGTCAAAGAATGCAGTGATGTGATTAAAGCTGGACTGGTGGCAATCAGAATATGCAGTGAAAATGAAGGAATGGTCTCATGAAACTGAGTCAAAAATGAGTCAACAAATACCATCAAAGAGCAGACTGATAATCTGTATATATCCTGCACTTAACATTGGGCGGAATGAGAAAATAGTCAAGAAAGTGCCAGAGATTAATTAGGACTGTTTTTCTGTCGCATGTTTTATTCAGAAGAATAAAGCAGGACATGGATTTTAGCATCACTGACACTTCCTAACAAGTCCTTCTTTGTGAATGCTATATGTTTTACTTGGGCCTTGATGAGATACAGCCCTATAAGTTTCGTGAGACCAGAGCAAATTCCTTGAAAACAATAGGGCTCATTGCAGGTGTGAGATTGGACAGATATACTCATTAAGATCTCTGACTCTAATGGAGCTTAGTGAAACATATCTAGGAAAGCCAAATTCTTTAATAACCATATACAATATTTACTTCCAGATGAAGTCTCCTAGAGCTGCTTTTTAATTGTGGGGTTTTGTTGGTTTTTTTTTCCCCTCTCAGGATAACATCTCCCATCGGGATGCACACAGCGTCTTGCGTGCCTGATTCTGGCTGGGTGTCAGCCTGCTGCCATGGCACAGCCTCAGCCGCCCCGCCATCGGGTGTACTGGCAGCGCCCGTTTGTTGGGACATGGTGCCGCCTGCCCTTGGAGTTGCACTTGACGTTGCCTCATGGCACCCACAGCTCCTTATAGACGGAATCCAATCTTAGCAGCCTGCTAGCAAGTTCTTTCAGAGCAACGCCTTGTGCCACAGCCAAGCCGGGGGACGTTCGCTTCTTGCCCTTTCTTGCCCCAGAAAGGCCCTAAGAAACACTCTCAATTCCCCTCGCAACAGAGCCCAGCGCGGCGAGGAGAAGGTTGAACACACCGGAGATAGGAAGGTTTGAAACACGGTGTTTTTGAGCTCGCTGCCCGCCCACACCGAGAAACCACAGGTGCGGTGGCTGGTGGGCGCAGGACCGGCAGGGGTCAGCCCGTCTCTGATTCCCGCCCCTTCTCGTTGTCTTGTCCCGCACGAAACCGCCATGGGACCCTGCCGATTCACCCGCCCCGCCTCACCCTCCCATTGCCATCCCGTTCCTCACGGCGTTTCCCATAGAAACGGAACAGGAGGGAGAGTGGGGGTCTCCCGCCGCCCTCCCCGCGGTGACTTACAATCTTACGGCAACGACGGCTGCTTGGTGCTGTCTACGTGTTCGCGGGACACCCCTCCCGCCGAGGCTGACTGCTCGGTGGCACCTCCACGCTGAGGGAGGGAGGAAACGCGGCACCGCTGCTGCCAGCTGGGTCGCGCTCTGGCTCCCCGCCGCTTCGCGGGGAATGGGCGAGCGGACGCTTTCCCACCCCGCCGCGTCCACGGCGGCGCCACTACCTCATCCGCTGCAGTCAAATCCACGCCGTGCCTCGTTCTCCCCCGCCTCCCCCGGGAAGCACTTTCCTATCTATGGGTCCCGGCCCATGGGGGAGCAGCAGCCTGGCCGCCGTGCGGGCAATGAATGGAAAGGCGGCCAGCGGTTCCCGTCTTCCCTCCCTCCACAACTTCGACATCCGCAACGCTGCCGCCTCCTCACCTCAGCCGCCAGTGCCGACTCCTCCGCCTTAGCGCTTCGCTCCCGCCGCGTCCGGCCCGAGACCCGCTGGGCTAGCCCTCCCCTGTTCCCGCCGTGACCATACACCGAAGAAGGAGGAACTGGATCCTGAAGTGCGCCCGACCCGGCCGCCCCCAGCCGGCGGGAGGGAGGGAGTCAAGGGGCGGAGAAGGACGAGACGCGGCTGCCCTGCCCTTCCCAGGACCGGCCCCCTCATTCTGACGTCTCCCGACCTCACACCGCCGGGACGCCACTGGGAGCCTGTGCCTGGGCGCGGGGGAGGGTGCCCGGAGGGGTATCGGGCGAGAGCCGGGAGAGGAGAGGAGTGAGAGGTCGCCAGGCACCTTGGCCGCGGGCCTGCCTGTTAAGCTCCTCCCCTCAACCCGGTCCGTGCCACAGCTGTCCCGGTCTAAAGGGGAGACCAGCTGTAAGGAGACCGAATTAAAGCGGACCCACCACCCTGGCGGCTGAAAGCATCCACGGTCCCTTCACCTGCTTCCACCAAGGCAACCGGCTGAGAACAGGCACTGGCTGGTGTTAGCTATTTCACCCGGCATAGTAATAGAAACCACTAACTAATCTGCCGCACTGGACCGAGCCGTGGAGGACACGCTGAATGTAAAGCAGGAATGGTAAATATCAACTTCGTCCATTTCCAAACATTTCTCTCAGTCTAGACCTTCGGGAAAAAATGCAGTCAATACTCATACAACTTGTGTTGTGAGAGAACGCCTCAGAAACTGCCTGCAAAGTTTCTGTTTTCAAAACTTTTCCCCTCAGAACAAATAATTTCCAGTAGTGTCCTTTTAAAATGCAAAATCGATACCACTCCAGTTCTAACAAAACGTGATGACTCAGGCCTTTCAAAAGTACTGTGATTTTTAAAGAGTGTTCTCAAGGCTTCATGCAAAGTGCATATGTGCCGACTAGCAGCATTATCCATTTAAAGTACCTGCAGAGAAAATTGGGGCGTGCCCCCATGTAGGAGCTGTGCCCATATCATACTGCAAAGGATTGGGTCACAAGTGTCTGACTTCAGACTGCCCTTCTCAGCATCAGCCCCACTGACCAGCTGTCCCAATCGATAAAACCAGCTACCAAGAGAGTCAATAAAACAGATCATTCCGAGTACCTCAGAGACAGCAACAAACTGTCCCACCAATGCTAAACTTGATTTGCTGCAGCTACAGCTGTCCTGTCCCTGGGACAAAACACAGATTTCTCTTTCCATAGCTATCAGACTGCATTCACAATCACTGCATTTACTTGCGATGTGAAATGCAAGCTTGAATTACTCCTTCACTCTGAGGACAGAGTGAGATGGGTACAGGCTGGCCCTGCTGACATCCCAGATCTCCAAATTCTTCAAGTGCAAGGGCACACTCCAGCCACCTGGGTCCTCAGGCTGTATCCCTGCTTTTGTCATTAGCTCAGGGAACCAAAAGGCATTTGCCTAAGTATGTTTTAGGAGGGAGAAACAAACATAAATAAACAAGAGGAGTGATCTGTGCCAGAAATATTACAAGCATACACCGGTACCTACACTTACTGAAAATAGAGTATAAGCTTTCATCTTTATGTTTATTGTGCGAACTTGTAATCCTTATACTACTTTTACCCTTAATTTTTTGACAAGTCATCAGACAAAATATTTCTAAAAATTTAATTACAGATATTTTTCTTAATCTTATTAAAGATTCCAAAGATTCATTTTCTGCAAAATAAGGTTATCTTTGTAAAGCTGAACTCTCTATGACCTCTGAGAGCAGCTACTTTAACACACAATAGGTGGCAACTCAATAGGCCTGTCCAAAAATAAACATCTATTTAGAGAGTATTTTAACCCTAGAGACATCACACAAATAGGTCTTACCTGACCTTGTGGAATTAACATAATATACATATTAATTTTCAAAAAGTTGGAAGAACATTCCAGATTTTGAGTTCATTTCAACCTAGTCTCTCTAATAGATAGCTCTTCTACTTTCAGATCAGATTGTTTTCCCAAACAGATAGATGCCTCATTTATCTTTTTCAAAAGGATGTTAGAACTGTGGTGGTTCATCAATAACATGAAACCAGAAAGTGCAAAATTCTTGTTACAAACATCAGTTTTCTTGCTGATCTTGCTGATTAGCTCCCAAAATGATAAAATGAAGTGCTTACTTACTTAATTTAGCTTACTTAGAATGAAAGGAAATATTTATTAATGCATTCTAGTTATAATAATCTATCAAGCCTGTTTCCAAACATAGGAATTCATGTGTGTCCAAATCTCATGTAAGGAATAATGCTATGATGGTTGCTGTGGTAGTGGATCCAATAGAAGCAGCAATCTCTACTTCCTTCTCCATTAGTTTTTTGAGAATTGGCTGCTTTTTTAAAAAAACACAATATTTTTTAGAAGTACACAATGGGAATGGTTATGAAGGAACACACAATACCGCTATCAGCATTTATGTGCAGGCTTCACAGTTGTATAAATAATTGTTAATGTGAATGATCATATTGGTACAAAAATGATAACTGGTAGACTACTAAAATAAAGATTTAAAGAAATTTATTACAGACTCAAAGCATTGTGTGTAATACAAAGGGCAACTATGGCTTAGAACATTTTAACATGAGCATCAGCACAAATCATTGCAGTTAGATTTTGCCATGCTACTCTGGAGGTAGAAACGTGTGGCAAGCTTGTTGTGTAAGGCTGTGGACCTGAATGGCTCTAGGCCTCAGAAAAACAGTTTTTACCAGGAATTTTAGGAAGCTGCTCTCTGAAAATCCCAGATTCAGTCTCAAAGGCCAAAGATTGAGTCCCAAACAGATCTAAGCTTAGCATATAATTTTCTTAATCTGAAATGCTTATTTATTTGGAATATTTGTGAAGAGCTTGTTATTTCCTTCTAATGAAGTAGAGAATTTTTAATACTAACCAATTCTGATATTGACTTTGATGTGCAGCCCTGAACATTTTTATTTTGGTTATCTGAAATCCAAGTGCACAAACAAATATCACCAGAACTTTGCACATACGCCCTACACAAACAGGAAATGGAGAAATCAAACATCACACTTTGAATTAAGTAGTATTTGAGATAGAGAAGATGATGCAAAGGAGTTTACTCTTGCTCATAGATCTTCCAAGTACTAGCTTCATAGGCATTCATTTGTTACAATAGTCTTCCTCCCTAAACATTGGTTTACTTAGACAGTAATACCTGACAAAATTTTGATTGATCTATTTAAATTCTCCATGGAATATTAGAATGAAGGATTATTTTACTCTGAAATTTCCTGCAGTTCACCTGAACAAATACAGCCTTGGATGCAGCCCAGACAAACATGTTATGAAGGTTGTAAGAATAGAATATAGACAGGGCAGACAAAACAGGATAAAAGAAAGTGCAACCAGACAGGCTATGACATTCAAATAACTAGCAAAAAACATATAGTTTGGAAAGCAGAACAGACAGTCTTTGGCTAAAAAAGAAGATCTCACTTAGTCTGCGAATAGTCACTGGAAACTATGAAAAATATTGGAGAAGATACAAAAATGTCTATATGGTGCCTACAAAAAACTTTAAAAGAACAAAAGGAATATCATGTATGCATACTGCAATTAGAAGCAGTCAGACTAAAGAACAAATCAACATAAACTTTATAATCTTGGTATATTCATATAAGTTTTGTTCTGATTTCACTTATTTCTTGGGGGGGGGGGGTTGGGGTTTTGTTTTGCCCTTTTTTTTTTTCTCTATTGACTGCTGCTCCAAAACCACCTCACTGTGGAAGACTGGAATAAATCTCAGTGTTCTGAGATTGAAATAAATGCATTGTCTGACTATAGAAACACAGGGAGGAATTTTACTGGAGAAACATAAAGTTGGAAAAATAATGTTAAAATTGGAACTTGTCCTAAGAGCTCCAATGAAAATGGAAAGACTGAAGTCAAGAAGACAAAAAGTAGTGGGAAATGCACAGAAGAGACAAGAAGGCCTGAGGAATTGGAAGGAATTGAGAGAGAGTATGGGTGTTATTTTACTGTAGTTTTCTTATTCTCCACCCAACGAAAAGAAGAAAGACAGATCTTCAAGAAAACATCTTTCTCATTAATCCTCATTTTTTTCTTTACATCTTCATGAATCTCAGTTCCTGAAAGCACTTCGTTATGACCATTAATTTTTCAGTATATCATTCCTCTAATGTCAACCAGCATTTGGTGTTACAGGAAAGAATCTGATCCCTTTACTCTATAACCCATGACAGTAGGAACAGAAACAAACCAACAAACAAAAACAACAGAAAAAACAACTCAACACTGTCGCATCCTGTGCGACGGGGTTCAGCCGGTGAGGGAAACAACGAGCCACACAATATGAGTGATAAAGGTTGCTTCGTTTATTCAGCCCAAATAGCTCACTTATATAGAGGTTACAGTTTACAATAACTATGCCTACTCATTGGTCAAGAACTAAAAACTACATCTTCCCATCTCCTCCTACCTACAGCTGCATCTTACAGTTAGTTTCTCACTCCTACAGTTGTGCCTCTTCAAGGTTGTTTACCTCCAAAGTTGTTTGCCAGGACTGCTCAAGGACATGAAGGCGCCAGGGAGGCATCTTTCGGATTTTGCAAGTCATGCCTGCTCAGCAGCGTCCATTTTGTCTCTGGCATCCATGTTCTCATAGTTCACTTTCACCTTCCCCAAGCTGCTCCAGAGAGCCATGGCCACGGGCCACCAAGCACTTCCCAACACAACACCACCAGAAAATTCCAGACAAAACAAAAAAGAGAATATGATGATTCTAAATCAGGGGAACTCAAATGTTGTAATTTGTTTTACCTTATCTTGTAGGAGATTGGATCACAGCTCAGACTCACCAAGTAAAGCAAGAGTGCGTTTGCCAGGAATATCTTACACTCCAAACATATCACACAAAAAAACTAATTCTAAACACAGACAAGCAGAAAGATGCTGATAACTAAATAGCAATAACAACTACTGATTAGCACTTTTGACAGAAGTATCTTCAGATGAAAAAGCCATGAATCTATCATCATGGATTGTTTGGAATAAAATGGGGATTTTATTAGCAAATGAGACATAAGAAGAATCTATAGTTAAGCTGAAAAGGACATTCAAAATTAGCACCTTGTGCTGAAGATAATTTTTAAAAAGTGCAGCAGCATCCTGAGTATTGAATCTACCAAATTCACAGAAAAGGAACCTTACAGTTCCAAATTAAAGTTTACATGAGGATTTTAGCTGTGGATGAGCAGAAAACCTCCTGTCTCAAAGATAATATATACAGAATCAATGTACCACACCTAGGTTTCATCTGCATGTGAGGACCAAGGCAAGCATCACACGGAAAGGCTGGTAACTGTCTTTAACCATATTGAATTTTAATTAATGGCTTAATTCCAAACTATCCACAGAGATGTTTTGAGATTTTCATCTCTACAGCTGAAAGAAGTCTAAGGTGACTCATGAAAGGCAGTCTAGTAGTTGTGTGGAGATTATTTTTATACTAGGAACAAGAAAAGGGAACAAAAGACAGAGTTGCTTCAGAGATTTCATGGGAAATCAATGAAGAAATCACTCTTCCAGACATGCAGACCAATGCAAGGCAGCAGCATGTATTTAAAAAAATTTGAAGAAATAAAGTCAGTTAAAATGGAGTGGCTCATAGCTGAAACCTTTAAAAAGAAGGCAACATGAGAAGAGACTAATGGTGTCTGTTGACCCTGGTTAAGTATTCTGAGGTCTTCCATTCCAGCTCTGAAGCAAGCTTGGTATCTGGGGGACAGTAATTGTTAAACTAATTTGGGACTCAACCAACATGGTACAAGCAGGAATCCACTACTGTGTTTTAAGAAGGCTGCAATTGAATGCAGACACTCAGGCTCACTGAAGGGATCCAGATTTATCACCATTCTGATCTGTACTTTTGAAACACATGTTATTGTGAGTAGCATGAAAAAAAGCCATCTAGCCAAATATATGTTGCCTGACACAACAACAGTAACAGCTGGTTTATCTCCTTTCCCATAATTTAGGACTTCAGGACTGAGAAAATTTTAAAGTGCACTTTGAGGTAGTAATCCATGGGAGTTTAAATTAGCTACATACATTCTACTGAACAGACTATGACATCTATTATTCAGAAATAATGACAGAGGCCAATATTTAAATATTTCATCTATTGAAATTCCCAGATTAATAGCCAGATATGCTAATCTGTTTCTTTTCTGATGTCTTAAAATCTCTTCATGTCCTAAGGAGTGCTACAAGAAAACATATACAGTTAAATAATTTAATGATATGGTGCAGGACACTATGCACCTAATATTTGAAATTATCCTATCAACTCACATATCCATTACAAAAAGGCAACTGATACGTTCTTTAACAACCATCTTATTATCACAGATGAGGCATTTTCTAGGACTTTGTCCAAAATATCCTACAGTTCTACTGGTTGTGTTATAAAAGCAAATAATCTGGTGGTGTTTCTAAGAATTGTATGCCTCAGTAGGATTTAATATTTTTCATTCATCAATGCTAACACTTTTACAGATAGAAAAATCTCAAATATTATACCACTGCCGATTTTTTCCAAGTAATTTAAGAAATGAAGAAATTGCAAATCAATTGTTAAGATTCATCCAGACTATCTAAAGAAATTAAGTAAATTCTTACCCTATTAACTCAGCTATAGAATAACTGTTTGAAACATTTCTCAGAATTAAAGTGGGCATCCCAGTGAGCAGTCTGGCCCAGGGGAGAACTCAACCATGACAACAGGCATTCTAAGCTCTGTGTGAAGTGCCAAGTAAGACACACAGCAAGACTGAGCACAGCAGTTACAGAAATGGACCGCTCCCACTGGCAGTTTGTGCTGCTCTTGAGCTGATTTCCAGCTCCACATTCAGGAATAGGAAGTGGATTCCTAGCATATTTTGTGCTTATCTGGATTATACACACAGACCATGGCATTGCCGTGATGGAAAAGTAGAAATAAATAATGATATGGGTTATTTTTTGTTGTATTGACCACCTAAATTCCACACTTTGCATTCTAATAAAAATACCCTTACAGAAAATACAATAATGTCCAAATTATCTGTCTTCATCTTCTTCATTTGTTACTCACTTTTTGAGATTTTGAAATTTTTTCCCTTTTTTGTCTCATGTGGCTCTGGTTTCACTTTGTTTTCCTTTCCTGCTCTTGTTTGGGAACCCTCCCTTTTTAGGAGTATCATAGAACATCAGGTTGACAGGGTCCTCAAGGATCATCTGGTCCCATCTTCCCTGGCAACAAACCAGTCTAGACAAGATGGCCCAGCACCCTGTACTGCTTCATCTTAACAGTATCTAATGCTGGAAAATCCACCATTTCCCTGGTGAGATTATTCCAATGAATGATCGTTATCATTGTGAAAAATTTTCCTCGTGTCCAATTGGAATCTCTCCAGGAGTAATTTATACCTATACCCCTCATCTTGTAAAAAGGGAACCTCCTCCTTTGCAGCCACTCTCTAAAGTCTGGAATATCACCTCCCTTAAACCTTCTTTTCTCAGCACTGAAGAAACTCAGTTCTCTCAGCCCTTCCTTATATGGCAGGCTTCACAGTCCTTTGATCATTTTTTTGGCCCGTCTCTGGACCTCTCCAGCCTGTCCACATCTTTTCTTGCATAGTAAGGACTAAACCAGAAACAGTATTGCATTTGTGGCCTGAGAGGTGCTGATTGGTATAACGACTTCTCTGCCTCTGCTAGTAATGCTTTCATTGATGCTGCCCAGCATCCTTTTGGCTTGTTTTGCCACAGAAGCACACTCATCACTCAGAGTGAGCTTGTTTACCACCAGAAACCTTTCCACAAATCTGCTTCCCAGCCAGAGAGATCCCACCCGGGTCTGCACACCTGAATTGTGATTTTTCCTCGTGGAATAGCTTACTCTTGTCCTTGCTGAATTTCATGGTATCCTTGTTTGTCCAGCCTATCCTGCAGCATGGCTCGCTCTTTCAAAGTGTTTCCTTCCCAACTCAGTTTCACATCATCCGCAAACTTCATCCGGTTGCATTTGATCCTATTATTGAAACTGTGTGAAGATAAACAATGTTAGGCCAAATATTGATCCCTGGAGGATACCACTTGTGAGTTTACAATTTGAAGAGAAGAGATCTACCATCCACTGGGTGCAGGCTGTCAGCCAGTTCCCACTCACCACACACATCACTTGTTTAGGCTATAACACACCAGTGTCCTCCTGTAGGAGGACACTATGGGGAGCTATGTTGAAAATCTTGGAGAACTCAGGGTACACAATGTACCCTGCTTGCCCCACATCAATTGAATTACTTCAGCATGGAAAACAATCACGTTTGTCAAGCATTACTTGCCCTTGGTGAATCCACGTTGGCTTTTCCCAGTCATGTCCTTCATTTGACTTGTGATAGGAATAATATGAAATCATTGTTTCCAAATACGACATAAGTCTTATTCTATTAGCTCTTTATTTGCAGACTATGTAAAAGGAGGGTGAAATTCTCATTTATATCTATAGCTATACTGTCTTGCATCACACTTTAAATTATCACACTTTTCCCTGCTTTCCCCTCAGAAGCATCTGCTTTCTGATTTGAAGCTTATTGGAAGTAAAGGCAAATTGGAAAGCATGCAGTCAACAGTTTTGCCAAAACTATTTATTTCAATTAAACCAGAACTCTGAAAATCTATTAAAGCAAAAACACAGAAGAGTTGTTCTGTACTTAAATTTCAGCATCCTGAGAAGTAACTCTTTCCATCTGCTTATACCTTGCCACAAATTATTCCAATATACAAAAGGTAAAAAAAAAAAATAAATCAGTTTTCATAGGACATATCATATAAGCCACCTTCATTATTTTATTTTTAAAAAACCTTCATGGTTTTATTTTTCCGGAAAGTAGTTAATGCCTTATATATAATCTTTAAAAATACCTTGAGAGAGTTTTAGCTGTAAAATACCTGCAATGCCCATCAAATATGAGTTAAAAGTAGTAACATTACAGGGAAGAATAACTGTCTCAAAGAAAAGGCCTGCAATATCACTAACACATCCTTCACATCCTGTTCATATCTATGGCCTCACTAGAGTACTAATCTGACCTGTGTCAGATTAAAGAGATTCAGATGTCCCTAGCAGCCTAGGGGAACACAGCAACATCTCTGTTCCAAAGAATGAAAGATATGCACAATTCACACAGTAATTATCTAGAGGATGATATTTTAATATGAAGGATAAAATACAGTCTATATAATTTGGAACAAATGGATCATACTAAAAGAGAAGATTTGTAAACGCATCAGGAAAATGCCTTTTGAACTTTCATCCTGTGTTTTTTGATACGGTCTGTTTACTGACTCATGCCAGGAGGCTTTTCTCTGTCAATCACTAATCACAATTAAGTACAAACAGTTACAAGGATGTAGCAATTTCCTTGTGACTGGGAAAATTACAGTGTATTACAGCATTAGCTTCCTTGGGACGTGGCCATATGATGTGTTCTGAGATTTCATTGTGCAGTGCAGCATACAACACTGAAGTCAGCCTAAGCCTGAGGCACTTTCAACTAGAATACACTGAATAAGCTTGGAAGAGCAAACAGCTATTTGTTTAGAATTAGCAAAAAACCTTTCTAATTATACATTATTTTAAAGAAAATATATGACCTCAGAAGTTGTTCAGAAACCTTGAATAGCAGCCTAAACAAAAAAGCCAAAATTTGTGGAGGCACACTTAGAACTGTTCTGGTACCTGAAGCTGTTAACAACACAGTAAAGGAATTCTTTTTCTGGATATAAATGTTGAGCCAAATAACAGTAATTAACTTCTATTTTTTGTATAACCCATTAAGTTGTTTGATTGTCTTCACACAGTGCATTGTACTGCATGAAGATTCTTTGAAAATACTGTACCTTTTCATTTTAAAATGGCACTTCTGTGAAGAAATATTCAAAATTTGCATCGCAACTTAAAAAGAGCTTGCATTTTTTATTATTAAGCCAAAAAACATTCATTGATTGTTTTGGTTTTCAAAATCTATGTAATTGAGCTTACTGGCTTTTAGCAACAAACCGTGCTGACCAGAATGCTGGCTAAAACAAACTTAGGAAACAGGTGTAATGACTGAGAAAACCCTGGGGAGACAGCTTGATAATTAGGATTTATGGCATTTCCCTGTAGAGAGCATTGTCTTTCTCCAGTTATTCATTGGAAACTGAATCCATCACTTCATGTGATATGGTATCTCTCAATCAACTTTAAAATAACGTGAAAATCAACTTCAGTATAACTGGTGAGACCTAAATACAACCTTTAGCTGGAATAGAGGACCAGGATTCTGGACCATGGGTTGACAAACTTTTTTAGGGATCAAGCCCTGTGTTAAAATATTTATTTCCTACTACTTTTGTATAGCCTCTAAAACAAAGATGGTAACACTGCCTTTCACCTTATTGCTTGTTTACCCTTCACATGTATGTCAGTATGGGAGATCTGTTGTGATCTTTAACTAAGGCTTCTCCTTGCCACTTTGTAAGAACTCAGTATTTGAACCTTGTCTTAAAATAGGTTGATGGCTCCGATGAAAAAAGTTATTTTTTTTTTTCCCTTAGATCTTATAATTACCTAGCCAATCAACAATACCAAACCAGCTCAGTGCAAGGGATTTGAATTTCCCTTCTAGGCCATCTGTTTGACTCTCTGTACATTCAGTGGTCTTCTGATGAGTCAGCTGCATTATCTCTGTGAAATATGCAAATAACTTATTCCAATCTTATGGAAAACTTGCATCTGCAATAGCTGATCTTGTTATAGACAGGCAGTTAAAGATTTCTTAGATCCCAATACTTCAAAGCACTAAAACAGCCTTTCCTTTCTCAGAAGTTCTTTCACATGCTGCTTGGTGTTGGCAAGTCATGCCACATCTTTAACTATTCAGCATGTAAGTAGATAACTTCAAACTGCTTTGTTTCTGTGTTTTTCATCTCTAAAGAATTACATTAGTTTTTCAAGAAGTTAAGAATCATCTACATTAAAACAGAAATGAAAATACTTAGCTTGAGATAACATTAAAGGAACACTACAGTGATCGGTACAAGGAATTCATACTACCATAATTTGAACAGATAAGATGAAATCAAGATTATAGCTTGGAAACTAAGTATTTTCCCTTAACTGCAGATGGTACCAATGTTACAAGGACACTTTAATGATTGAGAATAATATGGAAAAAGAAATAAGAAATGAGAATTAGAATACCACAAATTATTAGAAGTAAACATTGTTAATGATGATAATGTGTGGGCTAATAAACTGAAGAGGAAAGCAACAGCAAGAAGTAAGAAGTAAGAAATGAATTACGGAGAAAAATAAGGCACATATTGACCAAGAGTCAGTTGCATAGACATTAGCACATGTTTTTTCCATAGTACTAGAGTAGCAACAATGAGCGTACTGAATAAATGAAATTTTGACATGCAAAGCCGAATTAAATTTCATTGTATAATGATCTTACTTAGCTATTACCTATACCTTGAAGCTTGGCATCATAGCCAAATTCAATAATTATACAATACCATGCTAGCCACTGTACAGTAATAAACCTAGGTGAGTTAATTTTTAAAAAATGCCAAATTTTGTTAAATTTCTCAGAAGAGTTTTCCAGGGAAGGGTACACAAGAAAGCCTTAGACAAGTTTGCAAATTCACTGAATGCGAAGTGAGCATAAGTTATACCTTAATATGAAAATTAAGCTAAGAGTACAGCAGAATCTTTTCTGTATCTCTTCTACTTACTATATGCACAGATACAGGCTGGGTGGAGAGTGGCTTGAGTGCAGCCCTGAAGAGAAAGACTTGGGAGTGTCAGTTGATGACAAACTCAACATGAGATGCCAGTGTGCACTTGCAGCCAAGAAGGACAACCAAATCCTGGGTTGCATCGAGAGGAATGTGACCAGCAGGCCAAGAGAGGTGATTTTGCCCCTCTACTCGGCACTGGTGAGACCCCACCTGGAGTATTGCGTCCAGTTCTGGAGCCCTCAACACAGGAAGGACATTGAGCCATTGGAGCGGGTCCAGAGGAGGGCCACACAGATGGTCAAAGGGCTGGAGCAACTGCCTTACGAAGACAGGCTGAAGGAGCTGTGGTTGTTGAGCCTGGAGAAGAGAAGGGGACCTACAGAAAGGCGGGGGTAGGACTTTTTAATAAGATGAGAGGACTAGAAATAATGGATGTAAAATGGAGGGTAGATTCAGGCTTGACATAAGAAAGAACTTCTTTACAGTGAGGGTGGTGAAACACTGGAAATGGTTGCCCAGAGAGCTTGTGAACACCTCCTCTTTGGAGGTGTTCAAGGCCAGGCTGGACAAGGCACTGGGCAGTCTGATCTAGTGGGAGGTGTCCCTGCCTATGGCAGGGGGGTTGGAACTTGATGATCTTTAAGGTCCCTTCCAAACCAAACTATTCTATGATTCTATGATTCTATTTTATGTTAGCCAGTCTTGTGGATTTACACGTTTGGAACAGTCACAGTTTATAAGAAGTTGTATGCTTTTGGTTTTGGCTATCTGATTTCAATTGAAACATCTGTCTCAGAACCAAATCAAGGTCTTGCTGAAACCAACTGTAGGCCAAGTGGACTTCAGGGAGCCCAGAAATAGCACACAAAGTAAAACACATAAGGGTTATTTTTTCTCTCATGTTTCAAATTCATTAAAGAACGATAATGGTTCTGACCTTCGCAACTGCTATCACAATAAAAATAAATTAATAATTTCCTCTTAAAAAAACCAACAATCAAACAACAATCAGATTCATTTCTTCATAGCCTGGTCATAGAAAATAAAATCCAACAAGTAATTGTTTTGCAAATCGTAAGTCTACGAGATCTTTTCAGTGACAGGTACATAAGAAAGTAGAATTGTAGAGTACTTAACTTGGGAAAACTATATACCAGTTTTCCCAAGTAATTTTAATTTAATTCTGTAGTTAGTATTTTCTGGTAGCTTTTCCTTTCAGTTTTTCTGATTACAGTCTGTTTAAATGCAGCAGGCATTTATATCTCTAACATTTTCCAGAACAGTACCAAAAAAATCCTACCAGAGACAGCAAAGAATGCACAAATGAATGGCCCTTAAACTTGTGAGTCAATAGAGAGACTTGATATAATCCACCCTCAACACCAACAGCACATTCTGTCAATTCAGCTGAGGTTGACAATATCGTCACATTTGCAACAGAGATACAGTTATGACCGGAAGTTTCCCACAGCTTTGCCAGATTCCTCAAGGGGATTAGCACTTGTCTGATTGCGGTACACAACAAAGACATTGTAAAATATCAGTGCATCAATCAGGACGAATTTGGAGACTTTGAAGCTTAAAAAAACCCTCATATCAACACTGGGAAAAAGAAGTAGTTACAATAGTTAAGTGCAGTTATGTATGTCTGATTTAGTTAAATGACACACTGACAAGCATTTGGTTCTTAATTTTTCAGTAGCAAGATTAGAAATAACTTCCAAAAAAATGTCACCAATTGCTACGAATACTTGCTTGAAAGTACCTCGGCTTTACATGATCTTTTCTCTCATGAAAGAAACTAGCAAAACATAAAGGAACATTGATCTCTAGCAGCTGTGAGCCTTAGGTTCATAATTAACAGAGTCCAGAGCCTGAGCAGAGAACTTCCCTATGCTAATGCCAGTGGTCTTTCCTTTTTGCAGCTGATTTCAGAAAGTCATGCATAAAGTCTAAGGTGGTGGATCTACTAAAAATAGGTTGTATTGATTGTCAGTATATGCTCTTCTAAATCCTCTCTCTACTTTGCAGGACATACATAAATTTCAGCTGTGTGACATTCACAGTTAAGTGAACATTAAACACATTATTTCCTATGATCAAAAAGTCATTATGCTGGAATTTTCTATTGTGGTCTCCTTATAGTAAACATACAAAAATGTGCAGGGTTTTATTTTTCTGATTTACGTCAATGATTTTTTTTTTTTCTGGACAGGGATCTAAGCTAAATGCTATATTCCAAAGGTGTCATGTATATGGATGTACTGAACCCAACAGTGTAAGGATTCAACAAAACCTTGCTATGACTTCCTAAGAAGTTTGTATTAGCTGCAGCAGTGCACTTCTCAGAATTTCTTAGATCACTTCAGCAAATACCACAGTTATAAGAAATGCTTCAAAAATTTATACCTTAAGGATGAAAAATTTCAATGCATAAACACTGAAAGCATAAAGAATGGCAACCACAGATTTCCTAATACTGCTCTCTTTACTACATTTGTTCCTACTACAAACAAATATTAAGGAAATGTATGCAATTCCACCTGAGTTTGGCAGCTTAGGCCATTCTTGATAAGTTTCATTGCAAATAATCTGATTTTTCAACATAGGTCTGAGATCTTCTGATTAAGTCAGAGGGCATGCTGACACCAGCACAAACTTCAACAATCCTAATTGAGAACAATCAGCCAAAGTAACAGGGTAAGTTCTCAGACTGAACTAAGAAATCAAAATTATATATAGATACACCTACTTATAGTATCACAGAAAGCAAAATAAACAGAAATGACCACAGCAAGGTAAATGGTATAGCAACCAGTGGTCATGAGATGAGTAAGGTTATGTGTGGTAGGATAGAAGTGTGCTTGGGCACACATACTGTGCTTGCAAAAAAATCATGTTTTTAAATCGTATAGCTGGCCTTAACCTCACCACATCATTGGCAGATAAAATAATGTGTCCATCAGAAAGAAATTACAGACTGACTAGAGAGGAGTTGCTCACTATGAGCATGAAAAAATCTAATTGTTACCACTACATAAATATGCAAAATCAAGGTAGTGCCACATACTTGCTAGAGACCAGAAATGAAAATGCAGAAGAAAGGGAACAACTGCTAACAAGTTCATATTACTTGCTGGTATAGACCACTATAGCTCAGCTGGCTATGATAAAGCTACATCAGATTCCTCAGGTGAAGATCTTGACTATTCTAAGACTTATTGCTCCTTAAGAGTCTGGAGTAATAGGGTTGAAACTGGAGAAATCTGAAAGCTTGAACTCTCAGTAAAACATGCATAACTGGATGATGTGATGAGAGTAGGAACCGATGAGAGAAAGGCCAGGTCATGAAGCTTCCAGTCTGCACATGCCAACAAGTCATTTAAGGTTCATGAAGATTTGAAAATGCTACACAATTTGCTGAAAATCTGTTCTGCCTTTCATTTTTTGCTTTACTGCTTTTGAGAGGAGAGGAATGAAGAGTGTCAGATTACAAAGTGGAATTCCTGATGCTGAGCAGAAGACATTGGATTTCCTGGTTCAGACCCTAAGGGAAAGAACAGTAACCGCTGTTAGGGATTTTTGAAACTTGATTTCTAAGCACCAATGTAAAGCTAAATATGGGTCCACTTTAGAGCTATAGGGTTGTCTATCTGTGTGGGCTTTATTATGGGCCTACCAAAAGAAAATTCTATCTTTAACATATTTTTTCACTCTAGGGTTTATACCTATTGTTTGGTCTTTATGAAGAAACTTCTTGCATTTCCAGATTTTTGCACAGAAAGATGAAGGCATGGAGATTATAACATCTTCAGTAAATTTTATTAGTGATAGTTCCTAATATTAGCAGCTCTGGTTTGAAGCTGAAGTTTCTGAATAAATGTATGTTTAAATATTTTTCTATGGAGTCATGTAGTTAACATGGACGTCATGAAGTTCAAGAAGGCCAAGTGCAAGGTCCTGCACCTGGGTTGGGGCAACCCCAAGCACAGACATAGGCTGGGTGGAGAGGGGCTTGAGAGAAGGATTTGAGGGTGTCAGTGGATGAAAACTCAACATGAGCAGGTAGAGTGTGTTTGCAGCCCAGAAGGAAAGCCCAATCTTGGGTTGCATCAAGAGAAGTGTGACCAGCAGGTCAAAGGAGGGGATTTTGCCCCTCTACTGGGATCTGGTAAGACCCCAGCTGGAGTTACTGGGGCCAGTTCTGGTGTCCTCAACAGAAGAAGGACACTGAGCTGTTGGAGAGGGTTCAGAGGAGGCCACCAAGATGATGAGAGGGCTGGAGCCTTCTGAGGACAGGCTGAAGGAGTTGGGGTTGTTGAGCCTGGAAAAGGTTCAGAGGGGACCTCAGAGGAGCTTCTCAGTGCCTGAAGGGGGCTCCAGAAAGGCTGGGGTAGGACTTTTTGATAGGATATGGGAAGGCAGGACTAGGAGTAATGGCTTCAAATTGGAAGAGGGGAGATACAGGTTAGATATAAGAAAGAAATTCTTTATGGTGAGGGTGAGGAAACACTGGAAGAGGTTGCCCAGAGAGGTTGTGGATGTCCCCTCAACCCCTGGAGGTGTTTAAGGCCAGGCTGGATGAGGCACTGAGCAACCTGGTGTAGTGGGAGGTGCCCCTGCCCATGGCAGGGGGGTTGGAACTTGATGTTCCAACCCAAACCATTCTGTGATTCTGTGATTCTGTGATTCTAAACATTTTAAGACAAACACACAATGAAAAACAGAGAGGGTAAGTTTCTCTTCCTCCAATGCTGACAGGGTAACAGTTGTCAGCACACCACATCTTCAGATTACTGTTCAAGATAGGCTCATGATTCCATAACAAATATAACTTAATCACTAAACAATAGTCAAAGAGTTTTCCCTGAATGGAGAATGTGATTCCAGTTTACATTCCATTCCACAACTGGACTGTGATGGTTCAGAAAACAAGCTGGAACCACGATTGTACTCAGGTTAAGAGACCACCATCCTGAATGAAGTTTTTTTCAAAAAGCACAGCCATTGTAATTTTTGGCATTGCCATGTCTCGTATGGGCAACTAAGATGCACATATGTTAGTAATTAATAATTAATAATATTCTGAGTGTTAAGCTTGTGGGAAAAACCTTTCATGAACACTGAATTCACTTGAAGGTTTTTGGGTGGAAATCCTTTGTCATTCTGACACCAACTTCTAACACAGTTGTAGAAGGGATCAATGCTCCAAGGCTGCTGCAGTCATGCGTGCCTTAGGGGCTGAGAGCAATGGAGCTAAACAAGGCCAGATCTTCGCTACATCCTTGCTTATTATGATTATCGTTGTATTATAGTTAGTTACGGCCAAACTAATGTTTAGGATTAAACTGAGTGTTCTCAAAACATCATGAATTCTAATGCACATCAGCAGTATATTATGCAAAGAACAATGAAAATAAACTGAGGATGAAACCAGCACTTATATATCAAAAGAGGCCATTACTTTATTTGAGCATGCCATCAAACAAATGTCATTAAATCACATTAAGTACAAAGATGGATAGTGGCTGCTATTAAAAAGTCAGCTTTTGCTAGCAGCTGGTGTTGCTTAAAATACATTTCTATAGGACATGAGAAGACTGTTTATGTTGTTAAAGGGTCTTAGCATCATTCTGCTTCTGAAGAGCTATAAGCTACTGCATTGAGTAATTTCATCTTGTTATTTAGAAAGAGAATAAAAATGTGAAATTCAGAAGTATGGTAATCTTAGATAAAGTAGAAGTTTGCTCTGCTTTAATATGGGGTTTGAACTGGGTTCATATGTATTTTATGTCACAAGGAAAACCTAAATGCATAATTCATTGAATAGTAAAAAAATTTCAATAATATTTGTCAGTAATTAAACTTGGCTTATAATACTTCATTCAGTCTTTTACACTTAGGAAAATGGCTTCTTGTAATTTAGTTATTGCTGCAGATAGAATACACATTTACATAGAAAATTTTATTTTTTGCAGTGAAAATACTCTCCACTTTCTAATGACAGAACAAAAGAAAATGTTTGTTAGCCTTTTTTTTTTATTATACTATGCCCATTTCTTTATTATAAAGTTAATATAAAAAGAGGGTGAATTCTAAAAACTTCTCCACCTAAAAAAGTGTTCGTTAAATCTGCAAATGCTGTGGTCAGAAATAATTACCAAAAAGTGCCACTGTTAACAAGCAGTTATAAATCAAAGGAATTTCACACATTTTATACCTGTTGTCTCCAAGAGACAATCTCTCAATCATTGAGCTGTGTAAATATTTCTTTAGAGTCGGCTGCTTTTTCACTCAGCCAGAGGCTGTTCTATTTCAGCTGCTCTGGACTTTTTTTTTTAGGCTGAATTTAAACTATCAGCAACTTCTTAGCTTGGCTTCTCCACCATATTAGTCTAAGAGCTTTTGCTAGAAGCAGAACAATGGTAATGTATGTGTTGTTTTAATCAAGTTGTTTAATATACCATGACCATGGTTGCCTCATTATAAAATAAAGCCAAAACAGACATTTTTCCTGAAAAGGCAGGAAAATTACTTTGTTTCTATAACATGTCACTGAAGGGGGCAGGGGGTGCGATCAGACCAGATGAATAGACAATTTGGGATCATTTCAGACAGTGCTTTTTCAATCATGTATGACTTGTAAAACAGATTATCTGAAAACAAAGAGGATAAGAATTAAAACAAGAATTCAGTACATCTGTAAGGACCACCTACAGGGCAACAGTGTTTTCATGGTTCTTAGGATGGCAGTTGTTACAATTTTCATAGCTTCATAAAAAGATTCCTCCTACCACTACTACACAGGGCAGATGGGAAATTGACTGTTTTTACAGATAAACCCACACTGGTGAGTAACACTGAGAAAATAGTTCAGAGTCACAGAGCTGCCATGACTGTAATTTATAGAGGAAAAAAAGGTGTTTGTGGAAGTTAAGTAGAGCTAAGCTGGAACTGAAAGTATGTCTGGTAGAAGTGAAATCGAGCATCTGACTTAATGCCTTCAGTGCCTCTTAACATTCATTTCTTGTCATCCAGGGAAACCTGTTAAACTTTTTTTTCCCAGTGAGGCAGAATAAATGTCAGGGTAACTTAAGGGCTCAGATAACCCTGAATTAGCCATTTCGGAGCTTTCTATCCAGTAAAAATTGATGACTCCTACCTCATGAGTGTGCTGGGAAAAAGTACACAAAGGGGAAAAGCTCCAATATCCCTGGTTAATAGGGCCACGGTGAGATATTCCAGCAGAACTGTGGATCCCATGAAAAATTTGGGCAGGCCACATATGTTCTGATCAAATTTTTCCATTCATTATCATGGGCTCTGTGCCCAAAACTATTCACCAAGCATTGCTGAGTACCCTAAACAGCTTACTTTGTTTGCACATGTATTCATTGCATTCTCACTCTTTGTTTGCTTGAAGAACTCACAAGAATCCATGGCACAATGCAAGACTTTCTTATTTTTATCACTGTCCTGAATGACAGAATCTGGCAGCTCAGATCTGTGGCTTTGGTATAGTACCTTGTTGTGGTTTATGAAGACACTTCCAAATAAGCACTGCATTCCTTAGATCCAAATCTTGTGATTCTGAATGTACTTTTTCTAACTATAGTCCTACAGACAAAATATAGCTGCCTCTGTTGCTATTGAGTTTAGCCAGAATTAGGGGATCAGCATCTGGTAGCTGCTTTGAGGATGGCAGCTGGTAGTAACTTTCCTTGAAAATTTGCAACAGATACATTGCCAACTTTTCCAGTATCTCTCCACTCCCCCCGCAAAACAACACTCTCAGGAGGTAACACAAATGCATTAGGAATTTAAAACATCATCCTCTTTGTGTCTGCTAACCAGTATTCAATTATCACAAAGTCCATCACTGGATCCATCTGTGTTTGGATGGCTGACTCACTCCTACTCCCTGACAAAACCTTTTTACTGTTGCTTGCAGCAGTTCTGCTCCACATACATGAGCTCATACATGCGCTGTGCAGCACTGGAACAAGACATGTAAGAGCAGTGGAACTGGAAATAGCAGCTTTAGACTCCAGAAAATTCTTTATACTGACACAAGGTCTTCTCACATAACGACCCAATACAAAACTGTATCTTGTCTACTGCCAGCAGCTGACAAAGAAAGTAACCGGAAAGTGTTAAAACACTTGGCTGGAAATCTGCTGGTAAATAAAAATTATCAAAAAACCCCTTCACACTTAGAATTGGTGGATCTTTTCCCCTCATCTCAGCAAAAACACTACTTTCTTATTACATGCTTCAGCATATTTATAGGAAGACATCCACAAAAACTATGGGTTCACTTTGGGTGGGGCTGCAAAGGGGGCTGCCAAGGGAAGGAATGGATCCTCTGACTTGCCTATCATGCCAGACCTAAGGTGATCCTTACGAGGGAGACACAGCCTTACGGTCCAGTTGGAAGGGTGTCTATGTTGGACTGGATAAAGTAGCAGTCAGACTGGAAAACAAATTCTCCCTTAACAACTTATATGCCTTCGAAATTATTTGGTGGTCCTAGGCTAAACTCAGCCCACATTTGTGGTTAGATTCTGGATCATCATGTATTGCTCAACATAATATATTTCTAATTTATAATTTGTAATTTTTATTTCATTTATGTGATTTCTGTGATTTGTGATTCACTTGCTTATTTCTCATTGGATTTCCTTGCTCTTAGGGTTATAGGGACTGCTAAACTTGTAGACCACATGTCCTCATATGCCAAACTCCTTCACACCTGCTTTATCTTCCTCTATGATCCCTTCCAATCAGGTCTATTTGGCAAGTTAGGAATAGGATGGCATAGATCTAATGGGATTCTCTTGCTTTCATTTACTGCTTCTTAGGTGGAAGAGCTTTAGGAATATCCCTAGTAGCCTTGCTACCATTAAACCACTTTGTCAGAAAGTAAGATGAGAGGCAAATTCACAGAGGCCAACTGGGACTGCTAGTGGAGCTTCAAATCCACAAAGATGGTAAGGGTTTAAACTCTGGGTTCTGTTCAGAGGTTCTGAAGAGTATTAAACTCAGAGTTTCATCCAAGACTTGTTAACATGAGACTTAACATGAGCCAGCAGTGCGCTCTCGCAGCTCGGAAAGCAAATGGGATCCTGGGCTCCATTAGGCGAGGGGTGGTCAGCAGGGATAGGGAGGTGATCCTCCCACTCTACTCGGCTCTTGTGAGGCCCCATCTGGAGTACTGTGTCCAGGTGTGGAGCCCTCAGTACAAAAAAGACATAGAGACTTTGGAAAGGGTCCAGAGGAGGGCCACGAAGATGATCAGGGGGCTGGAGCACCTCCCCTATGAGGACAGGCTGAGGGAGTTGGGCTTGTTCAGCCCGGAGAAGAGAAGGCTGCGGGGTGACCTCATTGCAGCCTTTCAATACCTGAAGGGAACCTACACCCAGGAAGGGAGTAAACTCTTTGAAAGGGCTGACAATAGCAGGACTAGGGGAAATGGATCCAAGTTGAAGGAGGGAAGATTTAGGTTGGATATTAGGGGGAAGTTCTTTACTAGGAGAGTGGTTAGGTCCTGGAACAGGCTGCCGAGGGAGGTTGTGGATGCCCCGTCCTTGGAGGTGTTCAAGACCAGGCTGGACGAGGCCCTGGGCAACCTCATCTAGTAGATGTGTTTGTTAGGTGGCCCTGCTAGACAGGGGGGTTGGAGTTACATGATCCTTGGGGTCCCTTCCAACCCGGGTCATTCTGTGTGATTCTGTGTGTGATCACCCTTAGGACAGTTAAAGTGCTTTCAAGCTAAATATGGACCCTTTGACTCAAGCACAGGTTCAGGTCCTCTATTTTGCTTGTAAATTTCCCCCTTCATTGTTCATGTGCATTTTTTTGTAAATAAGCAATGCAAAATGAGTAACCAGTGTGAGCATCATTCCTCAACTCAGTTACTTTTCTGAAGCTTAAATAATTTCTACAGTGAAAATAAATGAAAACTTCTGAATTGAAAATGCTCAGATGCTTGCTAGATCAAGAATAAATCTTAGCTTGGAAATGGATGAAATGAAGTTTTAGAGAGTTCAAAATGCTTGCATTTTTGAGTGTTAACCAAGTAACCACAGAATATATAAAGAATTCTGTATTTCCCAGTTTTAAATAACTGAACAGTATACAACTCTTTGCAGATGCAAACTTAAACATGTCAGCCAGATGTTTTTTTCCCCTTACTCAGTTCAGCTGCTAACTGCTTCTCTGAAAGATCATTTAGAAGGTGAGGGACAATATGAAGATCTTATCATATATACTAATCTTGGTCATATCCTTTTGCAAGCATTTGCTTTCAGCCACTGGTGGATGATGGATATTGAGCCTTGGTCAGAAACAGACTTCCAAAACATATCCAGCCAAACCACAGAGAATATACTTTTGCCCACCACAGAAAAATTCTTTTGTTTCAAGCTATTTTTCTTGTTTCCCCACCTTCAAGGCTAAAGAGTGAATGAAATAAACCAGAAAAAATAGAAGAAACAGAAATGACATGGGACAAAAATTAAGCTTTTGGGGAAAAAAGCCAAGCAGTTGAACAAGCTTCTGGAGAACTCTGGCTTTGCTTTTACTTGTGTGAAAACATCAAAGATGGAAAAGACGAGCTGGATTTATGGCAGTGTAATGGAGAATGAGCTACATCAGAAAGCAGGAATTTCTGCTCATTTTTATATGCATTTTCAGTTTTCCTGAGTTTCATATTTTCCATGTTTTATCTGCACAAATTCAATCAAGTTTGTCTTTTCATGAATCAGTTGACCAACAGTTAGCACAAGGCTCCTGAAAAAAACGATGTGTGAAGGAAAGGATGTGCAAAATTTTAGTGCAATTTATAGGAGTTTGTCCTGGAGCCAGAAAACAGGCGATTAGATTACAGCTTTCTGGGGAGGATGACACATACTGCTCTGCAGCCTGAGAACTTGGCTAAGGAAACAGAGAAGCAAAACCAGAACTCTGGCCAGACTCCAGATGTTTGAGACATTAACAAAGCTGGGGTTGATCTTGCATCAATTTGATGAGTAACTGAGAAATATTGCTCGACCTGGTTTATCCATGGCTCAGGATGAAAACAATGTCCTATGGCAATAAAGTAACAATGTGAAAAGAATTGGTACTCACCAGGCAGTCAATAGTAGCAAGGTTTTGTTTATCATAGAAACATTGAGTAATTCATGCAGAAAGGGCCCTTAGGAAGTCATCTGGTTGTTCCTCACCACCACCGCTAAAGTAGGACCAACTTCAAAGTTGATCCAGCTACAGAGTAGGATCATGTTGCTCAGACTGATCATATCTCTAAACAAGGACTGAATATCTTCCATGATAGAGATGCCATATCCTCAGAGTTCCACATTTATCCCACACAGGGAGATTGGTTTTTGTTTCTTTTTTTGTTTTTCCTCAAATCTTACATTGAAATGGAACTCAATTGGAACTGTGTGCTTTTGATCTTGTAAGTAGAGTTTGGCTAATCTTCTCCATTCCCTCACACTGCACAGCTGAAGATGGCAATTTCCCCTTTCAATTTCTTCTCCAGCCTAAACGAACCCATTTCTTTAACCTCCTCTCATCTGCTCTCCTCCCCGTGATTATCTTCCTGGTGCTCCAGTGACTCAAGCCAATTTATCAGTACTTTCCTTGTATGGGGAACTACAAAATGTGATGCTTTTCTCCAGTGCTAAATAGAGGGAAATAAACACTTCCCCCATTATGGTGGCTACGTTCCTGTTTACATAGACCAACATTTGGTTGACAGCCTTCTTCACCAAGAAAGCACATGGCAACTTGTGCCTAGCAGACAGTAAATCCCCACAAAAATGCTTTCTGTCAGTCCATAGCCCAGTGTGTACTCCTGCACAGGGCTGTTCCATCCCAAGTGCAAGAGTATGCCTTTGTCAAACTTCACAAAGTCTTTGTACATTCATTTCTTCAAACTGCTGAAATCCATCTGCCTGAGAACCCTGTATTCCAGTTGACTACTGCTCTCTCTACTCCAGTTTTGATATATTAGAAGTGAATAAGAATTAAGGCTTTTGATGCATTCTGGGAGGTTTTGGGGGTTTTACTGCAAGAGATTTCTATCTCTTCTGTCTTGTGGATGGAAGTGAAGGTCAAAGGCAAAAAATACGTCAGCTCTTGTAATATTTTTCTCAGTTTTTTACAGATAAATAACAACCTCCAATAAAATTCAACTTTCAAAAAAAAAAACCCCTATTTATTCCAGAAGATGGATGCATTTTGGATGTCTCCACTGCCATGATTCATGGTGGCTTTTTAAGAAAGTAATCTCTTTCAAGGATAAAGGCAGGTTACCTTCTTCATTAAAAGCATATTCTGGACAAAGACAGCAAAGAAAGAGTGAGAGAAGGCAGAAATTAAGATTCCAAATATATTTTAAGCGTAAGAAATAATTAATTACTCAAGGAATGAGCTCACAATTAGCAAAAGTTTAATAAACAAGCTGAGGAATAAGCGACTAGGACCCTGAGTCCACTAATCAAATTCTGCTACAATCTTGTTTTGCAGGATAGGGTGCTGTGTGCTACACCCAAGGACCCCAAGCCCCAGTTGCTGCTGGATCACAGTTGGGATCGTCATCAGGATAGAACACAGGCACTGAATGTTTATAATAATCCCGAAGCCGTGACAGCAGTTTGTCCACCACATGAGGATATTTTTCAGACAAATCATTTTTCTCTTCAGGATCACGAACAATATCAAATAGCCACAGTCTCTTGGTCGGTGGATCAGATGATTGAATCTTTGACACATTGAACAAAGATGGTGGAGGGAACCAGTGACTGCAGCCTGCAGAAACAGACCAAGGGTTAATTCTCAGACATGGAGCAGCTCTAGGGGAACAGAGCTATACTGTAACTGACAAATTTACTAGCTGTCTTGATAAGCCACTGGCCAGTGACTGTTGCTGCATCACTTAATTCTATCCCAGCACCAGAGTGTCTCTCATCAAGGGCTATCTATACAAGAGTCTTACTTACACAAAAAAGCTGGATTCAAACTTTCATGTAACTTAATGTCATATAAATTAATTTCATTAGTATTTTTCTTGGATTTGATTATCCTTATTTTCCTTTCCAACCTGAGATAATTCTATGATTCTATGACGGTTTTCCCACAACTTTGAGAGTAATTTTATACAAAATTTTGCAAAATGAAAGAATATAGGAATCATAGAATCATAGAGTTGGAAGGGACTTTCAAATGTCATCTAGTCCAACCTCCCTGCAGTAAGCAGGGACATCCTGCACTAGATCAAGTTGCTCAGAGCCTCATTAAGCCTGGCCATGAATGTCTCCATGCATGGGGCCACCACTACCTCCCTGGGTAATCTGTTCCCTGTCTCACCACCCTCACAGTGAAGAACTTCTATCTAACATGTAATGCAAAGCTGCTCTGCTCGAGTTTAAAACTATTGTTCCCTGTCCTGTCACTACATGCTTTGAAAAAAAGTCTCTCTCTAGCTTTCCTGAAGGCTTCCTTCAGGTACAGGGAGGCTGCTATGAGATCTCCCCAGAGCCTTCTCATCTCCACGCTGAACAGCTCCAGGTCACTCAGCCTATCCTTTTACATCCTTCATGTACCTCCTCTGGGAGGAGGATGCTGCTTATGGGTCCATGCTCTCTTATATGGGTCCATGTGCCTCTTAACTACACTGTTTGGATTTTAGAAGTGCCCAATCTAGATCTTTGTGTGTTTCAAAATCTAAGAAGTCAGCAGAATAATGAAAATTAATGAAACCATTAAGCAGAATTAAACTACGTTTGGGTCATGTGGGATTTATGACACAGTGTATAAAAACAGTTACTTTGCTACCTGGATATCCAGTTAGAAGCTTCCATTTTCCATGTCGGATTGCTGCATGCATAGATGTATTGAAAATTGTATCATCCCATCGAGGAGATCTGCTCTGTGGTAAAGATGTTCTGTCAGCAACGCCAGGACCTTAATGAAACATTGAGCAAGTTAGGTACATTGCACACATATGAAGTAATTTTTACAATGCTGTTGGAAAACAAAGCAGTATAATACATTTTTTTTTACATTAAAATAGCATGAAAAATTTGTAGCTTATATGTGCTTTGATTCACCAGATCTGTTTAATTCAGAACTTGAAATACATCCCAAAACGTCACACTTGAGCCTGGATAGCTGGACTCACTTTGTATTCTGCTGTACTATGTATATCTCAAATGCTCACAAATGGCTAGATTTGCTCACACAAGTGCCTTTTGCTTGTTAGGATTACAGAATTCAAAGACATTCTGAATCCATTCTACTACTGTTATTTCTCTTTCATCATTCCAGGTACAAAGTCCCAGGTTCTAACTTGCATCTTCTCACAGAGAAAAGTGTCTCTGGACTGAGCTGCCTACTTGCATACCTAGGCAGCCAGGTAATTCCATGGCATGACACAGCGTGAAGTATGTCTTCATGCTGTCTTTGGCAGAATTGCATGCAATGTGGCCTCATAACCAGAGACTGCAGAAACTCTCAAGTGTCAATGGAGTGCACATTCATAGGATGAATCATAGATTCATAGAATCATAGACGGTTTGGGTTAGAAGGGACCTTAAGATTATCTAGTTCCAACAAAACCTCCTACTAGACCAGGTTGCTTGGTGCCTTGTCCAACCTGGCCATAAACACCTCCAGAGAGGGGGCATCCACAACCTATCTAGTGTCCCAACATCCTGAGCATAAAGAATTTCTTTCTTATAATTTATTTCTTATTATGAGGAGGCTAGTTTTTTTCTGAAACCAGAACAGACTTACCAGGCTCATCCTAGCCATTTTGCATATCAAATTTTGTAAAATCAGCAGGAATTTAAGATGGAAAATTTGCAAGGTTTACATTTACTGCAACGTTACATTTACATTGATATCTGTTTACCAAAAGACTACCGGAAGGCAACTCTATAATAAGATTAGAAATAAGCCCTCAGGAGATGGAGAGAAACCAACGTTGACTCTCTAGCATCTTTCAAGAGAGTAATTACATTCAATCAATTTAGGGAATCTGAAAGACACAACAGACAGATTTTTGCACTGAAATGAAGGAGAGAATCCATGAGAAACACAATGATTATGTGAGATTGAATACTAGAAGCAGAATTAGAAGTTTCTAAAAAGAGTAAATTCTGTACATCATAGTGGGGTAAATATACATCTGTTAGAAGCAAAACCCGAAAACTTTGGAAAAGAAATGCAGGGATAGCATTTTTCTGTTTTTCATGAAGGTCCTGCTAACTTTTTATTTTATTATTGGCCTTCACACTTTGAATCATGTCTTCTATAATAAGCACTTTTTGTGCATAATCCATTCCTGTACTATTTTAGACTTATCTAATGTCCTAAGATAAATAAGGTTATAAAAGGGGACTACTTGTTTTGAGTTTGGGTGCAGAGACTGGGGAGAACTCAGATTATGTTAGATCATGAAGCACTGAAGCTGATGGTGAAACCAAAACCCCTATAAAACTGGGGAAATCTTCATATATAGATCAAGAATCTCGTACAGATTATCTTCACAGTAATGTGATGTCCTTAGCAGATACAATCAGTTTAGAGATTAATATTGTTTAATTTCCAACATTACTATGTTACCTATTATTCTGTAATACTACTTAGGTTGCTACTAGGAATGCACATTTTTACCATCTGCTTTTTTTAAGAGCACAGTGAAAGACATTCAGCAGATCAAACATCACAACTGTCATTTTTAAACATTACATCTCAAAATTTAAATGCTAATGCTTTATCTAAAGGAAAAATTATGTGAGTCTGTATTTCTGGTTTTAAGGAGAAATGCAAAGAAATTGCACACGGGAAACTGGAATATTTAAAATACTTCAAATGTACATTATGAAAGGTTGTACTTTTAGGTATACATTGAAAAACATCTTTAGAATGCTATGCATGACACTTAAAATAAGATTTTGTAAGATAAAGTATTTTTTTTAATTCTTTGTTTGGTCCAGTTAACAAAACTAAGGAAATACACTAAGAAATTTCTGTTAAAGGAATCCTACTAAGAAAAGCTTTTCTTGTAGCTTGCAGTTGAAATTCTTTGATGGAATATTATGTTTCAGCAAAATTTCTTGAAGACAAAGAAACACATTCCTTCTAGTTGAAACATTATAAAGAGTACTCCATCACCCACTGTATGCACTGTCTTCTGTTGAAGAAATGTACTGTCTATTTATTATTCAGACATGTGGATTGCTTCCCAGGAAATACAGGTTAACTTCTGTCAGACATATCAGCCATGAAGAGCAAACTGAAGCTTGTTTGAATACCCTCTATATAGGGTATTTTTAGGACTGTCAGTTTGATACATTATATAAGCACCAGGTACAGAACTAAGATAAATAAAAATATTGCTTGATATGGGTCTCTTCTTCCCATCTTCTTCCCATATGACTTCCACCTTAACCTCAGGTATTCCTCTCCCTGTATTTACCTGATTTGCTCTTTTTCTTCTGCCCAGCATTATGTTTCTCCCTCTGTCTTCATTCTTTAGCTTCTGATAGTACAGTGCCTTCTCCCTTGCCTTAGGAATTTTACAGGGATCCATTTTCCAGTTTGGTAGATTTAAAAAGTCACATTCTTTTGGTTTCCTTTGCAAGACAAGATGTTCATTCCGGTAGCATCTAAATAGTTTTCTCTGCATGTGCTCTAGATTGTTGTTGGGGGGGGTGGAGGGAGAGCTTCCTTCTTTTTTTTTTCTTATGGTTGACTGGGCAGTAAGAACAACCTTAAGGACTAATGCAGCAGACAGAAGAAAGGTAGCTGGTTTTGGTGTGATTTATATAAATACATGTATATATGTAGTCTTACAGTATTATATATAGTCTTACTTATATATACAGTCTTACAGACTTCTATATAAAAAATGTGATGCGTTTGCTTGTGCAGAGGCTAGACATTTTTATTTTTCTGTCATTTCATGACATCAGTAGCTAATGAAATGCTAAAACTTTATTTTCACCTAAATGTTTTTGGTTACAAAAGAAAGGCCTACATCAAAGCAGATTTATTAAACCCTTTTAGAATATTAATCTCCACGTACTAAACTGAAAGGATCAACATTTTCACAAAACATAAATATAATATCATAGAATATCACAAATCATAGAATATCTCAAATCATATAAGATCTCAAATTTGAAATAACTATCTTCAAGTCCAATTCCTCACAGGTCAACTGAAAAATAAACTATAAGTCTAGGACTGTCATCCAGACATTGCTTGAACTCACAGGCTTAGTGCCATCATCACCTCACTGAGGAACCTGTATCAGTGATCCTCTCGGAGAAGAACCTTTTTTTAATGTCCCAGCTAACCTTCCCCTCATGCATACTCCTTCATCTCCTTGTGTCCTGTAGCTGGACACCACAGAGATCAGCATCAGCCCCTCAAGAGGTGAGAGGGTGATGAGGTCACCCCTCAGCATTCTCTTGTCCAAGCTGAGCAAACCAAGTGACCTCAGCCACTCCCCTTAAATCTTGCCCTTGAGACCTTTCACCATCTTGGTCACCATGACTCAGATTCAAGTTTAACTTTAGTTTTACAAGTAGATTAATGACATGAGCAATTTCTAGAACATCTAGATTACTTTCAGTGCTATTCTTAAAAGGAGGGACAGCATAAATAAATGAGAATATTAATTTATATTAGTGATGGTTTACAATGCACAGATCAGTCTGTATCAGGGCAATCAAGTCAGTTATTTAAGGCTTGTTTTTCACTTACATCAGAATGTACGTACTCAGTAAAATAACTGAAATAACGGATGCATACCAGATTTACACTACTGTGATTGAGATCAGAATTTGATACTTACATTAATTCCTGCTTTAGTCAGACATTTTTAAACTTTAAAATATAGAGTAAAAAACTGTCTTCCTATATATTTTTGTATATACATACAATGACCTTCTGCTGCTTAAGTCATTAATTCACTATCCTATAGCCAACGACTTTTCTTCACATTTCTTCCCTGGTGATCAGTGTATGGTTGAGAATGAATCATGTGCATCTGGATTCATACAATCCTAGTCAGCTATCAGAAACTTCTCTAAACCAAAAAAATACTAATTTACCTAACCACAATAAAGACTGAAAACTCATTTATTATCTATGTAACTCAAAACCTTTTAAGTTGTTCTTCTACTGCTGTACCAAAATAACTCTGTGACCCCTTGATGACTGCAATGCTTCATGGTAATGAAAAAAGAAGGGCTGATCCATTTTTACTCCATTTTGCAGCTTTATACTCCTCTTCCTGTATGGTGGTTATAAATCTGACTTGATTATTTTTCTAAGTTTTATTATACTCCTTACAGGCTTTGCTGAAATCTTCTAGAATACTTGATATTCAGTCACAAGAAAATACAGAAAAACCCATCCATTCTTCCATTGCAAGAAACATTTTAAAAACAACAGAGACAACAACAAAAAGCTATTGCAACACAGTACCTGGTAGGTAGGCTGGAAAATTCGTATCTGTCAGCATCTTTGTAAATATTTCCTATGATTTGTTTCAAACTTTTGCTTTCTACTCTGCAAGGCAAATACTTCAAGTACCACATAATCATTATTTGTCAAAAAAAGATTTTAGTATAGTCAGCATTCATAGTCTGTAAACTGATAAGGTTTACAAAAAAGAGTAAAATCTGATTTTTTTTTAAAGAAAGATAAAGAAAGGCTTGTTCTTTAGATCAATCTCAAAATAAATTTGTGGAAATAACTCTCAAATTGAATAAATTTCTTAAGATTATATTCACTTTAATATCATGATCTAATGTTTAGTCACAAGAGTGAAGAAAATAACCTGCAGGTTTTCAGCTTAGATTTTAGAATATATAGGGGAATTTATATTTTATATATCTATATATTTATGTATATGATATTCACACAGCTCTAGTAAGCAGAGATCGATTACTCTTCTCCTTCTAGCTCTTCTTCTTTCCTTCAAAAAGACCAACTATAGCAACTGGTAGAAATGTAAAATGTGGACATATAAATAGCTACTGCAAATAAAAATTAAGTATTTTCACTTCAGTTGATGATTAAGATGATGAAAATCATCCACACTGAGAAGTTTTCTTGGCTGTAAAAGATGAAAGAGCACAGAGTTCTCTCTAACATACCATTTAGCAAGGTCCAAACCACTAAAGGATTCAAAACAATATTGTTTGAAGCATGCTGTATTTCTGTACACTGTGGTCTACAGTACTAGGGTGCAGGGAAATAATGTTGGGCATGGGAGAGAGTGCTGGAGAAAGAGAAAAAAATGCTAATTCATTATTTGTGAGACAATGCTCTGCCCAAATAATTAACCTAAACAGAATAAGCAAAGAGTAAGATTGGCTTTGCCTCCACAATTTTCCAATACCCTACTCAATAACTAAAACGTTTATAAGCAGCTACAGATGGTCAGTGCCGACCAAACAACAGATCTTCAACCCTTGTTTCCCAATCTGTCAAACAAGGATGTTACAAAATATCTCCCTTTTGCATTATACCTCCCAAAGGAAAGAAGTGAAAAACATCACCATTCTCTGCAGATAAATTTCTATTTATGGTATTATAATGTAGCAGCATATTTAATGTATGATAGGGCAAATATAATCGCAAAAAACCCAAGTTTAATTACAACCGTCTTGATGGAAAAGATGAAAGCATTTCATTGAAAAGACAAAAATCATTTAAAAAAGCCAAAAAAACCCATGGTGAATTAAGACCTGAGATGGCTCACACTCTTTCCAGAGTAAATTAGAAACACATCTAAAATAAATAATAAACAGGTGCTACTGGTTTGCATGTGTAAAAGTCCATTGAAGAGCTTTCAGATAAGGCAGAAACATCACCAACATTTCCTGTAACACAAGTGTGTGTGCACTGTGCACCTGGATATATAAACTTGTTGATACTCTGGAGTTTACAATGTATACAGCATAAAAGTATTTCCTAGGTATTCTCTTGGTAGGTAAAAATTATCTCTTTAGATCTGAAATTTTGTTGGGCTATACAATACTGCTTTCTTGGTTACTGCTTATTTGTTCACCACTCCAAAATTTAAGTAATACTGAACAGAATCCAGATAGAACAGAAGTTTGTTTCTCATGTCACATGTCCATCTAGGACAAGAAACTATGCAACCATAGGACAAGAAAAAAAGATCACATGATGTATAGAAAAGGGTCTAATAAAATGAGAAATTGTTTTGATTTCACATTCAGGAGACCACTATTGGACTCCTAAAGGAATCTAGGTGGGGATCCATACTGTTGAACAATATGTTCAAAAGTATTTTAGAATATTCAAAAGACCCAGAAAACAGAATGAACAGTGATATTACAAAATCTGTGGATTACAGAAATTATTTAAACCTGACTGTAAAGAATGACAATAGGGCCTCATGAGACTGGGTGGGGAGGGACTGCAGGCATTAAAATATGCAATGCTGTAGAGATGAGTGCGTAAAATATGCATTTTAAATTCACATGCCATGTGTCACCCATAATTGTCCAAGACTGATACTGTGGGATCATTACAAATTGACCTGCCACTTTTCTCAGAATTACGTTAGCACTGATCAAAAAGAAAAATGAGTGCATAGAATTACTGTAAAAGGACTAATGAAGAAAACCAAGTGGTCTGTAGAACTAGACAGTTTATCTTGACATCTCTAAAAGAATAAGGCGTCATTGAAACTACTTACAAAGTTGAGTCACATCCAATCCCTCATAAATTAAAATCGTCTGATAGATTCACACTCTGCTTAGTTAATTTTTTATGTTCTAAAAAATGCCAAGATTTAGGCCTCTTCCATTCCTTGCATGACCAAAGCAAGGTTCTTCCCCTTTTGTGTGATGTTGAGCCAAATGCAATCAAATGATCAAAACCTCATTGTTTTAATTGACAAGGAGCTTATCAATGTAGCACATGCTTTGAGTGTTTACTATTTAGACTTCATGAAATATCCCAGGTGAAATCACGCCATCTTGATAGTTTTTATAGTTAGTAAGATTGCAGTCTCTTACCCGACTAGTTGATACAGAAGACTAGTTGATACACAGTACATATCCACAGTGAGAAAAATTCAGACATAAATTCATTACTCAGGTATTTCACTGTCTGCTTTTGCCAGGAAAAGTCATGTTCCAATTGGACTAGACTACATTTTCTGAAAGTATATAATTTCTGGCTACATCCTCAAATTCAATTAGGTGAATTTTTTTTTTTCAATCACTGAAGATGTTTAGTGCAAGAACTCCATGTTACTGAATAATTCTGAAAATTCTTCTTTAAATAACTCTCAGCTTGTTACTATCAGAACAGCCAGAACATCTTTCTGAGCTGCTGGTCTCTTGCTGGTCCTTACCCCATTGTATCACTAGGCATCACACAAGTCACAGTTGCCACTAAGGCAGAGCTGCAATGAAGTCCTTCTTGCTTGCAAAGACTCTTGTGAGGCTTATTGGCAGCCATCATGTCTTCAGATATATCTTTGCTAATGGAGGTGGAAGAGACACATACAGAGCTCTATATCCAAGAGGCAGCATAATGAGATTGCATAATTTATGCCCTGAAAGCAAGGAACATAGCCATAAAAAGATAGTCTGCCAGAAGTCAGAAGGCTCAAGAAACTACTGAACTGCAGAAATGAATGCTTGCAGTAAGGCAGCTGTAGGGAATGAAGCGGCACTTACACATGTCCAAAAAAGATACTGCATTTAAAATAGTTCAGGCTTGTGCATACAGATTGTCAGCTCACTGAAGACTGTCACTGCAGGAAGTGGAGCCTTTCAAAAAGTGTCATCCAGCAATGACAAGTCTCAAGAGGATACATCACATTCTCTTTTTTTTTTTTTAATTAATTCTGCTGAGATTATACTCTAAAACATTCAGAGTGATTAGACAATGTTTCTTAGTAAAAAAAGTACTAGAGAGGAACAAACAACTCTACATTGAAGACTAGAATTTTTCATACTAGCTGAATCAAATACTGGGGAAAAACAAACCCTTTCTAATGCTCAACTGTGGAACAACAGGAGGTCCCTTAGGGCTTGAAAAAAACCCCACATAAAAACTAATTAAATTGGAGAGGGTCCAGAGAAGGGCCACGAAGATGATCAAAGGGTTGGAGCAACTGCCCTATGAGGACAGGCTGAAGGAGTTGGGGTTGTTCAGCCTGGAGAAGAGAAGGCTCAGAGGGGACCTCATAGTAACTTATCAGTACCTGAGGGGGTCCTACAGAAAGGCAGGGGAAGGAATTTTTAACATAATATCGGATGGGAGGACTAGAAACAATCGATATAAATTGGAGGGGGATAGATTTAGACTTGACATAAGAAAGAAATTCTTTACAGTGAGGGTGGTGAAATACTGGAACAGGTTGCCCAGAGAGGTTATGGATGCCCCCTCTCTGGAGGTGTTCAAGACTAGGCTGGACGAGGCACTGGGCAGCCTGATCTAGTGGGAGGTATCCCTGCCTATGGCAGGGGGGTTGGAACTCGATGATCTTTGAGGCCCCTTCCAACGAACTATTCTATGATTCTATGATTTATTCCAGTGGACTCTGGTTCAGACTGGTTAAGCATCACTCACAAAAAACGAGGACTTTACACGCTATCAACCTCTCTTAAACAAATGAAGCTAAATTTCCCTTCATCGACCCACTTCAGCAAACAGAGTGTTTTCCATGAATCCTTTATATGAAAGCCTTCTCCATTTGTAATCACAATAATTGCTCACTACAACACAATCTTTAACATCATCACCACCCCTCAAAATTATGCTGAAATTAAAGTTATTTTGAAATTTAAAATGCTAATGATTTACCAGTTCTCAAAAGAAAAACTTAAGAAAATAACAATAAAAAGCTTAGTAACAGCACAGAACCAAATGAATGTAACCAATATCTGAGGTTCGTAGAAGAGCAGAGAAAACAGAGTTCCAGAGTAATTTTCCCTGCTTGAAATTCCTGAAGTTAAAATATAGAAGTAGCACAGAAACAGCAGAAAAAATGCAGATAACCACTAACAGGCACCTGAACACTTGATTCTTTATAGGAGCATGCAGCCAAAAAGGGAAACAGAAAATCAAGAAATGAATGATTTTCACAGAGTACAATGCAGGATGACACCCTATAATTTCTTTCTGCTCAGCACTGCTTCTAGTATCTCCTGAGCCTTCCTCTTGTGGCATTTTTTCCACTATCCAATAGCTTCCTGTATAAAGGAGGATACTCTCAGTTCACAACAAAAGCCCCAGCAACTTCAAGAATGAAAGATAAGTTTTGCTCACTAAAGCAACCAGATGCCAATTTGATGCTGAATTAATTTAATTTTCAATAAATTTAAAACAAAGAAAAAGCTTATACCAATTAAATGTTTAACTTCCATATATTTTTAATAAAAATAAAATCACACTGAGATTCACCACTAATGGTGAAATGCACACATGGATGTACCTGACGAAACTAGAAGTTTTTCCCCTCTTCCAAAACTTGCAGCCCAACACTAAAAAAAGTTTTCTGGGCTTTGGGAGCCCAAATTCTTGCCTTAAGTTACCTTGATTATTAGAAAGGGCTTTGAACCACCATCTGCCATCTTTCAGGGCAGATTTCTCCCCAACAGACGGTATGGAAGTATTGTAAAAGGACTAATGAAGAAAACCAAGTGGTCTGTAGAACTAGACAGTTTATCTTGACATCTCTAAAAAAATAAGGTATCATTGAAACTACTTACAAATTTGAGTCACATGCAATCCCTCACAAATTAAAATCATCTGATAGATGCACATTCTGGCTGCTTCCATTCCTTTCATGACCAAAGCTTACTGCACATCTCAGGAAACACATAGATTTTAAGATCTTGACTAGTGCTTTCTCTATAAGATTTGTCATTAGATTTCTCCATTAGATCCATGGCAAATTTAGTCTTTCTGAGAGAAAGTGTGCTGGGAAATTTAAGGAAAACAAGTTCTTCTAATATGGGAATATTTAAATAGCAAAGTTACAGTATCTGACCTTAATAGATGAACAGCACTCTTTGCCCAAGCAGGTTATGTGGACTGTTGTAAGGAAGCATTTGTGAAAGTATCTTGTTTGTGAACATACTCCTTTTACATAGACACTGCCTATTCTATGTTATCAAACCTATAATCATTAGGTTACTTAGAGCTCCTTTTTCCTTTTGTCATTTTAAGAAGTGTCAAAGATAAAATATATCAAAAAATGTAAGCTGAAAGTTACAAGGTAACTTTGAACAGCTATATTTTACTACATGGTGTTTTCTGTCTTCACAGTAACAAACACAATCAATGTGAGAGCTGTGCAAATTCTTCATGGTTATTTCCAGGCCTCCTGCAGTGCTATGGGCCACTGCTGTTAGCAAAGGTCAGTACTATGGATAACATAATTCTTCTCTCTACTGGATTGAGTATGTTGCATATATTTCGAAATGCTTCAAATCTTGCAATACAACTTTCTTCATCTACACTTTTACCTCCTAACACAGATAACATAAATTAATTTTTTTGTTTTCTTCTCAGTATTTTAAAGCCCTTCATGCCTATAGTGAATGAAATGACTAAAATATACTACAGTGTTTCTAAATGATAGCGCGATAGTCAGAAAAAGCCCTTCAAAAGTGATTGGTTCTCCATTTCTGTTATATCTGTATAAGATTTTTCATTGCTTATCCACACTTATATGATACATTTTTGAAGTTACATATGAGTTAGTAGGTGTAACGCTTAAATTAATGTGAAAGTCTATGTAAACAAGCTTACTATAGTAGCTTTGAAATGCAGATGTCTCTGTGGACTAAGAACATGTATATGTACTTTTAACTGATTTATCTTTTTTGGAATTGTGATGTGTAGACCAATTATTTTACCTCAACACTGAAACTCTGTAAATGTCAAGGGATTTTCCATCCCATGCTGCGACAATGAATTACTGGAGAAATAAGGGCTTTTGCTCCTTCACTGAGGAAAGACATTTTGTGACCTTTCGCTGCTTTATGGCAATAATGAGTTTTCTACAAAACTCTTTCTCTTTCTGTTACTTTATTAAAATAAAAGTGTTTGAGGAATATCTGTGACCTTAACCTTGGAAAAATGAATAATGATCTTGAAGAAACAGATAAGGTCTAGGACGCTATAACTTCTACCATCATGTTGACAAGGCAAAGGGCTGTGGAGTAGACAAACTCAGTCAGCAAAGTTCATTTATCTTAATTCACTTAGTTGAATGCACAAGTATACAATTATCCCTTCTAATTTCAGGTTTTTCATATTAATGTTTGATTCCAAAGGATTTATACTACAGTATCATGTTCAGTCTCTCATCTTTCAAAATGCATACTCTTCTTAATTTCAATGACAATAAATGTATGAAAACACTCAAATTCACATTTCAAAGTATTGATTTTTATGATCGATTATATGTATCTTTACAAAAATAAAAAACCACAAAAATTGAGAAAAATCCAGAGAAAAAATCCCTCTGAAAATCAATAGCGTGAAACTTCTATCCAGATTAATTCTTAGAAAAAGAAAGAATAATTAAAAAAATTATTCTAAATAAGAGCAAACTTACTAAGAAGTATTAGTAAGAATACTATTAAGAAGTATTGCAAATTATTAAGTGTCACAAAATAAGAAACAGAAAAAGGAAATGCCTGACTTTCCCTTTTAATGGAAAAAAAATTCCAAATCTTAATTTTTCCAGGAAACAAGATTTGAACTGAATAAATACTATTAACGAATCACTGAAGATATGAAAGGTCAGGTTGAGATTGCCTCAACACCCAACTCCATTTGCCTCACTCTAAGGTAAAAGCGTCCAAGGTGAAGAGAACTGAACTGTGAATAAGCTGACTCTTAACATCCTATGCACAAGGAAATGTTACATGTTTCCAGCTCAGATACACTACATTTGAAAAACGTAATCTAACATTTATTTCAGTGTCTGGGCAAGACCCATCTGACCGGCCTAGGTAAATCAGATGGGCTAGGTAGATCAGTTGACATTGTGAGACCAATGGATACCATCTCTCTGGATTTCTTCAAAGCCATTAACACAGTCCCCCACAACATCCTTGTTGGAGAGATATGTATTTGATTGGGGGACTCTTTGGTGGACAAGGAACTGGCTATTAGAGAGCAGTGTAGGGGAAAGGGATCTGGTGGTCTTGGTGGACAGCAGGATGACCATGAGCCACCAATGTGCCCTTGTGGCCAAGAAGGCCAATGGGCATCCTGGGGTGTATTAGAAAGGGCATGGTCAGTAGGTAGAGACAGGCTCTCCTCCACCTCTACTCTGCCCCAGTGAGAACACATCTGGAATATTGTGTCTGGTTCTGGGGCCCTCAGTTCAAGAAGGACTGGAAACTGCTTGAGAGAGTCCAGCACAGAGCAACAAAGATGATGAAGGGACTGGAACATCTCTCTTATGAGGAAAGGCTGAGGGAGGCTTAGCTTGGAGGAGGCTGAAGGGTGACCTTATTAATGTGAGTGTCAGGAGGATGGAGTCAGGTTCTTCTTGATGACATTCAATGACAGGACTAGAGCCATTATACAGTGCTATGATCTGCATAAAATATAAAATGTTAATATTATGTTCAAATAGGTATAGAATATAATGAAGCATCACAAAGAAGCAGTACCAAGGCATTTCTGAATTCTATACATGATACTGGCTTTACAGACTTAGCAAATGACCTAACAATCCTAATTGCTAAAAGAGATTTTCTCCATCCCAAAGGAAACATGTGGATTAATATTCATGATATTTGCCGAACATGCAAATGCACACTTCATACTGAATACTGCAATGATGGATTGTTCACAACTAAGATGCACGTAGGCTAAGAGCCAAGGCAATGTACAACCACAGACCAGACTTCCCAACAGCAAAAACTACTCCCCAGAAACTTCACATAGCCAACAGCCAAAAGAAAAACATCACTTATATCTGAAGGGAATGGCAGCAGAGCTGGCTGTAATGGTGGCCTCCCATTACTGCCAGACCAGTTGAGTGCCACATGCTCCAGGGCCACACAAATGGCAGCTCTTACCTTATAAGCTTACAGGAGGCCATTGCAATTTATGATTTTCTTGTAATGGAAAGATGACACAGTCCAGATGATCAGCATGCATATGTGTAATTTTGCAAAGAAACGGAAATTTGGCAAAGCAAAGAACATATTTGGGTTTTTTTCCTCTTTCTTGACCATTATCATGCCACAGCTGTCACTATGTAAACTAGGTCATCTAACAATACCAGTCACTTCTATGCATTTTTGGCTCCAAGACTGGATTCTGGGTCTTAGTCTGAAACAGACACAGTGTATGGTTACCCTATTCGAATCCCATGCAGCACATTAATCCACGCATGCCTACATGTTCGGCTGCTACAGAATAACTCCATTACCAGGGATTGTTATTTCCCCTTTTTTCCCCCAATAATTCTAAATCAGCTAGATCATCAGTAATAAAGCTGGAGAAGAAATTACTTCTGGCCTCAAAAGCCTTGGGAATCATCTTTTACCAGGGAAAAAGTGAATAAATGGGGCCTAAAGGAGACTCAACTGTCTATTCCTTAATAAAGATGAATAATTTTGGTATATGTATGGATACAGTATGTAATGCTATAGACATTATAATGTAATTTTAATGCCCATGAATGATACATCAGTTCCACAACTGAAGTGGTTTATCTATTGCAATATATCATATGTTCATTCTGCACGCAGAAGATCTAAACCCTTATAAGCAATCATTTATATTGGCAATTAATAATGCATTTATGTGAGGGATATACATAGAGATATATGAGGCACGTATGAGACAGTGCCTTTTTTCAAATGTCAGGGAAACCAATGTAAAGCTTGACTAGTTTCGCTTAGGGCAAATAAAAGTTTGGAGAAAAATCACAGAATGTTTTTATAAGTTCTCTGTCTTGGACGTCTGTCTCTATGAATAGATACATTCAGAATAAATTTACTACAGTTAGTAGCTTACAATTCTATTATGCCTTTGAAGTTTTAGCTTATGGCTAAGTCTGGAATTTTAAACAAAGGTAAAAGTTTTTTTCAGTCTAAAATACCCCCCATCCAACAACATATTTATTTTTAATATATCTTTCTAATTTAAAGAAATTTTTTTTTTTTAGAGAAAGTGATACAACAAATGTAGTTTACAAATTTCAGTGAAACTAACTACATTCATTAATGCATTTAGCAAGTTGGATTAAAAAATAATAGTGACACATTCTGTTTTAAACCACTCAATTAAAGGGTACAATTCCTTTCACCATGCCATTTAGTCCTGATTCTCAAAATAAAATTGTATTCTGTGGGATATAAAGTTTCAATATTGCTTCAAGACAGGGCATCCAGCAATGACTCTGTGGTCAGAAATATGTTTGGTTTTTAAATCCTGCTGGTTTTTAATTCAGCTGAATCACCAAAATTTGATGAAATGCCCTAAGACTGTCTAAAAGAAAGCAGATCTTTCACAATGGAAGAGCTGACATCACCCACGGAAGTGCCAAACCATCAACAACTTGGCTTTTTTTTTTTTTTTTAAAGATAAAGTCACAAATTGGGGCAAAACAATTTTTTTCCCTTCAAACACCTGTAAATCAAATCCTTGATTTATGCAATTTTCAAGTTACTTTATGTGTTTTATTTGCACTGTTTTAACCTATAGATTAGAGAGAAAATGATACTATATTTCAACATAATTATAGCTTTCTGTTTTCAATTTTTCTATTTTAATATCGCAGTCTCAAAACTAATGAAAATTTGAATGCCTCAGGCCACTATCTAAAAGACAGTAGATTTTCCATATATAATCGCCTGCTACACATTGCCTACAAAACTGCACTGCACTGAGGCCCAGCAATTGAGACATACATTCATAACTTTTAAAAGTAATTGACAGGGTGATGAAGAAACAACCAGAAAGACAAAAGTGATGATGTTTAGCAAGAATGGAAAGCAGGAGCTATTTCTGAGAAGCCTGGGTCCAGCTCCATCTGCAGAGCTCACCAGACTGGCTTAGCAGTGTTCAACCAGAAGCTGTGGTTCCCCACACCTTTCTCCTGAGGCTCTGGTTCTAGGAGCAGCTAGACAGTGGAAGGAAGGCTGGCTTTCCCTTTCTCTCCCCACATTCAACTGCACAGCCCCCCTCACCCTCTGCCTCTTGCTGTCCCAGGCATCCACCAGTCACTTCAGTGAGCAGGTTCAACCAGCCTGATGGAGGAAAACCAGAATAACAAGTTGGATTGGTCCATGGACTGCCAGACAGAGGAGGAAGTGAAGCACATCAGCAGTAGAAACTTGCTGATCACTACATCACATATTATGCAATAGAAACCTTGAGTTTTCATTTCAGAGCCAAAAGCATCAGTCTCATGAGTCCCCTGAAGCTTCTTCTAGTTCCATTCTTTGTGCCAAAATGAGCACTTGGCTACATATCCAACATACATTTGAAGACAAAAAAGAAGAAAAAGGTTTATTAAAATCTGAACCAAGATCCTGACCTTGTTCATAGACTGGCTATGTGAGCAGCTTTGGTGACCCACAAGAGAGGGGTGCAGTGGTGAGGTGCTGTGGGAGGCTGCAGCAACCTCCACTAAACTCCATGAAACTACTGCCTCAAGAGAGAAGTTGTATAGTGATAGCATTTACCACTGAACAGAAGCTTCTGAAGAAAAGGAAGTAGATGCTGCTCAGTAGATGCATCAGATCTGCTGCAGTAACCCTGATTGATGCCCAGAGACTAGAAATCAGTGCTGCATTTGTGAACTTGTAAAGGTGCATGACGTAAACTGCACAAGTTACACATGCAGGTCAAAGTCAGTTCTAACAGATCACAGCAGTAAAGATGCAGCTAGAGCTGCTACAGAGGCCACCTCAACTTTTTTCATATAGTTATTACAGCATAATGCCTACCTGTCTTGCAGGCAACTGATCACTATCGTAACTGCACTACTTTTCCTCTTCCTGGATTTGCCTCTTTATTTAATGAAATACAGAAGTTCTGTAAAAACAGTGTAAAGGATTTGTTCCAATGTTCTGCATGAACAAAGTCACTCCCTGAAAAGTGCATAGTCTTCAGCAACTAGTAATGTTGAATCATAAAACAGATGGTGCTTAAAGAGCTACAGAACGGGCAAACTGAAGATTCAGTTCATATGATTATGGCATTGAAGATCCAACCAATGTGATTATGGAACAATAGCAAGCACCACACTTGGAGCTACTCATCTTCCCACAAACTCAGGTTTTCCATTCGCAAGTTCATATTGCACAGCTGTATCAAAACATGCTAGGGCAGGCAGTTCTTGGAAGATATCTGCCAACCTGGAGCACTGAACACAAGGTTTGGTAGGGTTTTTTGGCAGTGTGCTTCCCTCAGGCACATAGCTGCTTCTCAATTTTTCCATGTCACAAAGTGATTCAGTGATTCAGAGCTCCCCACAATAGGAAGCGTGCATTGGTCATGATTCCTTTAAGTACTTACAGCAGCTGGGGGATGATGTCTTAGTATTTTGAACCTATTTATTGAAGAGCAAAATGCATTCTTCATTAATTTGTTTCACCTGGAAAGAAGTACTTTACTTAAGGAAAACAAGGAGTGTTCAGAAGATAAACTGTATGTTTTATAACTCTTGAACAATAAATAGCATACTCACATGGGGAATCATCCACAAACAGGGGGTCTATGTTATGCAGTATTTCCACTCTGGGAGAAGGTCTTCCTTCACTAGGAGAGATTTCAAAAGGAAATGTTAATTTCCTCCCACATTCATTAAAATTACACATGTTTTATTTTAAGGCTTTCTGTCATCCTAATATAAATTGAGCCCATAACCACAGAGTAATTGCTATCACTTTAATCTGAACAAATGCTTTTTTCCAGCCTAGTAGCAACACCTTTTGCCCCAGTCAGTCTTTTCTGACTTCACTGGTATTTACTGGGAGTATTCACATATTTAGAGAATACAAAATTTGCCCAACTGAAGTAGGGTTTTACAACAATCAACTTTAAAAATCAAAGTTTGCATTGTAAGCTGCATACCTGAATGTATGCTGAAAGCATTTTGGCTGGATGCCTTACAAATCACTAGAGGTATTGTCTGCCCTCAAAAAAAAAATCACCTTCATTGATTATTTAGATAATCTGAACCTTTCGTGTGGGAAAAAAAAAAATCACACTTCTTATTCTAGACATTGCCTACATAGGGATGACACAATTCTTTTCTGAACTTACCAATAAAATTTCTCAGTTAACTAAACCCCAGTCCTAAACAGCTGAGTAAAATGAATTTACTCCTTAGAAAAGGCAATGTGAGAAGGAAGACATCATTAGAAAGAACCTTGGCTACACTAAAGCACAATAATAACAAATGTTTCTTTTTAGACATTTCCAGCTATCTTAAAATTTTTGTCTTTTTGTAAGGAGATTCATTGCAAGACTGAAAAATTCAGCCAGGACCCTTAGCTTGAAACTAAGAAAAAAACATAAAATATGAACCTTGGTAGAAATCTCAAAAATGTCTGTTATTTTCATATATAAAATATGTAACTAATCAATGTTTACCTGTCATTTAAAATTTCTAATAATAACAACACACTAAAATTAATATTGTTATATTCTATTTCTATATGTTACATTTGCCCAGAGAAGTTGTGGATGCCCCTCTCTGGTTGTGTTTAAGGACAGGCTGGACAAGGCTCTGAGGAACATGATCTAGTGAGAAGTGCACCAGCCTATGGCAAGGGGGTTGGGACTCAATGATTTTCAAGGTCCCTTCCCAAACTATTCTATGATTTCTAAAACTGTCTCTGAATAATACACATTTTGAAAAAGTACAAAATTATCGAAGAGAACTGGATGAAAGGTTAAGAGCATTCAGTACATCCTTGGAATTAAGAAAGAGGAAGTACAATAATAAATCTACAGTGTCAGTAATTCAGTATATAAAAGCTGACACAAAAATGTTTTTCAAAAAGTGTGTGTGAAAAAATATTTCTCCCTTCCTTTCTGCACACTAACATCTACAGGAATCACACTCTTAACTAAGGAGTGTCTGGCCTTACATAACCAAATTTTATCTCAGATTTAATAGACTTTCACTGTTTCTAGAGTGTGCCATTTTAAGTTTGTTCATGGGTGAAATGAACCAGTTAGAAGTCTCTCATCCCCGGAGACAGTGAAGGCCAGGCTTGATGAGGCTCTGAGCAACCTGATCTAGTGCAGGATGTCCCTGCTCACTGCAGGGGGTTTGAACTAAATGACCTTTGAAGGTCCCTTCCAACTCAACACATTCTATGATTATAAGTTAAACTGCGACAAGAATTTATAGTATGTGAATGACTCTGCAATAACTGCTTAGGGATATACTCTTATTTTGCAGTTCCTGAGATTACAAAGCAAATACCAGAACTATTCAAAGTATCTTCAGCCAGGGTCAAATACAGAAGAAAGAAGTAAGTTACTTCTATCAGGTTCTCCTGTCTATACATCCAATATTCACACAGTATCACATTACGTAGAATGTCAGAACTGAGGATATTCGTGCTGCTATCCTGTCATTCAAGGTGATCTTCTTTATGGCTTTTAATCTGGAGGATGAATACTGTACATTAAAGATGGCAAAAAATATTATTGTAAAGCAGGACAAAAAGCACATTAGGATGACAAAAGCAGTATCTTAGGTACAAGAGGCAGAGAATTTATGGTTATAGAAGAGTTCCCTTTCCCTGTGCTGAAACTCTATTCTCCTTCCCATTTACAGAGCCCTGTGCTAACTTTAGTCCATTTAAAAGGCACCGGCTCAACAAGAGATCTGTGGCAGATGCCTTTCCAAGGATATTTTGTATCTGAAGAACAGTCTAGCCAACAGAACTACAAAAAGAAAGCAATAACCTTGTCTAGGGATTCCTGCCTTTGTATTTCAGTAGCTTTTAATGTAACTGTAACTTACAAAGCTCTAATTTTAGAATATTACTAAGATGTACTGCTCCTGTCCCTAAAAATAAGGAGCTTGTGCCTGGTTATTATTCCACCATGTCTGACTTTTAAATTAAACAGCTAAAAGGTATGGTTTTCTAAAAAAGGCCTTTGTGTAAAAACATCTTGATGAAAACATAAGGACTAACTTTAGAGCTGTATGAGAGACTGCTAGTTTATGCTGAGAACATCACTCTATTTTCTGCTTTGTGATTTTTTGAAAGCTCTGTTAAGTCTTAGTGAACATGAAAAACATTTACATATGATCTTTTATTTTTGCTGTTGTTGCTCTTAAATAGGCAGAAGTTGTTCTTGGGAAGGAATCCAAGGTTTTTCAGAGTAAATATGTTTATCTTGCACAAAAATATTCTTAGTGTCACTCAGCAAAATCTGAGTTTTTACAACCTTGCCATATATTGTATTTCTCTGCTTCAAACCTACACACATTTTCCTAAAATAATTACATTTCAGATATGCTAGAAATAAGCATTATTCTCGCTTTACCTTGCTCTTTCTTTGGCACAATTTATATATCAACAGGTAATTTGTTTGTTTTTTGTGTTTTTTTTTGTTTGTTTTTGTTTTTTTTTTTCTAAGAGATGTTTCACTCTTAAAATTAATGTAACAATTCGGTACACAAGATTCAGGTTGATCTTGCTTCATCTAATCAGTTCTGATATTTCAAGCATTACAATATAAAACTGAAACTTGCCCTGAAAAATGTATGAGTAAAACTTGAGAACCTATAGTTTCTAATGAGTTTTGAAGAAATACTTCAATTGTATTTTATTCTGAATCTCTCAGTGTCTATCATAAGGCTTCAACTGGTCTACATTTCTTCATTTTCTTGCTAATGCAAAATAAAATCTTTTTTCTCTGCACAAACATATTAGATATTACATATTGAAAATAGAGAAAAACATTGTATCAACTAGGGTAAATTTCTATGTAAGTAAAATTATTTTGCTTTGTGTCTCTATTTCAATAGAGTAACAACCATCTGGAGAACAGATGTTTTTTAGAAATGCAAGTGCCTTCGGAGATCCTTACTTGGAAGCATGCAGTACAGTTTAGATTCCTGCACTACCTGCACTTTAGTTTTGTTTTCCATTAACTTTTCTTGGCATTTTCAGTTACTGTTTTTGTAAAATACACTAGCAATATTTTTAGATATAATTTCTAATATGTACACACATGATTTTAGAGATTACAGATATATTGTAGCATTACCCATGGTAATCTAAAATATTAGAAAAGCATAATTATTCATACAGAAGCTTTATACCTGAAATTAGAATGGCCTGATGGGATATAAAAAAAATGGGTTGTTACAGTAATACTATCCTAGGTTGTTTTTTAAGAAAAATTCATGAGGAAAATGAAGCTGAGAAACTACTGGCATAAAGATGTGCTGCAACAAATATTTGGGTGGAAATTATTTTTTGGTGGTCTTTTGCTATAAGAAACTGTAGCAGAAAGACCAAGGTTGCTATGAACAGACAAAAAGTGGGAGAATCTGCACATGGACACAACAGCACAAACACATGGCAGGGAGAAGTCTCTAGTATAGATCAGCAAGAGCTCAACCCCCAGTTCACATGTAGGGGAATTTGGGAGACACAACAGTAACAGCTCATGATGATTCACCAAGATGGGACAGGACAGAGAAGCATTGCCAAAAGGGTACAAAAAGGCATAACCAGAACCCGTGCATGGTCACTAACATAAGAAAGAGACACAATGTTAGAAGGACTTCACAGCTAGTGTCCCTGGTCCTCTGCACCAGACCTTGGTCCTTGCAACGGACCTTGGGCCTAGCATCTGGTCACAAGCATCATGATTTTTTGCTGCCAGATACATGGCTTCAAGACCCCTGCCCTGGTGCCTGGCTGCAGGGAAAACTCATTAGTTACACACCCTTTGGTGAATGGGAGTATTCTATTTCAGTTTTGATTTTAACATCACATTTCTAATCTATTGGATGTCTTATTGATTCAGTGCTTCAACACCATTTCCTACACTAATAGGTCAGCAGATCAATTTGCGAAAAGCAATCAAGCTCTCAAGTTTAAACTCACTGTGAAAGACCTTTTAAGTAGCATTCAAATTTTTGCCTAGGAAAATAAGTTCATTTAATGTGAACAATAACATTGTATTTCTTCATTTTCATGCATTGTATGAAAGGAACATAAAGTATATCTAGCTTAAGAAAGAATCCAAAAGAAGATATTTTTGTCCTTGAGAAATATGTGCTGCAGGACTTTTTTTGCCATTTACTTCTAACCATTAAATTTCTTCTGGTTCTTCAAATTAAAATTAAGTACAGGAGTCATGAAATCAAAAGTTGAAAAACACATGTGTACTTAACATGGAATTTAGAATTGGTGTTTAGAATTTTGAAAATCCTATCTTATTACATATAATTATTTACAAATAAAATTTATGTATTTATAAGTAGTTGCTTTCATAGCATTTCTATTTATTGTGAAAATATCATATTAAGAACACACCTTTTAAATACTGAACATTTTTATACAGGGATTAGTCAGATAATGAAATGGATCCAATCTTTTGCAACTTCTGATAGCATCTGCATTGTCTAATATTTTATTTTGAATATCTAAATCAAGCTTCCAAATTCACAATCCTTTTCCCTCTGATTACACACATTAAAAACAACAAGCTTAACACCCAAATCCAAGAGAAGTATATGCAGCTGCTTATTTTAAACTGGATTGAAAAAAATACACAGGTAACCCAGTATCTAGCTATTAGTTTACTTTTTTCAAATAGTCTTGGCAAAATCTAATTTCACTCATGATTAATATATATGAACTTTACATCAGATGGCATTGTGCTTTCATTGTTTGCTAACCAATATTCAAGTAAACTTTTGAGTTATGATCACGAAGTTTAATACACTCATTTCTCCTGACTACAGGAGGAAATAATGAAATTTGACATTTCAGCTGCAAGGTCAGGTCAAGTCCAGCCCAACAGTTCACAAAATGTGACTTTTTTCACCCCTCTGGACAGAGGCCGTTCAGTGGGCACTACTAAAAACATTGGAGGTTGTTTATTTCCTAGCAATGCCAGCAAACGTCGAGTTCACAAAGCAGTAGGATTCAAGCTCCATGAGACTGCAGAGGACATTCAACTCTATCTGTTCTTGTCCATGTATAATTTTCCTGCAGAATTAACTTGACCTGAGAAGACACACAATACCTGCCTGCAAATAAACCTGAATTAGACAATAATTTTTCTGAGAACTGTAATTCTATTGCTTAGGAGTACACCAGGATATTGTTGATGCTAAGTCTTTCCATAATAACATCAACTGTCTCTGGCTGGACAAGAGTCTTCATGCTTGCTGGCAGTTAATGGTCCCTGGCTTCAATTCTACACACACTTTCCTTCTTCCACTCGGAAGAAAGCCATACAGCACACCTGGGCTTAAAGCCATGAGCTCTATGCAAACTCCAGCTGGTACAGAAATCTGTCACAATTCTCCTCACAAGCAGGCAGCATTAAGAACTAAATCCAGTTTAGTTTCAAAGCAGGTAATCACAATAAAGGTACAATCAAAACAATTCTGAACTCAAGATAAGGGTTTTTTCCATGTTTTTTTAATGAATTCTGGATTACGTGTTTTTTTTCATTTGTAGTTTGTTTTTTTTAAACCTCAATGTCTATAGGTACCTACCAAAGATAGGTAGATGGTTTCAATTCTTCTTGCTCTAACTTTCAATTTTTTATCTTTATTCTCCATTATCTTGGTCTTGGGATACCCCAGTTAACACAGACAGCATGAGCGGTGAGCAGAGTCCGCAGGATAGCATCCATAAAATTGTACCATGTACTTCACACTGTGCAAAATCAGTTAACGTACTTCTGGATCATACAGAGCTCTTGAAAAAGTATTCTTTGTTTGTGCTTTGCTGTGTCCACACTGATGAATTCAACATACAAAGTTAAAGATATATGGAGATTTTGCATCTGACCAGGATTAATTTGCAGCCTCATAGACATTAAAGCTAAGTTCACTGACACCTTCTCTTTATTAAGGGAAAGGAACATATTAAGGGAAAGGAACTCCACAGCCCCCATATTCTATTTTTTGAGCTGATTAAATTCTTCACAGAAAAGGATGTTTACTTGGTGATTTGAATTCCAAGTTACCTGATAGCTTTCCAAACATTAAGGCCATCCAAAGGCTTAGTGCCGTTGGTGTGTCCTCCAGCAAGGTGCACCAGTGTTGGCAGCCAGTCAGAGATGTGGATGAGTTCATGACTTTCTACACCTTTTTGTTTCAGCAAAGGACTTGCAACAAAGCCTACTCCTCTCACTCCTCCTTCCCAGAGGGTCCATTTTCTACCTCGTAGCGGCCAGTTATTCCCACCTGCCAAAGTCTGTCCTCCATTATCTGGAAAAAAATAATAAAAAGGAATTATTCATAAGAAAGAAACAGAACAAAACACATTCATCCATTTGAAAAAATATTTTCTCAATACAGGCATATCCTGCAAGTATCTGTATAGTGCCATTCAGTTTTTATACGATATCTCATGAGTTCAGAGCATGTCATAAACATAAATTCTTGATAAATTACTACAAAGAAAAGTTGTTGCTAGGGCAGAAATAACACCATACTATAAGACTTTCAAACAGCAGACTTTGAAACTGACTCTAAATATTACTAGGTATCTGAGGCTTCCAGAATCAGACTTCAAAAAATTAGTTCCAGATACTTTACAGACCATAGGAATTGCCACCACTATTACTCAGAATGCACTGTTTTACAAAGTAGTAAGCTATGACTTCTAACTAATTAAAATAATCAAAGCAATACAGAAATATATTGAATTTATTGCATTCAGTGAGAACAACATATAAGATGGTTAAAGAAAAACTTGAGCTGCGACTATAATAACTCAGAAATATCTGCATGAATTAGCAATAACTCATGTTGCAACTTTAGCTCTCTCTGATGAAGATTCTCTACTTAAAATAAATCCCAGATTCCTGAAGTTAGTAGAACTAATGATTCTTGGAAGCTACTTTTAGTACTGCAGTAAATTGTTCCTGTTCAAATCTATGGCAAATGGTCTCAGAAATTAATTTATGGCAATTATTTTAAGAATAGTTTTTATATATTTTAATACAGTCAAAATTATTTCAAATAGTAGTTGTTGAACAGACGCTCAGAGTACTTTCATATGTTTCTATTTTCTAATTTAAAAAAAGGAATTTGAGGGAAGAAATAAGAAGTGCATGTTCAGCACCTTATAGAAGAACTTTTCTGCAATCATCACATAATATAATTATCTCCCTTCTGTTTCATTCAGTAGGAATCAATGTAAGACCACACTGTGAATACCTTTCTATTACACACAGAAAGCCCTCCTATGTAATAAACCAGCACACATCTACTAAGACCTAAAAAGATGAAAGCCTAACGTAAATTAATCAGCTGAAAAAAGGGCATAATTTGAAAACCGTAGTCTTCTATGGCCCAACTAGCTTCCAGCATGGATGCTTTTGTGTCCAATACTCCTGGGTTAAAAATACTAAATTAGGAGTTTAATTTTCTTCAACATGAAATGCAGTCAGACAAATCCTATCTACCAATATTTCTCACACAATAATGTTGAGCAGTGAGATCTGAGTATTTAAGACATTGCCAGTTACAACAATTCCCTCTGCTTTTAGTGTAAACAGGAATTCCTGTCAGGGATACTCAGGGGACAAAGTTTCCAGTAGATTTTAACCTTACGTTGCCTTAGAATAAAAACTATAGAGATCAGTCTGGACATACAGTGGGATCAAATCTTGAGTATATTAATTATCTTCTTTGTCTCACAAGGTACTTACAGTGTAAATCAGTTTAATTAAGTTGTTTTTTTTTTTTTAATCCCTAAATAGTACCAATGCATTAGTAAGGAAACTACAGATGCAGACTGTCTTTTTGAAAAATAGAGAAAGAGTGCATTTCCTAGGTTAGAGTACAATCTTTATTAAACTTATTTTTTTTTACTTGGCATAATTAGGCTGAAGGCATTCATGTTGTGTCAGTTTCATTATACAGTAAATTCCCTGAGACAAGGAGTCTATGTAACTGATATCCTATAAAAAATAGTGTGTGATATCAGCATTCAGACATAATAAACTAAGTTCAAAAAGGGAAAAAATATTTTCTTGTTTTTACAGATTAACTGATAAGTAAGCAAAAAAACACAAACATAAAAACCAAGCTTATTCTGACTTCTCATTTTGATACTGCAAGAACATCACTGTTTTCCTCTCAGGAATTCACATTCAAGATACCCCTTCTGCTTAATCTCTTGACTGAGCTATCAAGAAAGTGTTGAAGGAGCAAAAAGGAAGCTTCTGGTTTGATTAGTGAAATTTGTCCCTTTCTACCCAAGTAAAAATTGGTCAGTTTATACCTTAACTATACTGACAGAGTGACCATAACTGTACTGTAACTGGAGTTATAGTCAATTTTACCTACAAGTGTATACACCTAGACAGTAGGAGACAAAATCTGTATCTGCTCTGTGTGTGTTCAGATACTTTTCCCCTAAGATACAGCAACAGATTGGTGCTAAAAGGTTGCATGAATTCAGAAAGCCACTTGAGAAGTTTAGGATGATAGCATTTACATGAAAAGACATAATCTCTGTCTCACAGATTTCTTTAGCCACAAGCTGTTGAAGATTTGAAAGTTGACACAAAACTTTTGCTGAAATGCACCAACGAGTCCCAGTACTCTTTACTAGACTGGCTACAGATGTGGTATCTGCTAGGTGGACTGCTTGTCTGCGGAAGTACAGCCATTCTCATGTTTTCCAAATACGTAATTTCATAATAACTTCTTATTCTATTTTTGCAAGGTATCTTAAATACTGAACAAACACAAAAGTCCATATGGAAACTCCTGGCAGTTTAAAATACACACTCAATATCCACCTAAGTAAGAGACAAACAGGATCATTGTTGCTTCATGTTCCACTCTGGCTTCATATCCAATTCCAAAACATATCCAATTCCTTCAAAACAATATTTCCTGAATGATTTATCATCCATTTTTGCAACTGTTTTTCTTCATGGCTCATCCGAATAACCTAATCTCAGTAGCAAGTCTCCAGGGCAAAGCTTTTGGAATAAAGATACCTACAACAGTTCCTTAGGGCAATAAACGTTTCTGTGGGTCAGGAATTGCTCAGCAGAGCCCCTCAGTGCAAAAGGCAGATTCATCTTCAATACTATCATTCTCTTATAATTTACATTACTCTAGTGAACGGCATAAACATATTTTAATTTTGTGTTTTCCTTCAGTGTCTACGTAATACAAATCTTATAAGATCTGAATATACCTTCAAAGAAACCAACTGAAGAATTTAATTGGAACTGATACTAACAAAATAAGTAGGTCTAAACTCCTCTGAAAGCTAATGCAATGTCTCTACGCACAAAACACCACCTCATTTTATGTTAGTCTCTTTGCACGGATGTATGTGGGGAGACATGCATCCTTATAATATAGACTGATATTAAGCCTTCCAGCTGATATAACTTTTGTCTTCAAAGTAGTCATGTACAGTAACCGAACCCTTTGAATAATTTTCAAGCTACTGGAAAAGCTGACCTTCAGTAAATACTATAGCATTACTATAGCAAAAATTAATTTTTTAAATAAGAACTTCTGTTTTGATAAACATATCTGAAAACAAGTTAAATATTGTTCTAGCAATTCTAGCTACTTCCCAAATATGCCTTCAAGAAAAAAAAAATTCTTCTAGAACTACTTCTACATGCTTTGACTCTCCAACATCTATTAACATCTAGTCACTTTCCCACGTCCACACTGTCCACGTTGAGATACTTTAATGGAGTGGGATGAAACAACAAAAATCTATAGGACCTTAATTCCAGAATATTTTAGATTAAAATAGGACACATTTCACACATAAAATATCAAAGAATATAACCCATTTTCAAGGAAACTCTGTATAGCAGAAGGTCCTTCAAACTACTGCGGGATTTTTGTTAAAGGCAAAGAAAAGGAAGAGCCTTTTTTACAAGTTTATTTAATTTAATGAAAATATATCTATGTCAGTAAAATAAAAAGCAACGGAAAGTTTGTGCATCTTGAATATGAAGGCCAATGTAATCTCACAAACATCTGCTTTTGTAATTAATATTCATTATCAAATACATGAGAAAGAGTTCAATTTGCTAAATCTGTAATCTTTAAAGTGTTTCACAGGAATTCTTAAAGGAATCAATAAACAAAAGTAAACAGAGAGGCCCTTCTGTTTCTCCCAAACACTTCTCTGAAGAGTTGCCAGCTGCCAAACATTTTGACTAGGGCTGTAAATATATGTGCAGTGATGTGGGATGTATGTAACTAGCAAACAAACCCTAACAAGAACTGCTTCCCAGGATCATGAATATCTCTTGGCTGTGCAATTACCTTGCTAAGGCAAGTCCATGGTGGTTACAATATTAATATCTGTCAAAAAGTCAAGCATCAGAGTTCACTCCTCTGTCAAATTCTATTTAAATTGATCAACAGGCTCAGAAATCACTGCTGTGAGAAGAAATTAGCTGGAAACAAGTCCTGTAATACTGTATAAGGCAAATTTTCTAGGAAATTAAGTCTGATCTCCCCAAACTTTATGCACAAAAGTCATTATTGCTGATATAGTAGAATGAAAATATCATTCTGAAAGCTATAAAGAGATCATTGTGTTTTATTTTTTGGGTGGTAGGAAGAACACTGTAGGAAGAGTTTCTGAAGAACACCTAAGAATAGTTATGACTTTCTTCACCATGTGGGCAAGTCACCCAAGAGACTTCTCTCTGCGACTTCTACTACCGGTAAACACTATCTTAGCAGCTTCAGTTCATGATTCACTTTAATGCTCTAGAATAGAGGTAATATTCTATCAGCAAATAGGCCAGAAGATCTTACTTTAAGGATTTTCCTCACTGATTTTTCTCCAGCTGTTATGTGGCACTTCAGTGGGTAAATTAAAATAGTAAATAATGAAGAAAATATTTTTTCAATTTTTAATATAATGTTCAAAAGGAAGCATGCCATATATAACAAGTCACATTCTTCTAACACACTAGATCTTGTTTCAATTATACTATAGCAAAGTAACTTTTTTTTTTAAACAGAGCATCAGAACATCCTTTTTTTTGTCTCCCTTGCAACCGCTCATGTTGCTGCATTCTTCATATGATGACAGCTGAGCTACATCCTGCAATTGTGTTGATGGGCCTGGCAAATTGTTCTAGACAAGGTCCTTAGAGATGCCTTCTTTGAGTTTCTCCACGGAGTCATCCAGGACTATACCTGGTACTGCTATCAAGCAGTTTTAACTCTGGCATTTCTTTTCAGTCTTTGTATTTTCCTAGTCCAAATAAGGACGTATTCACAAATCTCTTTATTAAAAGAAATAAATTACACCCTTGCTGAGAACATGTAGTGTGCAAATTGTTCAGTGAGAATACTTCAGAGTTTTCACAAACTGTCCTTAACTTCCATGTATTCTAAAATGGCCATTATCATAAGATGATAAAGCCAGAGAGTTTAAGTTTGTAATATGTATTATACAACCTTGGTTAAAATGGTAGAGCTGCAACCATAAGTTTATGTCATAGTAATCCAAATTATCACCACAAGTTAAGAATTGTTTTTGGCATTTCTAGAAAAAAGAGTGTTCCAAGAGTAGAGAAAATATTTACAATAGTAACTCTGAAAATTACATCAGCAATTAATTATTTCCTATGAGAAAAATAACAGTCTTAACAGAAATTTTTTAAATCTTCACTCTTTCAACACAACAATCCAACAGTGTATTTCAGGATGTTTCCACCTTGCTTATCTCACAGCACAACAAATTCTGCACAAATTAATTTTATCAATAAATTTAAAAAGACCAGAATGGCTTGATATAACCAGAACCACACCAACATGTAAAATACTTTATGATAATGAAGTTAATAAATTTGAATACATATTGCCCCCTGGAAACCTATGTTCATCTTTAAAAAGCCAAACAAAAGTTAAACTGACCTGTTTTATATAACTCGTATATATACACTGCAAGAAATAACCAACCAACACTTAAAGGAAGCTTTCAATTAAGAATCAGTTTGGAGAAAAAAAAAGGGAAAGAAAAATCAAGTAATGTATGCAAAAAAAGTCTTTTACTGTGCAACCACTTTCTTACCCTATGCAGAATAGGATAAACTCAAAGAAAGCATTTGAAGTAAAACATCTGCCATGGCAAAGTAAGAAGAAAACTTATCTTTAAGCATCTGGGATTATGTGATTACCATCAGATACCACAACTAAATTCACTCATTTGTCTACCACATACTAGTGTATAATAACTTTAATCAACCATTAGCATCTGTGAAGACCTAGCCTAACATTTCTGCCTCCTGGCTACAACCATCAAGGTCTCCTTTTTCTGAAAACTGACAAAATACTTATCAAATATTCTTACTGTACCTTCACACCCAACATTGTCATGCCCCAGGTTTATCTTTCTATTTTCCATCTATGTTAAGCTCCTCCTTTTTTAAATTGATGAATTTTTCTGAAGCTGCATGAGAGCAGCTCCACACCCTGTAATTTCTCTTCTTGGGCCCCTGCAGTAAGCTGATCTAGCACACATCTGCCTGATACATAAACCATGCCAAGCTCTGTTTGAAAGGCTTGTCTAAAGCCACGTGGTATTTTTAAAGTGAACACAGACCAGAAAAAAACCCCAAAACAACAACTATGTTTTATTTTACAATGTCAATTTGGGCATTTCAAAACATTTCCAAAATTACCTTCAAATAATGAGATAAAAAACCTTTCCATCTTCTGCTACTCCTAAAACTGAAGGCTACCAACATACTAAAGCCTTCAACTGCTCATAATCTAGCATGAAGTATGGGCACAAAATGTTTGAAAGGGAAAGACAGTCAATAATAGTTCCTAGGGTTTGCTTCAGTTTCTTGCTTCAGATTAACAGATTAATTGCTTTGCAAAGATGGAGAGTGGAAGTGAGGTGGTTTCTCTTCATTTAAAGGAACAGACCCCCTCCTATATGCTCACACTTTTCATTAGAAGGGAGTGCTGTAAATCTAAGTCAGAAGAATGTTCAGTTTCCAAGTGCATCTCTGCTCTCCACATTAAGAGACATGTCCATATTGTGGACATACACTCAATGAAAGAAGGACTGGGTAGGACAGACAAATGACTACAAGCATGCTGCAAAGCCCTGAAATTCCAGCATTAAATTTTCTACATGCAGAGACTGTCCAACAGCTGGCAACATCTAGGTGTTTTTATTCAGTAGAAGCATTTGGAAGTTTATTTTTAATACATTTGCATTTCTTCCTCTGCTTCTGGAAGCAGCGTGACTCTATTAGAACAAACCCATTGCTATTATCTCAACAATATTATGGATCTAATTTGAAGGCACATTTATAACAGTTTTCAGGAAAAAAAAAGCAGGAAGTCAGGCCACTGTTACTGACACCCTGTGCAAGCTGCAATCAGCCAAAACCAATGCATCCATTCTTCTAGATGTACGGAAAATGCCTGATCTCAGGCCTGCTGGTTTTCCACTTTATGCTGCAGCTGTAATGTAAAAAAACAATCTAGTTCCAATACATGAGTACAGCAGCCAGAAGAAAGCCATTTCTACATCTGCCACTGATCAGTCATGTACAAGAAAAGATGTCCCTAATCTCAGAAGTAGCAGAAGCCTTACTTAAAGTAAGCATAGCCTGCAGAGAAGGCTGCTACCCTTAGAGGATCATTATTTCACTTTTCTCAGGTTTGGTGTCTTGAGCAGTGGGGAAAAAATTACTACTTTGACCAAACTATGAAAGCCTCGTGTTTGTGTCCAGAACCCAGATTTTCCATCTCCATATCCCATACCTTCTCTTTCTTGGTGTTCACTTTGAGGTGAGATTGTTCCAATTGCCATTTGTCACTTCTCTGGCACAAAATAAACATAGCAATCTGGAACTAATTTTAGCAGTTTAGCACATCAGGATACAGCTGGTAAAGGTTTTCGGAGAAAAGCTGGGGAGGAAGAAGAGGGCTGTTCACTTTCCAGCCCAGCTTGCACACAGGAAGTTAGTGCAGATGGGCGCCTTCCAACAGCACAGCCCACTGATGGGGAAAATTGCCTCTTGTCAGAACTCTACAATCATCTCAGGAACAGCAAAAACCTCAGTGCAGCAAATTAAGAAGCCAGCCCTAACAGTAGAAGTGGCAGGGCTGCCACTCAGTGTCAGAAGCACTTGAGTTGCTGCTTGCTCAGTCAGCATCAGGCAAACTCCTCTTGCCTGTCTATGACATTACTATTTCATTTGTTATGAGCCAATTGTATTTTTCTGTTTCTTAATATAAAGTGTAGACACATGTGTTCACTTTACATAGTGCAAACGATGATTTGATTCCGGCAATTGGACAAGTTTACATCTGTTTTTCACATCACTTTGTTTGAGAGGAGTGACTCAAATTTTTAATCACTTGGGGCCCTAGCTATACCCAGAATACATTGGCTCAATTCACTAGCAGAAAGAAACATGTCTGCTGGCAGAAAGACATAAAAGTGAAAAAAAACTCTTCAGTTATTACTTACCACACCAGATATTTGAAAAAAATGGCAGCATACCTTAGTAAGGAAGTAACTGTCCCTAAACTAACTCTCACATAAAAATAAAAATAATAAAAATAATAAAATTCTACCTGACAAATACATCAATAACAGGGTAAGAAATATAATATTCTGTGTAACGCTAATCTTAAAATTCTGAGGAGGAAGGGTAATTACTTTCCAATCAGTTGCAACTATTCTGTCTCCTGCAGGTTGTTTCATTCTCCTAGCGATGACAATGAAATTAAACACCTGAGTTTATTCAGCATGCACAGACGTTATGGGGAATGTGTAAGTCTTGTACTGGTACATTCAGCAACGTCCAGGAATGTCCCAGAAGTAACCTCAGATTTCACTAAATGCAATCAAGCTTACAAGGCAGGAAAGAGATTTTTTGATAAGATGACATGGTGATATAGAAACATAGCTAATGAAATGAGTGTTTACATTAATAATTTTCTTTCCCTTCAATGTTCTGAGCACTATTTCAAACTAATTTTCATAAATCCATTTTTCAGCAATGGATTATGTCTTCAAGAAGGGAAAATGGCAGAGAACATACTTGTTTAATTAGTATTTTTGAATAATTTTTTACTTTTTATTTATTTAACTTCTTTTCTGTGTGACAGATAGTAATGGCCGAATAGCATATTGCTGAATCTGAGAAAGAGGATGTTAAGCCAGATAAAACTGAATCTATTTTATCCAAATAAATAGAAGAACCCCTAATGTGTGCCTAATACTCCATTCCTCCTTAATTATGCCATGTGAATGCTATATTCAGGTGAGTGCAAGAAGGAGCACTTAAACTGAAAATTTTAGATTTGATAATGATTGTTTTTTTCCAACTTCTATTCCAATTTTTCCTAGTTACATGGCAAAACATGCCCTCTTCTAACTGTTGCTGTGTTTGAACCTTTGCAATACACCTGCAAGGCACCCTTGTAGTTCAGGAAGGAATAGTAAAATTGCACATTTTGCTCCTGGTGTGCTTTTTCTTTTTTTGTTATTGTTTTTGTGCCTAATGATCATACCTTGGAAAGTTTATCCGAAACACTCTAAACCTTAACAGGTTTTCCTGCTTCTTTCCTAACACAAAGAAGCAAAACAATCCACTAATGCAAACACAGATTCTTCTGCTCAAAGACAGTAATTTCATTATAAACACAGCTTTACTCCTGGATGGCCAAGAGTTTCCCAGTGCACCCATACTTCATAATCAATCCCTGTGATTTCAAGCTCATAGCCTGTGTGCTATTACTTGTCATCCCTGATGTTACCAAGCATCAGAATTTATCATCACTGTCCTATCTTCGAGACATACAATACTTCCTCAGTCTGCTCAGTCAAAACTTGCGTTAGTAAAGATTTGTTAAAGTCAAATAGTTAGGGTCAATATAAACAAATGTGAGACAAGAGAAGATGGTGGCATCCCATGCAGTGAACTCCCCAAACCTCTACAATCACAGCTGCAGTTTTATCACCCTCATAAAAACCTATGTTCTCCTAGGTAACCACTATCTGACCCATATATGTGGGTCCAGAAGTCTCATTTTCCCCCTACTCCCACTTCAGCAAAGTAGTTAATAATTCTTTGAAAACAAACCCCAAGTCTCTCTCAGGATTACAGAATAACTGACTCATGAAATAAGCAAGATCTTCAGGTCTATGTTTTCCCAAAGCCACCCTCCTCATTTGCCTTAAGCTGCAGCAAGATGTGCTCTTTTGCCTCTGACTAAACTGATTTAAAGAGTTAAGCTAATTAAAAGCTCTCAAATCACACAAGAGGTCAACAGTCTCTAAAAGGGCTGCTGTAATTGCATGTGTACTCTTAACACGGTTCCATCAATATTATATGGATTAATAAACCAAAACCACTGTAACTGCTAAAAATGTTCAAGCTACCCAAGAACACAGGTGCTCTCACTCCCCAGGCATAAGAAATCAGGGAAAATAGGCAAGAGACTGGTGTGACTGAGTCAAGGCCTGTTGGTCAAACTAAGGAGCAAGAAGGAAATGCATACATAATGAAAGCAGAGACAAGTATCCTGGGATGAAGTCAGAAAGATTAAGATGTAGATGGAGCTGAACTTGGCAAGGTAAGTAAAGATTAATAATAAGGGTTTCCACAGTATGTCAACCAGAAAAGGAATGAGCAAGAATGGCAAACTGGTAAAAATGGACAAGAGAGTTGGGTTTGCTCAACCTGGAGAAGAGAAAGCTCTAGGGAGTCCTTATTGTGGCCTTTCAGCACCTTCTTATAAGAAAGACGGGAACAGAACTTTCAGAAGGGCCCAATGGCTTTAAACTAAAACAGGGGAAAATTCTGTCTAGATATAAGAAGGAAATTTTTACCATGAGAGTGGTGAGACACTGGGCTGGATGGGACTTTAGGCAGCCTCATCTAGTTGAAGAAAGGTTGAACTAGATAACTTTTAAATATCCCTTCCACGTTTCTGTATGATCAAGTAAATATTAAAAACAAATTAGAGCTTTTTGGACAGATTTAGTACCTATGCACTCCCCTGAGTGATTTTCCATAGAAGAAATTTGGCTCTAAAAAAATGATGGCAATACAGTAGCTACCTCTATTGTAAATACTGGTTAAGAAACTAGTTGATCAGTAAATGGCAAAAATTTGGCTATAGCTTAATATTTAGCACTTGTAATAGAACTTGGTAATTTAATAGTAGCTTATATACATGTAAATTCATGGCTGTAGACTAGAACAATATGTCAGCCATGGAAGAAACATTCCCTCTATGCCTTTCGAAGATTTTCTAAAATCACCTCCAGTGTTACATTAGAAGACAGTCTCTCACAGAAACTGCAAGACATTTTATCATTTGGAAACCAGGTAAACAGAGAGAAACTTATACACACTGGATCTTAGTGAAATGAGAAAGGAGCAAATTCTTCCCCTTTTCTACAATTTCTGATACATACCCACTGAGGAACACCAGAGTTCAAAATGATGAAAGCTTAGAAAAAGCTCAAACTCACATAACTTTGGGTCTTTCCCCCCTTTTTCTTCTTGTGCTACTGCACTAGGGAATTTTACAGTGAATTATGAACAGTAACTAGAGAAGCACTCTTCTAATCTTGAATATCAAAGAATCCAAAGTAGTCCTGCCACTGTGCTACTCTCAGCCAAGTAACACGATTTCTTTAACAGAGGATGAATTAGAAGGAACAACAGATTGAGGACAGATTTTCAACCACATTTGTCACACTGATCCAAAACAGTATGAGCTAGATGATGTAAGATAATGCTTCTTTCTCTGTGTAATTCTGAGTTTGTTTTCCAATATTGAGGCTTTTATTTTGCTCTCTGGTAGTGTAATGCTGCATCAAATGTCATACAGCTTTAATACATGACAACTAAACAATAATGGGTGTAAAGAGTATGGGAAAAGATGGCAGTAATAAGATGGCACAACCGATCCATCCCCAGTTTAGTTCTGTAAACATTTGTTACATGTTATATATAGAGTGCTCCTTTGAAGGGCTGGGGCTTTATGAGCAATGAAGCTCTTAGACTTAATCAGAACCACATGCAGGTCAGTGTGAAGGTCCATCCAACTGACGGAGAACTGGAAAGTCTATTAAAAGTTAACTGAAATTATTTTGTGTGTAACTTAGAGACTTTCAAAAGCCAATTTGGTGGTGTTAGAGTCTTGGTAAAGCTGAAAACAGAGCATGTCAATGAAGTATCACACTACCCACAGTATCTCTACAAAGCATATTTCTGAAAAAAAAAAAAAAAAAAGAGTAACATGAAACAT
>VZTY01005831.1:100375-131392 GCA_013400935.1 Turnix velox
CCCACAGTATCCCAAAAAGCCATATTTCGGAAAAAAAAAAAAAAAAAGGAGTAACATGAAACATTTAAATGAGCTCAGAGAAATACAAAACAGATATAAGAAGGGATAAACTCCCTATCCCTATACCCTTCTTGCTATTGCTGTTTATGCTGGGAAAAAGCAAAACACCAAGAGTTTGGCTTACATGAAGAGCTAAAATTTCTTACGTGCAACATGCAAAGTTGGGATTTTTATGAAGTCAATAGCTCATAGTAATAAATAGCAAAGAAGGGGAACTATAAGCAATGCTAATACAAGAATTTAGAAGCATCACAGTTGTTTAGCAGACATGATACCAATATATACCACTTAATATATATTTATTTACAAATTAAGTGATGGATATAAGCTGAAGACAAGTCTACAAGCAAAATTCTCATACAAAGAAGTCTGGATGTAACACTACAATCAGTTGAAAATATCAGCAAGACAACCAGGCAGTTAGCTGTAGAATCTTGGTTTTCTTTTTTTTAAACCTTTTTTTAATTTTCTGAGTGAATTTCCTATGTATGAAAGGGAATTAAATAGCCCCTAATCGTGCCAGACACAGTACAAGCAAGCACCAGACAACTTTCAATGTGCAGCTCTGTAAATGCATCTCATTTTTGACCTTCAACATTCTTGTTAAAAGTTTAGGTCACAGAACAGGACTTCAGAGCCCCTCCTTTGTGTGATTTGAGCTCATGGCTGTGACTCACAGTGGAACAGAGAGAGCTGTCAATAATAGCAGTAACAGATCACATTTGGAGGAAATTTCTCCCCTCTGATCTTCACAGCATGAATAATGCTCATTCTGCATGTTTTCCAAGTGCAGAACTTCCATAAAGTTTACATTTTAAAAACAAAATTACACACAAAAAAAATCCAGAAAGAAAGAGTACAGAATACAAAGCAGAGATCTACACTGTGGATAACAGACACACAGCATGAATTACAGAATAACTTAGCCCTTAAAATGAACTCAGGTTCTTCCCCGTTTCCCCATATTGCATCCGAAAGATCCATTTGCTGTTTTTCAAACCTGCTGCAAGCAAGACAGACATGCAAGAATGATCGCTCTGATGGCTAACATAAAACATGTGTCTTCAACAAAATTAATCAAAATATTTCCGTTAAGATCATTTGGTGAGAAAACATCATATACTTCGATTTGATGCTATACACACTAAGTGGATAGAGAAAGCTTAAAGGTTCAATATAAGCAGCAAAAGAGCCACTCAAATAAGTGTCCTGAGAGTGCTGACACATTATTGTATTTTCAGTAATGCATACGGGGTTTTTTTGTATGTGTGATGGAAGAACTACTGAAAGCATTTCCATTATAGGCATAACAGAAACAGAAAACTGCTACATCTTCTACTTCAAAATTCCGCTAAGGCAGTTTTTGTTGTGTTTTAAATGCAGCCATTGGGCTTCTATTTTCCATCAAGGGAACATAATTCGTCTCCTCCACCAGAGCACCATTTGCTGATCAACTTTACTGAGCATTTACAGAGCAGCATTTAAAGAGTTGTCCCCAGATAAATCAAACTCTACAGTTCTTCTCTGACCCAGTGGAACAGTCTCGTTATTATCCGGTCATCTCTAAAGTGTAAAGTTAAAAAAAAGCATTTGATGCACACAAGATTTCAATATTTAAAAATGTTGCCCTGCAGAAGATGCATTATGAACAATATTTCTTGAATTTTATCCCTTTTTTCCCTTCTTTTTTGTTTTGTTCTGGTTGGGTTTTTTGTTTTGTTTTTTAACAGCTTTCACAATAGGAGCAATCCTAGTGCAGATAGTTTCAGGTGACTGCTTTGATTGTAAGCAATCTCAGTAATTAAACAGGTCTCAGTAACTGCATATCCCACTGCATGAGGTCTATGCTAGCATTCACCATCACTGAACACAGAGGGAAATTTTAACCTAAGATCAGTGAGAATAACCTGGTGAGCCATTCTTACGTTTTCAGTAAGCAAGCTAAACAATAGCTGTAGCTTAAGACAACATTTTGAGAGCTCTTGTAAAATACTAAACACTGTTAACATGGAAAGTGAGTTGTTTTCATCATTAATCCCAGTCTGAGTAAAAACTTGCTAGCTTACTTAATTTGAAGCTTTATAGAAAAATAACCAGCTATTCACTTCCAACTTTCATTTACAACTTCACTTTAGGCACTGGCATTTGCTAAAAGAAGGCAGATGAAAAAAAAAAAAAATCAAGATTCCATTTATGATGGAATTTTTAAACACAAAGGGAAAAAAGAGGTGAGGGTCTCAGGTACAAGGTCACTCTCTGTTCAGGAACTTGGGCTTGGAGTGTTAAGCTTTCATGGAAAAAGCAAGGTGCAGCTTGCTTGAGTGCAGCTCTGTAGAGAAAGACTTGGGTGTGTCAGTTGATGACAAACTCAACATGAGCCAGCGGTGTGGCCTCGCAGCCAAGAAGGCCAANTGTTCAGCCTGGAGAAGAGAAGGCTCAGAGGGGACCTCATAGTGACTTATCAGTACCTGAGGGGGTCCTACAGAAAGGCAGGGGAAGGAATTTTTAACATAATATCGGATGGGAGGACTAGGAACAATGGATATAAATTAGAGGGGGATAGATTTAGACTAGACATAAGGAAGAAATTCTTTACAGTGAGGGTGGTGGGGCACTGGAACAGGTTGCCCAGGGAGGTTGTGGATGCCCCATCTCTGGAGGTGTTCAAGACTAGGCTGGACAGGGCACTGGGCAGCCTGGTCTAGTGGGAGGTGTCCTTGCCTATGGCAGGGGGGTTGGAACTCGATGATCTTTAAGGTCCCTTCCAACCCTAACTATTCTATGATTCTATGATTCTATGGGTGGGGAGGGTTTAATGCTAGAAGGATGGGAAGATAAATAAATTTCCTACTAAACATTTGAAGTTATCATGAGAATTTAAAATGGGGGATGAGTGAGAATGATTACAATATTAACTACCAACATCTTCACAGTTTTAATTGTGAAAATAATTTACATGTAAGATAACATATCTGCCTTTGATAATCCATTCTTACAAATCAGACAAGATGTCTCATTACTATTACCTGCATCATACGGCAGAGAAAATACTCTTTTACTTGTTAAAAAATAATTATACTTACCATCCTTACTTCAATGTGAAAAGAAATCTAAAAATAAATACCAACAGGGGAGTATAAAACATCAACCACATACACCTTTCACAATTTTCACTGACACGCAACAATTTCAACTGATGCGAGTGCAGCAATCAGCTGCAGCTTTTGCCTGCATAGTACAAGCTTAAATAACTGAGAAATCAAAAAGTAGTATTTGAGAATAAATGGACTCTAATAACTAGTTCAAGTAGTTCTCAAATGACAGTTCAAAGGTACTTGCAGCTAAAGCACTTGTGCTGATTCCCTCTCAGGAAGCAGTAGATGCATCTTCCTCACTGTCAGTGAAGCAAACCCCCCAGAACCTCCTGACAAGAGTTATTAAAGCAGATTTATTAAAAAAAAATAAGCCTGACAACACAAACTTCAAATCAGCATGTCTGACACCATAGCCAGAGAATAACTGCTCTAACCAATCTGTCCTTCGCTTAGCTTGGACAACCTGTAATTAGAAATCTCTCTGAAGTCTATTACCAGTAAAAGGAAAGTAGTAGGAGTTAACACGGGAACAAAGATACCAGGGAGAAGATAAAAAACTGACCTTGAGGAACCAATGAAAGTCATATCCCTGGTTTCTACCAAACTAGCAGCTGGAAATAAGCTGGAAAAATCCTAACATTTTATTAGACAAAAGCCACAAAATACTGTCTGGGTTGGCAAAAAAAAATACTGAGAAGTTGTCTTTTATTAGGGTACTATGAAATTTTTGGGGAAAAAAATACAGGTGAATGAGAGACTGAAAATATCCAAAAGAATCCGTGCTGTTATTAATAATAATTCCAAAACGATAAAAAGCCCTTGTTTGAAATGAAAACAGTCATCACTGTCGCATGCTCCATTATGGAAAGGATTTATGTGGTTTCCTTTTAGCTACATAAAACAAGGCTTGAAAAGTTCCACACATTTTACTGTTCAAAGCCCTCTTACAGCAACTACCAGACACTACAGAGCTAACTCAAATTTAGGGATTAACAGATAATATTGGGAGAAAAAGAGGAGTTTTGCTCCAGAAGTCTTTAGTATATTAAAAAGCTAGGAGTTATATCAAGCAGAGGACAGTAGCTTTAATAAAGAACTGTAATTAGGCATCAGAGTCCTTTACTACAACATTGGCAAGGTTCCACCAAAATTACATATAATATGTTGCAGAAATTATAAACACATGATACTTTTAGTATGCTTACTTATTACCTAAAATCATAGTACTACATTTCAAACAAAATTTGTGCTGAGTGCCTATAGTGCTGAGATAGATTTGTACCACTTGAATTTTTTTATGACCTTTACTTTAAAACAAGTCCCTCCACAGGAAAGTTCATAGTAACAGTCTCTTATTTTTCTAAAAAGAAAAATCAAATCTACATCTCATTCATTTTTATTTCAAGTGGATAAAAGGCCATGGGTACCCAAGAAAGTGCTGCAGCATTTTTGCCTGTTTTACTTGAACAGGCATTGACTTCATTTTAATCACTCATGTCATTAGCATAGACTTACTGACATCTGAAATATAAAAAGGGCTCCATAAAAACAAATTTTATTCCATACCACACCAGTTAAAACTTTGCAAGCTACTACTTGATGCATAAGTACAACACCACATACCACTGAACTAGCTCATCTTTTTTTCCTTTTTTTGTTAGTTACTATAGAAATAGCTTGCAAGTTCAAATCAACACCAGTTGATTTACACAATAAACACAGAGTCAGACTTTGCTAATGACAAGATTATTTCATTTTTGGCCCAATGTCTTGATCAGGCCATATTAAAGAGGAACTCGAGTTCTTCTACACATTTTACATGGCTCTTTTAAATTGTGCACATTTCCATTTGCCAACTCTCAAGTTTTCAAGGCAATTCTGGATAAGCCATAGCATATGCAAACAGGAAGAAACATGAGTATAGTAAAACTGTACCATAACAGCAAAGATTATATCTCATTCTGGAGTATATTACAATTTCAATGACCACTCACTAAACAGAAATGTCTACTTCTGGAGTTGGCACTTCACATTGAGGGAAACAAATGGAAGACTATTTGTTGCAATGCTACTTACTGTAGCAAATAATAAGAAATAATCACTTGTAAATTTTTTTCTTGGAGAGGGGAGGGAAAATTTTTAAGCAGTGAGGGAGATGCAAACATCAAAATTTTGGCTACAACTAAAGCAGGAATAGTATTGAATTTAGTAAAACCCACTGTAGAGCATGATCTCTTCTTTTTGCTCTGCAGGTTTCCAACCCTACAGTTATCAAAGCACACAGGTTTGTAACACAGCAGAATGATTTTATAATTCTGTATCAGTAAGTTCTGTGCTGAAGAGACACATAAATACTAATCATTTAAATTATGGATACACATTATCCTTCCCTAGATTTGTCCTAGCGGTTTTCATTTAAATTCTTAAACTAATCCTCACAACATAGAAAGAACTTTCTTGAAGCAAACTGCTGACCAAAGATGGAAATGTGTTTCTTTTGCTATACCAAGAGAGCACCTGGGGCAGGGAGAGGAGGCACAGCTTCCTTGAGCAGGCATGCAAGCATGATTTCAAGGTAACATCATTCTCTAAGTATATATCCAGGTCAGAGCTACCAGCGTGGACTAGAACTCCCATTTACAAAGGACATAAAAGCTGTACATGGAGATCTCACATAGCACAACCCTCTGAACAAAATGCTCAATTGCAGGCCCTCTCATTTTTTTTTTCAGCTGCTTTCTAATGCAAATTTTAAAACACATCCTCTGTTAAAGTGATAAAGATAATACAGAAAAGCTGAACAGATCTTTTTTTCAAACTCTTAGGAAGTTTTTGACGTGTTTTTTGGAAGCTAGGTCTCTAGCATATACAAGTGAAGTGAGACCACTGCAAAAAATTAGTCATTGCCTGCTTGATCTAGGGCTAATTTTCCTGCATTTCAATCATATTAAATACTGCTTTCAGCAGTATTCAATGACTTCAATGTATTCAATGTCAATGACCCAAATTAAGTCTCATTAGACAGGTCAGACACTAGTTTCTCCTGACTGACCGACTCTTGTACCTGTAATTGGTGGAAAGATAACTACTGTTAAAAACAGAGTACACTACCATGGTTCAAGAAAAAAACAAAACCAAAAGCATTTTATAAACAAAAAAAAAATTGTCTTTTTAATTCAATCATTCTCTGTGATTCAAATTCCCATGCTTTAGCTTTATCCCACAGCTTGCTGAACAAATGACACTGAAATTACTCTACCAGAATCCCATCAGCAAACTCCAGATTTTTTCCATTTGGAGTAAATACTGGTATAATTTTTTCATATGGCTTTGCTTACCTTCATTTCTAAATATGATAACATCATGAACACAAGACCCATCATATCACATCAGAGTCAGAACCTGGACACAAATGTTAACACCATAAGACGAGAAGGTCTGGACTCAAAATGAAATTCCAAGATTCCAGGAAGCAGATGCTAAGCTCAAAACACAACACTGCATGTTCATAAAAACTGGAGGTTTGAGAATTTCATAGAGGCTTTTACTGTTATTGGTTTGTTATTTTTTTCAAAGTGTCCATTGAAAATCAATTTGCCATTTTGACAGTCCAAATATGTAAAGCCTAAGCAAAGGAGCAACTATAAGCCCTGAAAGGCTACTCCCTACTCCCAGCTGAGCAAGAACCACAAGGTCATGCTCCTGAAACCCAGAAAAGCAACTGTATTTCAAGAAGTTTTGCTTTATTCCTAATTTGGAAACAAAGGAGACTGTTTACTTTTTGTAAAGCATTATTTGCATTATCCTAATGATCTGAAAATTAGACAGTGTCAGAGTACATATTAAAAACTTAGCTTTTAATACAGCATCCTAGACTGCTGTATCACATATTAAGCTTTTTATTAGCCGACCTTTGTTTCGTGGGAGCGAGCTGCCTGTGAAATATTCCAAGTAAGACAAAAATTACATGTTACATGGAAGAAAGGCAAGAGTTTTGGCTCATAACTGCTGGATGTTTGGCTATTCATGTTTCATACAATATGTGTCAATTTATAGATTGATCTTACTGCTATGCATAGCTCAGGACAAATTAATTTTGCCAGTTGCTCTCAGTTAGGATTAAATTCTGACATGTACTGAGTCACCATGTGGACAAGTAAAATGCCTCCAATGCACTTCTCAGTATTTACAATTCTGTTTCACACTGCCAAAGGAGTAACCTCTGCTTGCACAGACACTTCCTCAGAGCTGTTTTCATTATGCTTGAAGAAGCTGTATGATAGGGGAGATAAACTACTCTTTTTGGCATAAAGTCCTGCTTTATTTTCATCATTCTTCTGTAATCAGAAAATACATGGGGAAAAACAAATGTCTCTGTATCCAGCTCCTTAAATACTATGTCTAAAACAAAGTTATTACAGAAAGAATATTTAAATGAACTTACCAGTAGAGAAAACAAGAACCGTGTTGTCCCAAAGACCGTATCTTTTCAAGGCATCTGTAAGATTTCCTACAGCTTCATCCAGAAGAGTCACCATTGCTGCGTAACGCCGCCTCTTTACATCTTTAATAGAGGAATATTGTTTCATGTATTCTTCAGGGACCTGGAGAGGCTCATGGACAGACTGAAAAGCGAGGTAGAGAAAGAGGGGCTGGGGTGGAAGGGATAGAATGGAAGTTAGTCAAATATAATGTACTAAATCCAAAAGTAACTGCAGCAAGACTGGTCTCAATTCACCAACACCAGCAGGCACCGTGCTTTGGTATCTTCTACACTTCTCAATTCTAATTCCTAACCATAAACTAATAAAACTTTGACAAAGGACTTTTGCAAAGCTGTGGAAAAATATTGTGTACCTTCCTAACGGTTAACAGTTTCTTTTTTGAAACTTATCCCATTACACTTTCCATTCTCTCTTTAGCAGAGGAAACAACATGCTAAATAATTTCTACAAATTCATTATATACACTATTAAAATAAAAAACATGGTGAAGGGTAGCAGGCAAAGGTTGTGCAACTAAGGCTGATTCTAACAGAAGATATGGCAAATTCTGCCTGTGCTACTTCTTGCACCCTGCTTAAAAGTCCCAAACTACATCTCAAGTGCAAGTCTATTAATATTTCATTAGCTTTCTTTTAAACATGCCTTAGTGATTAAGTTGTCAAAACAAGCTTCTGACTGTACCTTCTCAGTTTTATGATTGGCTATAAGATCTATAGCTCTTTCTGTGAATAAGTTAGTAGAATACACGTTTTTAAACCCAGTTGCAACTTCTTCTCCATCTCGCAAGTCCAGAGCACAGCGTGTTACATTCTTTGCTTTGATGAAGACGCAGCGATCATGGGAATAATAATCTTCACTACCCAGAAGATAGCCTAGAACAGGAAAAAATGTCAAATAAACTGAACAGGATAATGTTGTATAAAGAGAAACATCAGGGAGAAAAAAAAAGTCAGAACTACATGTTATAATTCTAGTGGGTTTGAGCTCATCCAGCATTTAACCATCTACAGTGATAGGTCTAAATACCTCAAAATTTAATACTTTGTGGATTTTTAATTGTTAGTGCAAGTAGCAATTTCAAATCACACAAGAGGTTTTGAAAGCAATTAAATGGCTTTACATTCATGATTTGTGAAATAACTTCTCAATGTCCAATATCTTAGTATTAAATTAATGCAATAATAACAAAAGCTGTGACCTATCTCTGTATGGCTCTAACTTCTTGTTGGTATGATTTTGTATATTCGTGTTTTAACAGACAACTTCTCTCCCCATTAAAATGTTTGTATTTATTTATTTATTTATTCAAAAGCATGAAGCATTTTTGATGCCAGATGTAAAGCAACTCCTGATTCACTGCTGACACCAACTGGTGAAATAATGACACTATCGTTAAAAGACACCTAAAAAACCTAAGTATGCAAAAATTCTGAAGGTAGTGACTTGGTCTCTAAGCATTGAGTATTTTATTTATTACCCAAAAACAAATGTAGAAACAAATGCTCATAATTTTTTAAATCCCAATAATTGTTAGTTTGGAAATTATATTCAGATTTATACCTCAGATTTAGTTTGGAAATTTTTATCAGATTTCTTTTGATTTGAAAATATTTTTTATTTGAAAAATACAGTCAAATCTGCAAAAACATATTCTTAAGTTCTTCAAATCCAGCTGAAATTAGAGATAAAAACCCAAACTTAAGAAATTTCACGTTTTTTTATTCAACAGCTTCAAAGACAAACTGGCTACATAAATTACTCAGAGCCACAAGTTGCTATTTCCCATTTTGAGTGTCCAGCGGGGGAGATACATCAGTTTTGTCAAAGAATAAAACTCCCCTTAATTGCAGTTAATACCTATTGAAATTACATGAACATAATGGGATAATAAACTGCTACATTCTCTGGAAAGCAGTGTCATGCTGAGCACTTAACAACCATGTCCACAGATAGCCTGTATCAAGGCCTTCACTTAAAGAGTCTAATTGGTCCCATGATGAACTATCATAAAGAGAGCCAGCCTATCTACATCTGTCCTGTCAGAAACAGCCCAAGCTCCTGCATGCAGTCAGAAATATCTCAAGTTTCTACAAGGGAATGGGAGGAGGCAAATATGTTTAAACGTATGAAACATGTTGCACAGAGAAGCTGTGGATGCTCCATCCCTGGAAGCATTCAAGGAAAGGCTGAACAGGCTCTGAGCAACCCCATCTAGTGGTAGGGGGTTGGAGCCAGATGGTCTTCAAGATCCCTTCCAACCCAAACTGTCCTATACAAAATGAGCTGTTATATTACAATCCATATTAGCTTAATTCAGTTATGAAACCAAAGCCTCAGGCATCCTATAGGGTCAAAAGAATCTCAAGGAACAGCTCTTACCATCTAAGGTTTCACTACTATAATGGGCATGTAGTAGAGTCAGGCTCGTCATTCAAGATTTTAAAGCTAGACAAGAGGAACATGGAAGTTTCTCTGTATCTTATTTTCTCAGCTGTAGGAGTGGGCAGCAGTACTATCAATGGCATACAAAGTTATTTTGATGATGAACTGTCTTAAAATTCTCCATTTAATGCAAGTATCTTTAAAACAACCAAATGGTGATAGACAACTTTGCATTCAGCACCATACACATAGAATGAGATGTATCACAGGCAGCCTGACTCACATCAGTGCTGCTGCACTTGCGTAAAACTAATACAAGCCTGATCAATATTGGGATACTAGCCTTCAGAAGAAGAACACATAGCAATAAATTTCACTGCTAGGAGTGCAAGTCATGCTTGGACAGTCATACTCAGGCCTCGCTTTTTTTAATATGAGGATTCAACATTGCAACTGGCAAGTTCCAGCCACACACCCTGGATACAGTTTCATAGAGACTCCCACTCCATCCTCTTCACTAGTGGCTCTGGAAAAGGAGTGCTACTCTATTCACAAAGCATGGAAACATACCACAGTGTGGTATGATGTCTGTCTCTTTCTTTAAAATATCAGCTTTTTGAAGTGTAACACTATTCACAAATTAAGTGATGTCGAGTGTCTAATCTAACTCCTAGCATTCAGATTAAAGACTCAAAAACAAAACAATCACTACACTTTAAATCCTCTAACCATCATGGAGCCAAACTGAACGTAGATCATATCATAAGGCAGGAATATTTATTTTGGAGACATTCAGTGATTATGAGATTTTCTTTAATATGTTCTAAGGTTTGGGCACTTAAGGCACTATCTTATTTTAAGGAGTTATACTTTGGAAACACAAATGCCTACTTATTTATTTACTTATACTAATACTATTATACTAATGGTAAACTTGCTTTTCTTAGAATAATTGGTCACTTTCTCATAATTTTTAATATTTGTTACCCATCCTGAATCCAACCATTACCAAAGTAAGTATCAAATCCTCTGCGAGTCGGGAGGCATTCTTTTCTGTACATCCCTAAATGCCACTTTCCCACCATGTGTGTAGCATATCCCGCCTCTTGGAGTATTTCCGGGAGGAGTTTCTCATCCAGTGGCAGACAGCTGGGCTGGCACGGCCAAATTATCTGGTGTTGTAAACCGGTGTGGATCTAGCAGAAAAAAGAAGGTTGCAAGATCAGTTACAACCCAGCAATGTGTTCCTGTAGGATAGATACTGCACGAGCAGCTGTGAAAGGAAACAGCAACATCAACTGTAGGACTTGCTGCCTTCACCAGTGCAGATGAGGAAGCCTCAGTGGGAGGGCAGGGGTATTACACGGAACACGATAGCCCCATGGGGGTTTACAAGATATTCCCAGACTTAAATACAGTGCAGTCAAAAAAATACCCAAAGCCTTTTGCATTTTCACCTAAAAATCTGACAGGAAGAAACTAATTACTGTTATTACTCTTTGAAGGACAGGGACAACAACTGAACACGGAGTGAGAGATCTTGAATGTGATGGGAATGGACAAAAAGGCATATGGCAGGGGAAGCTACCAAGCTTTTGCCAGAGGAAAAGATGATAAGAGCTAAAAGAGCGCTTTTTGCATTGCTCTTCTAAAGGTACATTTATATACACACATTATATATTTATTTGTGTATTTAAAGTGAGTGTGTTTTACAAACAGCATGTGCATACTGGGGATAGCAAAGTTTTAGATAGTGCCTAAATCTGACCTCTAATCATTCCATATATAATTTCCAGTCTTAACAAGTGGTGATATTTATATATTTCTATATACAAAAGGTTGTGTCTACATACAAGAGATTGTGGGGTCTCCTCTGGAGCTCAAAACCTGCCTGGGCACTTTGCCGTAAGACCTGACCTAGGTGTTCCTGCTCCAGCAGAGGGACTGGAACTAGGTGATCTTTCAAGGATCCTTCCAATCCCTGACATTCTGTGATTCTGTGGAAATCATAGCTGATTAATGATTTACCAAGCACATATTGCTTAATTCAAGAAACCTCTCTAGCCATTGCATACTATAAGATGGCTTTTGTGAACTTTCCTATGTTGTCCAGAAAGAAAAGGAAAAAAACCCAGGCCCCAAAACATCAAACTCACTACCCCAAACTCTGTTCAGCAAAGTTGCACCAGACTATGTATTGCCACTAAGCACCCCAATGCAGCAAGCTGTAAAATTAATTTACAAAGCATCAGCTTAGCAACACTTTGAACTTACTTTTAAAGCAAATAATCTCTGACATTAGACAAGTGTGTAAGTAGACTCTCATAAAGGGTCTACTAGTTAAATTTTTTTTTGAAAGCAAGAGATGGAAAAAAAATTTCTTTCTTTCATACTATTAATAGAGGAAAAGGCACAAGTTAACAAAGTTTCATACTTTCTTCCACTGTCTCTAGAAAGCAAGAAAGAGGGGAGAAAAAATAATAATAGTAATTTTAAAAAATCTGTATCTTTCATAAACCAATATGCATGTTCTTCTTCCATCTCCAGAGAGCAGGAGGTAAGAGTACAGCAATATGATGAAGTCAAATTTTTATATCCGTGTAATTCAAAAAAATGTGTAAAACTCAAGGCTAGGAGTACGAAGCAGCTAGAAACCCTGAGTAAGGACCACTTTGTGAGCACTCTATCTGGGAACACATAAACATCTTTGCCTGTGTTACCATATCAAAAATATACAAACTAGGACACATTTAAATGGTGCAGTCAGCTGCCTGCCTGTCCAGCTCAAAAGTACATAAAAGAAGGAATATTTGTGATACGCTGCCAGGTCTTGTAACACCACTGAAGCATAGCGACCGTGATCTCAGCTTGCTAAAGCAGGACAACCTGCCCTGAGCTCATGTTTAGATAGCTGGTGAGCTAGCAAGCCAAAAAAAAGTGGACAAAGTTTGCCTGCAAATAAACACAACTTTTTGTACAGCAGCCTTGTACCAAGCACATCTTCGTATGATATACAAGAAAATGAAACTACACAGAGCACTGCTAAGAAGCTGAAGTGTCCCAACAGCGACCTGGTCACAGGCCGGGGATGGTGACAGGAAGGGCTTGGGAGGCGACTGTCGCTGACACAGAGGGATAGAGCTGTGGTGGGATGGAGGAAAGAAGAGGCAGAGGGGATGGAGAGGTAGAGAGGATGGAGATGAAGGGGTGCAGAGAAGAGGGATGGAGGGGTGTCAGGATGGTGAGACAGACAGAGGTGGCGAGGTGGAGGGGTGACGGGACCCAGAGGCTGCCGCAGAGCTATTTTGGGGTCCGTTTTAGAGGGACCAATTTTCGGGCATTGTTCCCGCCCGGAGGTGAGCCCTACCTGGTAGCGGCCGCTGAGGAGCTGGCTGCGGGAGGGGGTGCAGAGTGGCTGTGTGTAGTACCGTTCCAGCCGCACGCCGCCAGCACCCAGTGCGTCCAGCCGCGGGGTGCGGATGGCCGAACCGTGCCAGCCCACGTCCCCCCAGCCCAGGTCGTCGGCCAGCACCAGCACCAGGTGCGGGGCGGGCGGCCGGGCCACCGTCAGCCGCGGCAGGCAGAAGGGCAGGCAGAAGAGCAGGCATAAGAACAGGCAGAGCGGGAGCAGCACTCCCGCACACCCCGCCATCCCCGCTATCCACCAGGAACTGGGCCACTGGGACCGCCCCGGGGACGGCCCAGGGTGGTGGTGGGCGGCTCCTCCCGTCGGGCGGGACGGGCTGCGGGCGAGCGCCCGGTCCTGGCCATGGTCCGGCGGCGCTGGAGCCGCCCACTCTCGCAGCCTTCCACCTTCTATGCCCAGCGGTGCGGCGGCTGGGGCTGGGGTCTTCCCGTCGTGCCGGCTGGTGGGTTGTGTAGCGAGGGGAGCAGCGAGGGGTCGAAGCCGCTGCTGTGGGTGGGTACCGTGCGGCTTTGGGGCGATTAGGCTATGAAGTCAAAAAAAGAGAAGTTATGGTCGGTGTTAGCTGAGCAGGTGTTCAGCGTGGTGGCGGTAGAGTTGATCTTCCTCCATTTCCTATACGAAACATCCATTTTAAGGCATGGAGCTTTTCCTGTGGAAACCAGGGAAGTGTTAGCAAGCTTCAGAATCACGTTAGCTGTGTGTCTGAGGACACAGTGTATTTCATGTGTTCAGTGTATTCCAGAGGGTTCTTCGTGTCTTCAAACCTGACACCGGAACAGCTTGCCCAGATGTAATGCTGGAACCATACAGAGTACAAGCCAAACAGAGTTCAAGCAAGGCAGCCGCAGCACAGCCCCAGCCTTGCTACCGGCCAACCTGGGCTACAACCTGGGCGAGACAAATTGCCAGTGCAGCAAGTTGAGCTGTGCGAGGTGGCTAATCATTCCTTCAGGAGAAAAGCTCTTGTCATCATCTGCTGCTGCTGACAAACTCTACCTACTCATCCTCCTGCAAAACCATGAAACGCTCCTATTTATATTCTTAATTTTGTTCATTGGGATCTGAAACCTGATCTGGTCCTGGCTTTACAATTGCAATGATAACTGTTACTGAGCAGGAAGGAAGTGAAGCAGCCTCAGAAGCAGAAATAACAGCGATGTCTACAGGGCTGTTTCTTCAGATACTGTAACCTTCTAAACCAATACCGTAAATTACCACCACCTTAGTTATAACTTGGGTGAAATAGCAAAAACTGTGAGAACAGAAATAGCTGTTAACTCTGAATGATCTTGCCCACCCATGGAATACATATAAATTTCCATGTCCAGTTAAGATCAAATAACCACATGTTTCACATTTACCTGGAATGGTACACGCGTTCATTTCCAAATTTATGTAGCCATTTGGTAACAAGAGTAAGAAAAAAACACACTAAAAGCTGCATTTCTCAGTAAGAAAGGCAAATAATGAATATGCCAGACTCATGTCTGTTTTCTCTTTGATTGACAAATCTTTGTAGACATAAAGCTCCTGCTCCTATGAATGAAGTTTAGTGCGTAAGTCTATAAATTTATCAGATTTTTAAAAATAAATTCCTTAAAATTCCCCATTGGTTTGAAGACAACAGCAATGATAACTGATGTGACATTCTTTTTTCTTCTACATAAAGGTAGGTGCGTCCTCAGCTGGTATTAGACCAGCAATAATATCCTGAAGTCAGTTATCCCTGAAATAAATTTCAGAACTGCTGACAGGCTGACATGTGGATATGAGCTACATTTTCTGTACTGACATGTGATTCATACTGTTTGAAAGGCTGGAAAGTTCCGATCTATCTTGTTTAAAACTTAAACTCCATTACTAGTCATAGCTGTCCCAATGAATTGTGCATTTTATTAACTTCTTCCATGTCCTTATTAGATGTAACATTCCATTTTAATGTTTCCATTCCCAGAAAAAACATTCTTGCTCATTCAAAATAATTTATCTACACTGTGCTAGTGAAATTTGAAATATTGGATTCAAATTTTTGAATAAAATTCCTAATAGTTATTCACCTGTTATGTTTTCTGACAGTATTCAAAGGCAGCTGAATTCATATTCCCTTGCAGTGGAGAGCTAAGAGTGATTTGCTGGTTATCCTGCTCCACCAGATATGGATACTCTAGTCACCTGAGCTGACAGATTTAAAGCATTAAGTTGTACCATCTAAAATATATTCAGCAAATATTGCAGAGTCACAGTCTAAAAATTGCTGCATGTCATATTTTTCCTAGGGATTTTGATTTGTTTGGAGTTTTTATTACTATTTCATGAATTTGCAGTACGAATCAGAAGGTGGTGATATCAGAGCTTACACTCCTGAAAATAGTCTGTCTTCAATTTCCTGTTTCAGTATACCTTTCCTGAATTTGGGCTTGAATAGTTAGTGTGATGTTTTGAGGCCAGAGTGGCAAACAAGATTATGATATCCAAGTCAAATCATTGTTCCACATGACGTCTAAACAAGGCACATCTTGCCATAGCATATGGGAATTCAGTATAAAAATTCAAGTGGGAGTAGAAACATCTACACTGGTGTATCAAAACACTATGGAGATGGAAAAAAAGATAAAGGAAAATTATAAAAATTGTGTCTGAGAATACTGCCTTCTGACAAGTCCTGTTCACCCACAGAAATTTGAATATTTCAGAAAATTTCCTTGGATGTCCAACTGTTCTTTTTTTTAAATTGCGACAAAGATGTCTCCTCTCTTAGCTAATGGGGTTGCAGAACAGTCAAATGATGTCCCTGTCAGTCAGAACCCCTCCCACAACATGGATGTATTATTTAAACATTCTTGCTCCTGTTCACTTCCTTTAGCTGCTTCCTAACACCACAAGTTTATGCAACATGGTATCACAACATAGAATGGGAAGAAGCAGTGACAAGAACCCATGAAAGCCAATGAACACTTCCTCATCCCTCCTTTTCCTGGGGTTTATAATTTTATAAATATGAAAGATTGATTTAAATGCATTAATGTTTATGTGGGCCTGATTTGGAAATCAGTGTTTGGGCCTCTATAATACTACATGGTAAAATGAGACAGGTATGCATCAGTTACAAGGACATGTTAGAGGCTGGGAGATTACAGCTGGAAATGTGGTACACTCATAGAAAGTAAAGTTTCTGAGCTCTACTTGAGTTTAGAGCTGTGATTCAGACCTTTCTCTCAGGCTGCTGAAAGCCTGCTCCTACACCAGCAGACCTATTTGGCTGGAGCTAATAGACACCACTTCTTTATTCCAGTCTGGAAAAAGAGTTATAAACCTGATTTTAACCTCCAGATTGGGATATGAAAGACATCTTAAACCAGGATTTCAGCATAGTGAACATTATCAGGAAAGTATATGCAAGACCTTGTCCCAGGGTAACTGTTTCTGTGCACTCCAATCCCTGGTGGCGAGTGAATTTGCACATTCTTGGGAAATGTTCCTAAACAAAAGAACATCACATTGTGTTGTATTTTAGATTTCCTAAATTCTCAAGGAAACATAATGACTAACTGCCTCATTGAAAATAATATCACCTTTAGAAGAATTAACGTCTCTGATTCGTTCAGCAAAGTAGAACTAAATTGTTTATGAAAGTATAACAGAGAACAATTTCTGAGTGGATTTTTCACTCCAGATAGTGCCACATGCAAACTTGACAGAGCTTGAGTGTTTTATTTTACCTGGTTTCTAAGCAATATTTAGAATAGCAAAATGCAGTGTCAACTTACTTTGGCAGGAGAAAGTGTTGTTTATTCAAATTGATTTTCTCTCAGTATATTCTTTTTATACATTTGCTTCTTTGATGAAGATTCAGAGACACCTCCTTTAGAGAAGGTACATTATTTATATTATTCATGTGGTCTGCAAAAAACTTTACCTATAGCCTAAAGTAGAGTATTACTCTCTGTAGGTTGGAAATTTTTATATTGTTCTTATTCAAAAGCATATTTGAGCATATTATGGAATTCAGAAGAGTGCTTTAATAATTGAATGTGTTTCCATTGTTTACATTATCCCAATCCTGATTATTCATGTTATTGAATACTGAACTCTGAAAAAAGCTCCTAAATTTTTTTCTGTGTTAGTATTTCTGTGTAACATCATACAGTTCTTACTGCTGTTCAATCTATAAATAATATAAAAAAAGAAAATAAGTAAATAGAAAAAAATAGAAAATAAGAAAATAAGAAAATCTGATATCAGTCTAGCTCTTTTGTTTGAGAACACTAAATCCATGACACAGTACTTTCAGTTCAAAATTTAGGAGTGAAATCCTGTGTGTTGTAGAATATCACATATAATCTACCAGATGAGTCTATAAAGTAATGAAAAATGAGGTTTCTGTAACTTTTTGATTAAGAAAAACTAGATCTGATCTTCTGTAAAAATTGCTGACAGAGGAAAACACTGGAAAAAAATGTTAACAGTTCAGTTTGCTTTTAATTTTGCCTTTATTATTTTTTGTGATTGCTGGGATGTATTTTAGTTCCATAGGAAGCATTTCTGTGTAGAACTAGTGACATTATTTTAATGGTGATTTATTATGTGATGCTGTAAGGATCCAGTATAAGCTATCTTACTCTGAGGGCAGGCAAAGGAGGAACTGTGAGTGTCAAGGAGAAGGAGGAATTTGACAGTATCATGAGCAACTGCCTCTTCTCCATTAATTCAGATATGTCAGCCAATGTGGGTGCGAGATGAACCAACAACCTACTCATTCAATGCCACTTTCTGCTCACAAGTACTACTGAGAAGGGGGAACACAAGCTGGTTCATCAACTGTGCTCATATCTCTAACATGAATGGCTCATATATAGAAGCAAGATGACAACACCATTGAATTTCTCACTGATTATGGCAATGAGGATCTTGTGTTTAGTAATTAGCACATCCAAGTAGTTTGTTCCTCTTAATTTCATGCAGATTAGTGGAACTATTTCCTATGGCACAATTTACTGTATCCTTATCTGTGTCTATATTTTGGGACTTTAACTCTTTCTCTGAAGGCGTGTTCTTGTTTGTTCGGTCAGCACTAGTGGCTCTTGTATAACAGTTGCTGGATAATTTTTTCCCAAAAGTTCAACTTCCAGTTTCTGCCCAACTTTACTGAGTTCTATAGGAACATACGCAAAAGCCAGGCTCTGCTGAGCACTGTAACTGTAAGTTCCAGATGTGGTATTGCCGATAACCTGAAAAAAACATGCAAACATTTGTCTTTATTTTCAAGATGCAGTGAGATATAAAAAAATCCAACAACAATAAACAATCTAAACAAGCATTCATCTCATATACTTGTTCTAATACATACAATTAATTTATCAAGCAAATTTCAAATGTGCCATACATCTTCTCTACTGTGGGTGACATCATCTTAAACTGGGAAGCTTGTGCTCCTTGAAACAGTCTATTCCTGTTGTGTCCAATGAAGTTTTTATTGGAACAAACACTATCCACATGTATATATTTGGCATATACAATAATTTAACTTCTAGTGAGTTTTTCAGTGCCTAATCTCGCACTGAATCTGGCCTAATCCTTATCAGTGCTGATAAGGATGCTTAAACTTCACTGTTGTTTTGTTTCTTTTAAGTGAATAGTAGAAGTGTTGTTAGGACAATGGTGAACTTGTAGGGGAACTAATGCTTTGGTCTGTTAAAACACTAGTTTCAGTGACTTGATGGTATTTCTCACTTTCTGTAGTTATTCAGTTAACCTTTGCTTATAGAATATTTATCACAGCATCAAACAGTTTTATGCTGGTGAAATAAAAATAATGCATTCACACTTGAAACACAAAATTAGATTCTGTTCATGCAGAATTAGTATTAGTTTCTTGTAACATGATCTATACTGCTTACTTTGCCATTATGCCATACACTTTCATTTCCCTCTGGATCAATGTTATCTGTTTCCAGGGTGAGATATACTAGTCGTCGTCTTAGTCCCTGTTCTTTAATCTGCTTCAGTGCTTGCTTTCCTGTGAAGTCTGCTGTCTGCAAGGAATAGAAGACAATGATGATACATGTTTATTCAGGCTCTACAAAAAGTTCAGAGAAGCAAGTATTTAGATTTGTCTTAATTTGTTTTCCCATAACTTAAGCATTCTGTAAGAAATACAGATTAAATCAAGGTATTGTAGCTAGCTTGTATCTTGGTAGTTTCAAATTGGCACATTATATCTTGGCAAAATTTTTGAGTATATTTTTCCTAGAACTCAGACCCTTAATATCTGTAATCCAAATTGTAGCAGAAACGCATTTGTGTGAGACCTGTGCTACAAGACTGTCTGCCCAGTTAAGTCTGTGAGCCAAAAGATTATTTTCAGTTTCTATAAATAATCTAGAATACCAACACTCAAATCCTACAGCCTGTCCTCCTCATGTGGGAGCACATCCTTTTTGATTACATCAGCAGTCGTGATAGTAAATTGTCCTATTCCAGCAAATTGTCTCTGCCAAGCTGCAGAACTGGCCATTTGCTCCATATTCTTATTTTACAATATGTATGGGTTTTTTCTATACCTACTAGTTTATGGAATGATGCAGTATGTTAGTTAAAGAATGATACCATCTTTTGATGTTATCTTTTTGAGCTTGCCTGAAAAAGTACAAGTAGTTCTAGATGCCGACTTTTTATAAAGTTATATTTCTACTACACAGAAATAGTTTTGAAAGGAAACATCTATAACGAGAACTCAAAATCACCACTTCACACAATTGTTTGGGTTGTGATGAAGCTTCAAAGGTCAGCTAATCCCATACTCCTGCAGTGAGCAGGAACATCTTGTACTAGACAAGGTTGCTCAGAGCTCCAATCAAACCTGACCTTGAATGTTTCCAAGGATCAGACATCTACAACCTCTCTGGGCAACCTGGCACAGTGCTTCACCACCCTCATAGTGGAAAAATTATTCTGTGTATCAAGTCTATATCTACCCTGTTTTAGTTTAAAATCAATACCCCTTGTCCTTTTGCTACAGGTCCTAGTAAAAATTCTGTCCTCATCTTTCTTATAACCCCCTTTTAAGTACTGAAAGACCATAATAAGGTCTCCTTGGAGCCTTCTCTACTCCAAGCTGAACAACTCCAGCTGTCTCACCCTGTCCTTACAGAAGAGGCTGCTCCAGCCCCCTGGTAATTCCTGTGGCACTCATCTGGCCCTGCTACAACAGGTCCTTGTCTGACTTCTACTGAGAATTCTGGAGCTGGATGCAGTATTCCAAGTAGGGTCAACCCAGAGAGGAGCAGAATCACCTTCCGTTTCTTTCAATGCAGCTCAGGATATAGTTGGCATTCTGAGCTGCAAGAGCACATTGCCAAATCATGTCCAGTTTTTTCACCCACCAGTAATGCCAAGTCCTTGGCAGGTTCTTTGCGTAGACTGCATTGATACCAGGATGTGCTCAGGAACAGGTGAAGGACCCTGCACCTGGTTTTGCTGAACCTCATGAGGTTCACATGGGCCACCTTCTCAGGTTTGTCCAGGATGCTCTCATTGGCATCCTGTCCTGCAGCTGTGTCAATCACACCACTCAGCTTGGTTTCATCTGCAAGCATGCTGTCCCATTGTCTGCCACAGATGAAGATTAATCGAACAGCAACAATACAGACCCCCAAGTGACTCCATCTGTCACTGATTTCCATCTGGACATTGAACCATTGACCACTTCTCTCTGGATATGTGTGTCAATTCATTATCCACCAAACAGACTATCCATCAAATGCATATCCAGTTTAGAAAGAAGGATGCTGTGAAGGACAATGCCAAAAGCCTTTCAGAGTCCAGATATATGCTATCAGGATATTTTCCCATGTTCACTGATGGATAAATGAGACGGTCAGCATGTCATATAGACTAAATTGCCTTGCATGAGACACAGAAACACAAAGGAAGTATATATTTCGTAGGCACACATAGCACAGAATGAACTCCTTACTGTAAATGCTAATGTTTTTAGAATGTGATTGTCAACTACAATGTCATATCTGGAAAAGGTTATGGTTCATATTTTTCCATCAAATGTGGATGCTATCAATACACTACAACACCTGAAATGGCAGTATGAATGTCTCCAAATCCTCATTTTATGTCTACTAATAGTATAATAGTGGCAGCAGAGAGGACTCTCTGAGATGACATGATTATTCTGATCTGCCCTTTTCCTCAGTCAGGCTCAGGGGGGACCTTATAGTAATTTACCAGTACCTGAGCGGGACCTACAGAAAGGCAGGGGAAGGACTTTTTAATAAGGTATCTGATGGGAGGACCAGAAACAATGGATGTAAATTGGAAGCGGGTAGATTTAGACTTGACATAAGAATGAAATTCTTTACAGTGAGGGTGGTGAAACACTGGAACAGGTTATCCAGGGAGGTTGTGGACGCCCCCTCTCTGGAGGTGTTCAAGACCAGGCTGTACAAGGCACTGAGCAGCCTGATCTAGAGGGAGGTTCCCTGCCTATGGCAGGGGGGTTGGAACTCAATGATCTTTAAGGTCCCTTCCAACCTGAACTATTCTATGATTCTATGATCATCAGTTTTTCTAGAGGAAAGAACTGTGATCAGTGACTTTGGGAATCCCACAAGACACAGCACTGATGTAGTTACAGCTGTAGTGGGAGTACAGTGCCTTTTCTTTTCTGGAGTGTACACATATTTGTAAGTGCACAGATTTAGAGATGAAAGCCTTACAAACATTTCTGATTTTAATATTTGGGGTTATCACATTTTTGGGGTTTGGGGTTTGGGTGGGTTTCTTTGTTGATTGTTTTCCTTTTTTTTTTTTTTTTCTTGTTGGTTTTAATTATACATTTCTGGTTCATTTGTATCTCTAGGAATTCCTCATTTAGAAATGGAAAAACACCTCCATAAGGATTANCACCCATCACCATCAGGTCCTTGTCTGACTTCTACTGAGAATTCTGGAGCTGGATGCAGTATTCCAAGTGGGGTCAACCCAGAGAGGAGCAGAATCACCTTCCGTTTCTTTCAATGCAGCTCAGGATATAGTTGGCATTCTGAGCTGCAAGAGCACATTGCCAAATCATGTCCAGTTTTTTCACCCACCAGTAATGCCAAGTCCTTGGCAGGTTCTTTGCGTAGACTGCATTGATACCAGGATGTGCTCAGGAACAGGTGAAGGACCCTGCACCTGGTTTTGCTGAACCTCATGAGGTTCACATGGGCCACCTTCTCAGGTTTGTCCAGGATGCTCTCATTGGCATCCTGTCCTGCAGCTGTGTCAATCACACCACTCAGCTTGGTTTCATCTGCAAGCATGCTGTCCCATTGTCTGCCACAGATGAAGATTAATCGAACAGCAACAATACAGACCCCCAAGTGACTCCATCTGTCACTGATTTCCATCTGGACATTGAACCATTGACCACTTCTCTCTGGATATGTGTGTCAATTCATTATCCACCAAACAGACTATCCATCAAATGCATATCCAGTTTAGAAAGAAGGATGCTGTGAAGGACAATGCCAAAAGCCTTTCAGAGTCCAGATATATGCTATCAGGATATTTTCCCATGTTCACTGATGGATAAATGAGACGGTCAGCATGTCATATAGACTAAATTGCCTTGCATGAGACACAGAAACACAAAGGAAGTATATATTTCGTAGGCACACATAGCACAGAATGAACTCCTTACTGTAAATGCTAATGTTTTTAGAATGTGATTGTCAACTACAATGTCATATCTGGAAAAGGTTATGGTTCATATTTTTCCATCAAATGTGGATGCTATCAATACACTACAACACCTGAAATGGCAGTATGAATGTCTCCAAATCCTCATTTTATGTCTACTAATAGTATAATAGTGGCAGCAGAGAGGACTCTCTGAGATGACATGATTATTCTGATCTGCCCTTTTCCTCAGTCAGGCTCAGGGGGGACCTTATAGTAATTTACCAGTACCTGAGCGGGTCCTACAGAAAGGCAGGGGAAGGACTTTTTAATAAGGTATCTGATGGGAGGACCAGAAACAATGGATGTAAATTGGAAGCGGGTAGATTTAGACTTGACATAAGAATGAAATTCTTTACAGTGAGGGTGGTGAAACACTGGAACAGGTTATCCAGGGAGGTTGTGGACGCCCCCTCTCTGGAGGTGTTCAAGACCAGGCTGTACAAGGCACTNAGCACTGATGTAGTTACAGCTGTAGTGGGAGTACAGTGCCTTTTCTTTTCTGGAGTGTACACATATTTGTAAGTGCACAGATTTAGAGATGAAAGCCTTACAAACATTTCTGATTTTAATATTTGGGGTTATCACATTTTTGGGGTTTGGGTGGGTTTCTTTGTTGATTGTTTTCCTTTTTTTTTTTTTTTTTTTGTTGGTTTTAATTATACATTTCTGGTTCATTTGTATCTCTAGGAATTCCTCATTTAGAAATGGAAAAAACACCTCCATAAGGATTAGTGCAGCAATCAGAGCCTTGAGTACGACCTGGTAACAGATGTGTACTGCTTTTCTGGGTCACTTCAGATTAGCTGCAGAGATGACAGCTAACTCCTGTTAATATAGTAATTACTGGAGCCTTGAGGTTGACAGGAAAAATGATTTTGTTTTCCACCTCTTAATTACCTTTTAGATACGGAAATTATTAGTGCAAGTAGGTGGAAGACTTCAGAATCCATGTATGTGCAAATCATTCTTTCTTCATTGGTTACAGATATAAAAATAAATTCTTTCCCAAATTCTTTCCCAAATAATTTTAACTGGTTAAGGCTTTTGGCCAAGTGGGATAAATCAGTACTAGTTCATATACTAACTGGAAATAGATTTGGGGTAGTTAATGCGATTTGTTTGTTATTTATGTTCCTTGAAGATTAAGAACATTTTCGTCTTTTTGGAATCATGGCTTGGAAAAAACAATCGAGGTAGCGTAGAATTCAAACTGTGCAAAATATACACAAATATATAAATTTAAATATAAATACACAAATATATAAATTTACATATAGAGAAACACATGGTCTACAAAAATGTGTGTACATGTATGTATTTAGACATATACAAACACTTGCATACATACATATATTTATGGGGGAAATGTGTAAGCATGAAATATATGAGTATATTTGATGTACTACTCCAAAAAGTAAGGGCAATTAATAAATTTTAAAACATTTGAAGCTACCTCTTAAGAAATTCTAACCATATAAATATGATTAGGTCAGCCTTCTTATTTTACAGTTCTTGTAAAAAGGGTATCCATGTGAATTGTACACTAACCACATTTACACATCTATGAGGGCAGTCTAACAAAAAAGGAATTTGGAAACTGATTTGTTCAAACATATTCTGGCTATGCTTGAAAACAACAGCTTCCTCTTTTTAGGTATTGCTTTTGATTTTTTTAGCTTGTTACATTAAATGGAAGGCAACAAAAAAACCCCCTTTAAGAACAGTGCAATTCATTAAAACAGCATTTAAAAGAAAAAAAAAAAAAACCAGAAGAAAAAAGAGTAGCAACAAAGGAAAATTCCACCCTCAAACAAATAGTGAATTTAAATCTGGTCTTCCTGCCTTAGCTTTTAAAAGAAACCATCACTTGAAAAGCAGTAACTACATAAAACTTTCACTTATTAGAGAGTAAGGAGAGTCCTAGAAAGCTAAACATAAAATACAGGAGACTTGCCATTATATTGGCATGAGCTGCCACTAAACTTCGGCAGATTAAATGTTTTCCACATAAAATAAAGATGCTTCTTATATTCAAGGTAAAGACAAGATTTACTACTTAGCTTCATATTCTTTAAGTTGCGTGCAATTCATCAGATAAAATAAACAATAGGTTGTGCTTTTCCTTTGTGTATCCTAGCATATTAATTACAATAGAAAATCATATCACAAATGTAAACCAATGAAGATTTTCAAGTAGTATATAGCTAAAAGAAGCCCATTGATTATCTCATCTATTAATATACTGGAAAAATATATTTGCTTTGTTCTTGTCCTTAGTAGGCTTTTACCTTATGTAAGTTACCACATGTCTCCTAGCACAAGATCAAACAATATATTTTTTTTTAGAAAAAGAATTAATGAGATGTAAAAAATGTGCTTTTTAGGAATAATCATGTAGTCTGAAAAGTTTAAGTTCAGGTGTTTTTTGTATGCTTGGCTTTCAAATAGCATATAAATTCCAATCCTAATCCTCGATAAAAATTTACAGTTTAAGGAGAGCAAAAGAAGTAGAAATTATCTATATAACTTTCAAAATTTTTTTGATTGTGCAGCTTAGCAGAATAAATTTCAGATACCTAGGAAGAAAAATGTCATACCCATGCAAAAACATTTGGCAGCAAAGATATGTACATCTTAGTAATGAACCATTGTCATTTATTTTGCATGCTACTTAGGACTGCAGTCATGCAGCCACGTTATGAACACAAAGTCACCTGACTAAGAAAGCAGCAACCGCTGCTGCAGTCTGCTATAACCATTGCAAGGCAACACACTCGAGACAGCATTAATACAAGACTTTAATTACTTGCAGTTGGATGGTCTTGAATAATTTCAGTATAGCACTTCAAATTACATCCCTCTCACCAGGTTGATAACTTCAATTTACAGCCACACACCTATCTGTGTGACGCTGCTGGGCATGACAGAACTTCTATTCATAATGAATCCATGACCAACTAAATGCTCATGTGTCTAACAGGTAAACACCTCAGGAATCTCATGTCAAAGTCATAAGATGAGGTGGGACTTGCACTCTGAACAGAATTATTTGACATTGAAATGCTTAAATAGTGAGAAACAGACAGAAACAGAGTAGAAAATGAGGAAGGTGAAAAAGCAATGCTAGTAGAGTATACTTAAGAAAAAGTGAATGGAGAGAAATTCTGGGTATTGTATAATCAAGAATAATCAAGAATAATCTGGAAAATAGCTTGCAATGGAGAACAAGGAAATTGCCCAGTAGATAAACAAGGCTGCAACAAAGTCTCTGATAATGGTATTTCTCCCTAGTGGAAATGAGCACTAAATACTAGCTACGCATCGCGGCCTGAAGAGTGCTCCAGAACAGAGTCCCAGAGAGTTCCCGTCATCCAATGAGTTCCCAATTCGCAGTGAGCTGCTGCTGCTGCAGACAGAGCGCTCAGGAGATGGCAGTCTTGGTTACAGCAAAACAAGTCTATAAACGGCGAACTATGGAATTTTGTAGCTATGTACTCTTGATGACTGTTGTCACTACTGAGTTCATATGGAAAACCTTTAAGAAAGGTTTCTGTGAACAAATAAAACACATGGAGGTGTGTCATTCTAACATCAAGTTTTATTTGGCCTTATGGTCCAGTGTGGAAAGGAGAAAAATAGGCTGCTTTAAGAATATTGAATTAGCTAAAAATAATAAGCCACTTCAGAACCCCAGAAAGGTGCAATGCTAGCAGGTTTTGAAGATGTAAGCAACTTTTGAAATAAGTGAATACCATAATCACTGATAAGTTTAGAAGATAGCCAGAAAATAGCAAATCATTAGAATGGACTGCCCAAGGAGATGGTGAGAATATCAGGATTTTCTTTGGAATTCACATCTCTTCATATTTATTCAACGTATATTGTAATGCTCTCTTTAATGACGTCAAAACACTTGCATTACCTTTGCTGGCATTTGGTTTCTCATTCATTTGATTCTAATTGTTTGGTTTTGCAACAGATACTGCATGACATTCACGTAGTATTAGAAGTATTTTTACCCAATTTGTGAATTGTTTCAGGTGCTTGTTGCTTGGCATGAAGTCATTAACTGAACAGTGCATTTTGGCTTTTAATTTGCAGACAAATACCAGTTTCCCCAGCTAGGAGCATGTGCTGAAAGGCACAATCCCAGCCAGCAGCCCTACAGGCCATGATCTTTAACAAAGGTTGAAGTACCTGCTGCTTGTAGATTGTATTGTGTTTGCCCATTTCTTGTGGAAACTTCCCTGAACCATAAGAGGTTTATGTTGCTTTTTTAATAGTAGATGGCAATAGAGTATTTTGCTTTTCTTCAGTCAAGGTGGCCTCTAATGAATGCTGAGGTTTATGCCATGTCAAAGGGACAGCAAAACAGGGGGCATGGCATTGGGCTTCACAGCCCCAAGCTGCCAAGAAACAAAGTAAATAATCTTGCATTGCACTTCATGCTACAACATTCATTCCACTTCCGATATCTGAATTAGCTCAGGTACCTTTGCAGTGTCAACATGAAGTTGACACTGCCCTCATTTGAGTCAATAAACATTGATTATTTCCCTTTTACACTTTGGATCTGAAAAACTGGCAAATGTTTTAGGCTGACACTCTGAATCTGCGGTCCATTCAACGCTCATTCATCCACAACATCAATATCTGCTTTAGATAGCAGCAGCTTTTCTTGCTTATGGCTGCTTTTCTTGCTTATAATAAAACTAAACTGAAACCAAAACCCAAGAAAAACCAAACCAAAATTACTTTAAAAAAAGAAGTGAAAAAAAAAAAATGACAGTAAGATTTTTCATTGTATTCTCCCATAATATTCAAGATGGAAAAGTCCCTGATAAGTAAATTTGACACGATACAGTTCTATAAGATTTCGTATTTCCATTGCATGTCACATGTTCTCTAATTAGGGCAAAATTACAGTACAAAATGAGACAATTGCAACTCCACTACATGTCGGAACTGCTATTGACATAATGGAAGCACCTTGCCTTCAAGTGGATAAGCTCCAAAGCTGGGCAAGAACACGTCATGGTAGAGCATAAACTAATGTTAGATAAGAACAAAAATTAATGTCTTATCAATATTTTTAGGTTTAACATGCCCCCATAAGTTTTGCCTACACAAAATTTAAGATCTGTTCTTCACCTGGAATTCCAAACTTTAAAATTTGCTATTCCATTTAGCAGTTCCACAGTGCTTCTATGGAGCAGAACAAAAAGTGTGTCGGGTTATGTATTGCCTAACAGATCACCCTTTCAGGTATAAAGGGAATCTAGATAAGAAGAGAGTTTATCCCTGCATCACATTACATATTGGGTCAAAATGAAATGTCTCAAAAAACATCCGTTTTTCTCCCTGTCATTCTATATACAGAAAGGTTGGCACTTACCCTATATTACAGATGAAAAATTGAGGTAAAATATTTTAACAAATATTCCCTCATTTAGCAAATCTTATTTGAAAACTACAGGATCTTATTTTTTAATATTGAAAACTGCTGTGTAGGTAACAGCTGTTTGAGTTGAGGGGCTAATTGGTATCAACAGATGACATTAGAGCTGCTCAGAAAATAACTTCTCTGTGTTTCATGGAAAGGTCCTCTATCTGATACTTGGTTTGGGTTCCATTTTGATCAGAAAAGAGAATTGCAAGCAATTTCTGTATCTACCAAACTGTAATGAAGTTTGATTACCTAAAATATGAATATAAGAAAATTGATATGCTCACAAAAGGAGTCAAAATGACTTATTTTCATTTTTACTGCATATTTCTTTTCAACTAGTCCCATTCTCTGAAATTCACATCAGGAAGGAACAAGGTCTTCAGAAATTCTATGAACAATAAGTTGTTTGTTTGTTTTATCTAGGCAAAGTATTTAACTTATATATGAGTCATATCCAAGTTTCCAGACAGAAGTTCTTAAAAATCTGTTATTCTTTTTTGTAAATGCTGTATCAGAGTGGTAGCCGGGGCAAGTAGCCCTACAGGTAACTCCTCTAATAAGAATAAAGGCGTAAAATGTTTTCAGAGTACGAAATTGTTCAGCTTTTATACAGGTACTATATGTTTACAAAAGCACATAACTCAAATTTCTTTACAAAAATAAATCACAAAGAGTAATTTTAAATGCAGATAACATTCAGTATTTGCAACTTCCTCACATAATGTGTACTTTTGTTAGGAACATAGAAAAATTATTCTAATATATGGGATAGAAGTTGCTCAATTGATTTTCTAGACCTATTTTGTTTCACATATAGTTACATTTTTCTTTTCAAGCACTTAAAGGTATAACTTTGGGCATAACATAGCACTTTGAACATAGTAAGACATACCTTGTTTAGCTTTACAAAGTATTCCAGCCCAGCTTCCAAGGGATTAGTGTCACAGTTCATCTGTTAAAGAAAAAGCAGTCCTGGACTTTACATGATGAACTATCATAGCTTCTGGGTTGGGGAGTATTTACCTAGTAAATATTACTATTTACCACAGATCAGTGACTTTCACCTTGCATACATGCAAATTCCATTTGAATACACTGTATATGATTTTAATGGAGAATTTACAATTATGCCTAATATAAGTAAATATAAATGTAAATCATTCATCTCAGCATCATTATGTAAGTTCAACACACATTTCAGTAAGAAGTAAGACTTTCCACCAAACCGGAATGAAACCTGCAGAAGACTGAATAACTGAGGTTTGCTCAGCAGATTGTCTTAGCCAGAGAGGAAACAAAATGTAGACTCAATTTTATTTACCACTTTCCCATTCAATGTAGGGGAATGATATTCTAGGCAGTATCTGAAGCAAGAATGAAAATAGTTATCACTGGGCAAACAAAAAGGATCTCTAAATGCCCGCAATTTTACCTTTCTGAGTTCTCTTCGTCACAAAGAAGAGAATTAAGAAAAAAATTAAGAAAAAAATACAGGAAAACAGATATTATCCTGATTTTCCACAAATTCTCTAGGCACCCTTAGTTATATGCTGTGAGTGAGTAAATTTGGCAGGAAAAAGCTAATGGGAAATGAAAAAGCTCCAAAACAATTATGAAGTAAGAATAATTTGCCGCTCATGACAGTTATTACAGAAATAAAACATTTTCAAAATCTATCAGCCAAACCTTTGATTTCAAAATACTAAAGCTCAGCAAAACTCCAATAATTTTGTTATACACAAGAGGGAAAAGTATCAGTGAATCAAAACCAGTGTATCTCTGCCAGCAGTGCAATAAAGTTTACTAGGCAGTTTTATTTAGGAAAGACACTGTTGAGAATTAGAGCAGCTTTTCCTGCTTGTGGTAGTTTTTCTTTTCATTCTAAACTGGGAAACTGGAACAAATACCATCAAGGTTAGCTCTGACTAAAAACTGTAAAGTCATAATGAATTAAAGAAAATTACAGAAAGAATAAAGAAATAGTATTTCCTGACCTCTGCTCCCCATGCTCTGAAACCCTTTTCCAGCCTTAAGGCATTCAGAGCATATGTTCCGAAGTTGTCAATTCCCTCTTTCTGGCCAGCTTCCATGACTGCACTGTAAAGAGCTACAGAATCTTCTTTCCTGTGATAGAGCTCCCAGCCCAATTCACCTGTTGTACAAACAAGATTAACGATTTCATGAGCTAAACAATGAAGCAATCCTAGTAAGTACAGACCTAGTCTTGGTAAAAAGTGGGGATCAATGCTGGAAATGTTAATTCACATTTTGGGGTCAATCCTACTATCATGTATTAATCCCCTCCAAGAACCAGGAGATGACTTATGACCTTGAAGAAGAAGAGGGAGGGTGCCAGTGTTG
>VZTY01005833.1:0-43584 GCA_013400935.1 Turnix velox
CCTCCTCCTTCTTCCTCCTCTTCGTCCTCACGCGCCTTTCGGGGTGTGCTCCATTTCTGGCGGCTCTCGATTAAAGCGGATGGCGAGTAACGCGGTAATTAAAATGAAGGAATTTTAAGCCTTGAAAGTGGGACACAGCTACTGCCGTTTAGTGTAGCAGGCTTTGTAATTTTCCTTTTTTCGTTGATAAGTGATATTGCTACTATTTTTGTCGGGAATTCGAATTTTAATATCAAAGTAAGTGTAAATTTGCGCGGTTTCGTCGGTTACGGGGATTTCTGGGATGAATGGTCGCTTGTGCCAAAATATAAGCGCTGCTGCAATGCCAGCTTTTGTCGTTATAAAACGTGCTGTATGGGGTGGGGAGGGATTTCGACATTTACTGCTTTGCGATATGTGCCTTCCAGAATGCAAATGGGAAAGGAAGGTTCCCAAAAATAGATCAACTCCATTCTCTGGGATTGCCTTTGTCTGGCTTTGTTCTGCCCCGATTCGGCGGCGGGGGCCATTGGTGCAGCCTTTCTTTGTTAGAAATCGGCGCCCGATTTCATTAAAGGCGTAGATAATTAGCACCCGTAATTCTTTAGAAGGGCGGCTCGCCTTTTAAGAATAAACTCAAAATAGAGCTGGGATGCCTATGCACCGCCGGGCTATTTTTTGCTGTGTAATTCATGATGTCATTGTCTGAATAAAACGCCTTTCTGTGGGGGAGCGGGGCCCGGAATGATGAAACGTGATGTAAGAGCGTGGCCACGCGCGGCGCTCAGCAGGACTGCAGCGGCATAAAATGTCGCCAGGGCCAGTTCGCAACGGCTCTAAGCGCAAATTCAAAATGTATGGTTCTGTATGGCGAACATTAATCTTCCTTTTCCAGGTGTTTCTGATACTCCTCTGCGGTGTTACCTCACTCTCGGCAGGTGTAAACTTTATAAAGATTGTAATTTCGTGGTAGAAATATGTTACTGTGAGAGGGACCGGACCGTCCGTCCCTCCATGCCCGCGGGTACCCGCGGTGCCGGCTTTTCTAGGTGTCACGTGGAAGATGAAGCAAATGGCAGCGAGGATGCGGCCCCAGTCATGGCCGCCACCGGAGATGAGTCTGGGCTTGGAGCAGTGCTGAGAGGGCTTGGGGAGAGGATTGTAGTGGAGCTCCATCCCCATTCCACTCCTAGCAGCTCTCTGGCCATCCACCTCCATTTCTGCCGACGGGAGACCCGACGAAATCTTCGACGACCGCCATGGAGGACCTCCTTGAGCTGCCGCAGCTCTAGGAGAGGAGGCAGGTGTGGCCGAGCTCGGGGAGAGACGGGAGCCACGCTGAAAGCCATGATGCCAGCGCGGCTCCCGCGCTGCTTCCTGCTGCTTTAGCTGCAGCCTCCAACCGCATCCCCTACCCTGCTTCCTCCCGCCTGGCCAAGTTCAGTCGCCTCCGATTTTGAAAGGCCAGAAATCGGAGGAAGCGGCAGGAGGGAGTGAAGGACGCATTTTGTGGGAGAACGCAGATAATTTAATACTTTAAAACAATGGCTAACTGGAAACAAATGTGTGCGTTTGTATATTGAATGTGGATTTCAATATAGCGCGGACCTTCCAGCGCAAACAAATATTTCATCAGAAATAAGATCGCGGGTCTAAATTTGTACTGTATCTTCCTGGCAATTTTCAACAGGATTGAAATTAGCCTGTAACCAATGCTATAAGAGTTACAATGTAATTTTTTTAGTAATTTTAGTAAAATTGTTTCTTCTACCAATTCAGATGCTTGTTTTTACCTTGGGTAGTTCGTTAAAAATATTTCTTTCCATTAGCACCTGTGCTAGAGTTTGACTATCTCGTCTGTGGAGACTGTGGCAAGGAATTCATGGACTCCTTCCTTATGCATCACTTTGATTGGGCAACATGTGATAATTGCAGGTATTGCAAATAATCACAACAGGGAAGTTTTATGTAATGTTTGCTGGCCCTAATTTAGTTAAGTACAGTCATTCCAAATTTGTAAAGGCTGTTGGCAGGCAAGACCACCTTTCAGTAATTTTACACTGCCTGAAACGAGGCAAGTTGATCGATAACCTACATTTTGCGCTATGAAAAGTGAAAAGATCGGCAGCATTGTTTCACGAGCCCATCTTAAAACAGAAGTAGGTATTATACATAAAACCATGCGGTAGATTTTTACATAAAATAATGCAAGCTAAATTAGTTGGTTTTTTGCGAATCCGAGTGCAGGGAAGGTATTTGCTGTTGAGAGGGAATGAAGCCGAGGAAATAGCGACTTTGGCCCGCGGGCGGGGACAGGCAAAGGGAAGAGCCCCTGCAGCGGGTGGCTGTGGGCCTGGTAGGAGTTTGACCTTGAGCAGAAGGCAGGCCCTAAACTAGCTTATCTGCGAGCAGGGAAAAGGTTTTAAAAGCTATCAAGATAAAAGTGGCAATCAAACCAGCCCAGGCAGCCAGCACCCATGAGCGTGAGGATGAAAAGGATGAAAAAAACTAACGCCGAAAAAACTGCAGCGAGGAGTTTGTGGCGGGATCTACCCTCCGCACCGCAGGGAGGGGCCGGGGCCTGCAACACGCTGTGGGCAGTGCTTAGGCAGTGGAGACAAAAGTGCTGTCTCTTGAAGCTGAAAAGCGTAAGAAAAGAGAGGGCTCGGAGCCTTCGGGGTGGTTTTCCTTGGTGCTGAGCACAGCTCTTGTGGCTTCAGCGTCAGCGAGTGCCTGCTGCATTAGCTTTTACTGTGAACTTTTGAGTTCGACACTCAGCAGCACTTCCTTGATGACCATTGCTGGCGCTCACTTTCTGGTAGATTGCTCCAGACCTAGCAATTCCAGTTACACTTCAGTCAGGGTTGCGCAAATGTAATTTTTTTTCATTAACTCATGAATGCTGTTGTGGTTGCACAATTTTTCATTATCTGCCTGCTAAAAGAATCTTTTAAGCTCTTTATTTTATGGGTCCTTTGCCTACTACTGTCTCACACTTAGAAACAAGTGCTTTGTTGTGTAGATAGTTTGGGTAATCTATTTCTGGGATCGAGAAGCATACGGAGTGTGTATATTCTCAGGTGATCTGACCTGTCTCATGTTACACATTCTTCCTCTCCTGACCATGTGTCAGGCCTGTACTTTTGTCCTCTTGAATTGCATCTGGGTTAGGTGAATATTTAAAATTATTCTCGCTCCTTTTAAAACTTTCAGTTATTCCCCCTTGAATGAAAATAGAAGAAAAGCCCTTCTAGGCATACAGGCTTCTCAGCCTGTGGTTGCTCAGATGAGAGAATTTTAAAGCTTAATTTTAGGAGATGTATAATGGAGTTTAAATAGATGGACTCCAAAGTTCTTTGCATATGTAAAAACTGAGAGAATGAGGAGTACCTGTATTTCGGGAATCTTGGAAGTAATGGGGACTTAGATGTTAATAACGTGGGGGTTTGGGTGTGGCTTTCTCATCATTATTTTACATTTTCCAGAGATGCTGAAGATAAACATAAACTTATAACGAGGACAGAAGCAAAAGAAGACTTTCTCCTTAAGGATTGTGACTTAGACAAGAGGGAACCAGTGCTCAGATTCATTTTGAAGAAAAACCCTCATAATTCACGATGGGGTGAAATGAAACTGTATTTAAAACTACAGGTATACAATCTGTTAGCCTATTTCACAGCTCATTTGACTTGTGTCAACATAAGTAGCCAAAATGGTGTCACTCGCTTTCTGGTTTTCAAATTAATTTGTCAAAGCCTGAATGCATTGTTCATGTGTAGAGAGAGGTGTGGTCCAAATTAATGACAAAGTTTTTGGAGAGCAATTTGAAGTTGTTCATGGAACAGAGCCTCCGGTGCACCACTGCAGGTCGTTTCGGTGCTAATCTGATATGAAACACGGGGCAGCTGCTGCTGTCCGTGTCCTTTACTGTAGCCCTGGCCCTGTGTTTACTTTCTGCCCCCAGAGGCAGCTGGAAAGGCCAGTAGATTGTTCTGGGGCTCTTGACATTTCTTGTTTGCCACTTTTACAGGAATGTGTCTAATTTTGTGGGATATGCACAAGCTTGGAGCTGGTTTTTACCTCTCCAAATTAAACTATCACTAAAAAATGACAGTGCCTCTTACTGTGGATGGAATGCCCTGTTAGCAGGGCAACAGTGGACAGATGGGAGGCAGAGGCAATATTGGGTTGGCTTGTGTAGGCAAAAGGTTTAGTAAGCTAGGAGAGTTTGCTCCTATTTTTCCAGGGGACAAAAAAACCCCCCACATTTGTGTCCATCCTGTAGGTAATCCAGCGTTCCCTGGAAGTCTGGGGTAGTGAAGAATTGCTGCAAGAAGCAAAGGAACTCCGCCGTGACACGAGAGAGAAGATGAAACAAAAGAAGTTTGACAAGAAAGTTAAAGGTAAAAGGGTTAAGCTTATAGACTGCAGTGCCTAACATACTACTCGATTTGAATTTGTTTCTGACTTGAGAAAATCCTGTGTGGCAAAATGGAAGCTTTTAAAAGTTACATGGGCAAGCCAAAGCAGCCTGGTCTGACCTCATAGCTGACCATTTTGGGCGGAGGGTTGGACTGGAGATCCAAAGTCCATTCCAACATGAATTACCCTCTTGTCCTCTGGACATGATGTAAGTGATATAAGTCAATTAACTGGTTTTTTACATTTTTTTTTTAGTGTGACCTAGAATGTACCACTGATTGTTGAATTACTTTTCCTATCTTGTAGAGAAAATGTATTTTTATGGCAGTGGGTTACTACTCTGTCACACAAGTATCTTCAGGTGGAGTTAGCTGCAAGTGAAGGCAGAAAATGGCTTCTCTTACTTGGCACAGGATCGTCTGCTGCTGTTTTAGTGTTCATTAGGCTTTGAGTTTTGGGTGTTTTTTTTTTTTCCTGATAAATTAGTATTTAGGAGAGTATCCAATGAGTAGAACTTTTGAAAAACAGCACAGACATGTTAGTAATTTTTTAAAAGAGGACATGCTTCATGCTTGTTTCTTGGCAAGAGCTAGGTCTCTCTGTGCTGGCTGTGCTGCCTGTAGCACCCGTGCTTCCCTTGGCAGGGGATGGGCAAGCAGCTCAGGCTCTGCCGGTGCTGTCTGGGGGAGGCAGAACCTGAGACCCAGCAATCACCGCCGCCCAGCTTTGCACATTGATGCTGGGTGTACGAAGTTCTATCAGCAGGCTGCAGCCGGGATGCCAGTTGTGCCAGCACAGGCCTGAACGTGACAGAGCTGGGGAGCCTGAATGGCCTGTCCCACGAGGTGACGGTGCTGGGCTGCTCGGTATGCTTGCCTACCCGCCAGCCGCATCCGGAGCAGTGCTGGGGCTCTCTCGCCATCCTTGCGGCTGCTGCAGAGGCAACTGGCATTACTGGGCATCAAGCCTGGAGGATGCCAAGTCATTTTAGGAGGCTTTTCTCTGTGACCAGAATGAGAAGTACCTCTTTTTTTTTTGGTGATGCAAAACAGTAAGGCATTTTATAAGAACTTCTCTGCGTTCCATCCGCCCCTTTTGGGTACTCTTGAATGGCTGTGTATAAAAAGACAGTGGGCAACATATACTGGGTCCAGATGGAAAATCATCTCCAGTGAGATCTCATGTCAGCGTAGTTCTTCTCCTTTAAAATATGCAAACGAGGGGAGGATTGCAAGGCAAGTCGGCGCTTGTGCTTGCAGTAGCAGATTCTCACAGAAAATTTATGGATGGCGGGCAACAGATTGCTGTCTGTAGTCTTCAGAAAGGTTGTTGAGTTTTAGCAACCATTAAGTTAAAATTTATTAAAATGCTACGTTTTTCTTACATATCTTATCAGAACTCCGCCGTGCCGTGAGGAGTAGCTTGTGGAAGAAAGCAGCTAGTATCCATGAGCATGAGTATGGACCAGAAGAAAACATTGATGAAGATACATTTAAAAAGACATGTTTTGTGTGTGGCCATGAATTAACTTATGAGAAAATGTAATGTAAATCGTGTTGGTTTTTTTTTCTTTTTTTCTCAATTGCATTATCTTTTAAATTGTATTTTGTATATAAAGTGTAATAAATGCTAATGATGAACAAGCCAAATTCTGTGAAGCATGATGTTCTAAGAAGCTGTGTACGCAACAATGAGATTTGGCTTTTAAGATAGATCTTGGGGTAGAATGTAACATATTTTTTAACAGTTCGGTAAACTGGGACCTGGTTGGCCCAAAAATAATCGCTACATTTCATACGCTGATGAAACTGTGGCGAACTTCCCCCTACTTGTCCTCTTCCCTCAGTAGAGGAAGGCTCCATCTTGTCTCACTGGTGTCTGGTTTCCAGTTACTACTGCCGTGGGCGGGCAAAGGGCAGCTGGGTGGTACAGGCCCTCCTCTTGTGGTTGGAGACCATGTTGCAAAGCAGGTTCTCCTGCTTGGATTTGGAGACTCCTTTAAAGGAGACTTCATTGTCGAAAGGAAGCTCCTGGGGAGACTCTGACTCATCCCTGCCAACCTCACGGGGAGAGGCCTGCAGGGCATCCTCTTGCTTTGGAGCAGGAGACAATGGTTACTCTGAATGCAACTTTACCCTTTTCATTTACAAATTTCTGACAAATACCTTCCTTTGGGGGGCGGAGGGCAGAAGCATTCCAATGCAGATCAACCTTAAGTGCACCCAAATGATGTACGCATTCAGTGAGGGTAGATTTTCTTTCAAGATCTCGAATTGCAAATCTGCAGTTCTCACAGCGGCTGTGGAATGCGGAGAGGGCGGGAGAGGGAGGGGGGAGGGTGGCCGGCAGCTCCGCATTTGTTTGCCATTGCAAATGGGGCAATTTCGGGGGAGACTCAGGGGCGCCTGGGCCACTCTTCTCCGCAGGAGACCTGAAGGTGTGTGGGAGGCCAGATGTTGGTTTCACACTAAGCGGCCCTCACCAGTGCCTTCTTACTAAGCGTAGGGGCCGTGCAGGGCCTAGGAAAACGGGACACGAGCTTGTTCTGGCAGAATTTGAGGAGATGGTCCTGCAGGTTCCGTGACCGAACAGCATGGTGGGTCCGAGAAGCATATTGCTAAAGCTCATACCCGTGGGCCGGCGGCGGGAACCGCCCTGCCTCCTGCAGCGGCACCACCCAGAGGATGTGAGGCAGTGAGGGAGAAGAGCATTTCCACAGCAGCCGTAGCAGCACGAGGAAGCATGCTCGCCTGGGCTGCGGAGCGTCTCAGGTGAGTCCGGCAGCGCTGCCAAGGGCCTTAGTCATGGCACTAGCAAAAGCCCAGGGCAAACCCAACTGCTCCAAACCCGAACTGCCTTTTCCCCAGTCCTCCCCTGCCCCCTAACGCCCCCATTCAATCACACAAAAACACGTAGCACCAATACTGCCAGTAGCAACTTGCTTCACCTTCATTTTATTTTTGTCTTGAATTGTGCATTTTTTCCAACCACACCACATTTCTACAGCATCGTGTACAACTATACGGCACTTCACGCTTGAGCAGTTGGCGGTTTCACCGATGCGCTGCTGGTATCACTACGCAAGCGTCCGCCTCTCTTCCCTACAGAGCCAACTCAACTTGTTCCCTCATCCAGTCAAGTGGATGCCCCTGGGCCTACAAGGAGCGGAGGGTGCCCCACAGACTTGAGAAACGAAATCACAGCCCAGACTCACAACAGATTTCAAGTCACTTCGAAAGACACCGCTATTTGGTTTTCAATTGTAGGATTACACTCAGGCATTTGCAACTGGATCCCCAGCACTCGCATTTGTCAAGGCTCAGAGCAAGTTACAGGTTTGCAAGTTTTAACTGCATTATCAGTTGTACAGATGTCACTGTATTGTCAGATCCCCACCAATAGTTAATATCAGAACCCGTGCCAGAGGAAAAAAAACCCTATTAAACCCAATTTTAAAGCTCTACAGTATTAATGTTTCTTAAAAGAAAAAAAAACAAACACAAAAGCCCCTATTTGATTACTTAAGAACATTAACAGAGAAAGATCTGAAGCAAAAGTCTGCGCATAATTGACAAAACCCTGGCATAAAGCAAATTTACACCCATTAACAGTACACCCTGAACATAAGTGATATCAGAAGACCCAGCAGAGGAAGCAGAAGTCACAGATCCAAGTCTGTGAAGACACACTAGGTTGCTACAGGCCACAAACAAACTTAAGTCAACTTTCAAAGTAGAAAATTCCATTTTTCACCCTCCTGGCTTGATCGGGAGGATCAACTAGTCAGCTTATGGATGAAATGCACTACTAGGTATAGTACTTGAAAAAAAAAGTACAAGAACAAAACTACTCAAAGCTCATCACCTGCCAAGCTTCAACTGAACAGCCATGGGTATGAATATTTTAAACATTCAGCTGCAAAAGGAAGAGAGTCTGGAAACAGGAGTTAGAATGATGGCCCTGAGCTCCACGGAATGTACCTTTTGCCACTCACCACTGTGTGCTGCAGTACAGATTACTCTGGTTTGGCATTTAGGTACCCAGTGCTTTTTGCCTAACTCCAAACTGCTCTATTCTCAGATTGTGTCTCCCCAGTCTAAGCCACCACCTGTAAAATATAATGTAATTTAGCACCAAAATGTTTCTGAAGACATTGGAGCCACACACCGCTGCTGCATTTGAAAGCAAGGGTACATCAGATGCTGCCACCACACAACAGTTGTTATTAAGCTGAGTAAGGTGAGGGCACTGGGTTCACCCACCCTGGTTACCAGGAAGATCTCTGTCATGAGGGCAGGCTCAGCACATATGGCAGCCCAACCTGTTACAGGCTGACATAAACGGACAAGCTGAAGGCTGCCCTTCCCTCTTCTCTGGCACCCAGAGATCTCCACACCCAGCTGAGTCTTGCAGTACAAAGTTTGTTCCATCAGCTCTTCTTTGCAGCGGTTATCTATCAGTGAACAGGAGCTGTTGATGATTCTTCCACCATACTCCAGAAAGGCAATCTTTCTGGCAATCTACTGATTGTTTATAGCTACTGTAATAATACACTAGACAACACATTAAAACAAAAACATTTCAATTGTATTACAACCATGTTCTTTCAAACTGTGAAAATCTTATCTGTCTTAGTAATGGACAAACCAATGTGCTCTACACTACTTTGAAGGCTAAACTAAGTGTTCCACGTGCCCCAAGTTCTCCTGTGCTGTGCTAGAGAGCTCACCAATCTGCTCGCTAAGAAGGTGCATTCCCTTTCACAAAACACTATGAACTTTTCCACATTTCTGTAATTTCTTTAAGCGCTAGGCAGAGGTAACAAATTCTACTGTTTGGGCTTTTTCTCATTTGGTTTGGGTTTTTTGCCCTATTTTTATAAAAACAACACGGAAGGAAAAAAAACCTATGAAGTCAAGAGTCAAACCAAATTAAAAGACAACAGGAAGAATTCATACTTTACTTCATGTCTATCCCCTATCAGTTGTGTTTTGTAAGGCTTACAATGCTTACACAGTTTGCTGTTGGTTAGAATACTGTACTGTTTTATATACGAGCACGTGAAAGCCAGTTTTAGTAAAAAAAAAAAATTCTTTTCATCCCCATACCACGTTTTCCTAATAAAAAAAAAAAGAAAAAGATTAAATTCATTAAAGTCCTGCAGATAAGCCTCAGCCCACGAAGAATCCTCAAGCCTGCAGTGCACAGAACTGCTGAAACACAGCCAGTATGTGGTGGTCCAGTTCAGCTGTAAATAGGAGATTTTCCAGGGTCACCATGTACTGCTGGATTATCTGGTGATGCTGGCAGATAAAACACAAAACACAAACCGCAAGAATGCGATGTTTTCATTCATCCTCCGATAGGAGTAGATGGAAAGGTCAACACATGTAAGAACCGCAGTCATATATTTTCATCAACATTATTAAAAACGTCTCATTTACGCAGCACAGTAGCCACTGTCAAGAAAAACGTAACACAGAGCTGCTACTGGCTGGCATAAAGCCCTGTGCTGATCTCCTCCCTGGAGAATCATGCCGTTACTCCCTACTGGACCCTGGATTGTGTACAGGACACCACGGAAATGCAGAGATCTCTTAGAAGAAGCACTGTTATTTGCTATCCTCTGCCACTGGGGAAAGGTTCAGCCCACGGGAAAATTACACTACTGCTTCCGGCTCCCCAGCTCACACAGGTATGATTTTCTATTACTATCACTTTCATCCTGCCACCCGTGCTTGTTACGCGACTCAATTTAGAGCCAAGAATTTAAAAAATATTTAAAATAGGTATTTGTGCATCTCATTAAAAATAATTCTGCAGTATTTTATTCAGCCTGTATAAAAGACATATGTTTTGGTATTCTCGTTTACTTACAACTTTACCCTTACTATAAATACGAAGTTATTAAGAACAACTTAAAGCTCACAGTCACACCTCGGTATCTTTCTGCAGTACGCTTGCAGTGTGGGAATCAATCCCGTTCAGAGAGTCCAGAGCCAAGAATTCTGACTTGGCCCCATAAGAGCCTTCAGAGGAGACGCATTACTGCCACCTACTGCCGCTTTCACGGAGCGCTCAGTCACAAATCCCAGAATTATCAGGGATTGGAAGGGGCCTCAGAAGATCAGCTAGTCAAATCCTATCCAACTAGCATGTCAACCCTGCCTACAGACCCTCTAAATTGAGTAATGGAACTCACCTGCAGGAAGATCTGCTGCAGCCTCTCTATACAGCTCTTGTACCAAGGTGTAAACACATCAATTCCACCGGTTTCACAGCGCACCAAGTGCTCAGTTAACAACATAATGAAACGCTGCCAGAGAGGAAAGAGTATTTTTTCAGTATTATGAATAAGCATTCACTGAATACTTATTCAGTCTCGACACAAGAAAGTGGGATTCCACTTTTGAGTAAAGATCTGGGGGACACAAGCTTCCAACAGCAATGTGAGAATAGTTATTTTGCCTGGCAAACACTGAATTTAGTAAGCAAATAAAATCCAGTTACATTCTCGTTGTTCAGGAAACTACATGCCAGCAGAAGTCCTCCAATCCTGAGCACTTAAAACTGAAGGGATCCTGTTCAGAAGCAATCTTCACAGAGGTGTGTACTAACTCTAACCCATAGTAAACCCATCAACCTTTTTTATTTCAAGAAGGCTTCTGAGACATAAGTGACACCAAAATCCTATAAATACAGTAACTTTGAAACCTGTAAGTATGAATATGCTTTGCCCATCATTACCTGGAATATAACAAGGAAGAGATTCTTTTGCTCGCTCTGGGCTGACTCTACTTTCTCTTGCAAGCGCTCTATTTGCTCTTCTAGCGGTCCATCTTCCTGATCACTGCTTCGGTCATCATCATCATCATCATCGTCGCTGTCTCGCTGCAAGTGACAACACCACAAGACTAACTAGCAACCTGGCTACCTGTGGATACTGCTAATGCCCTTCAGTTCCACATGCAAAAGGGCCTGCAGTGCAACAGAAGCTGATCTGTAGTTTAGTAATTGTTGTATTTTACTTTGAATATTGTTAAGTAAAGAAACCTGTGTGGAAAAATGCCAATGTGGGGAAGTCCTGAAAAAAAATTATCAAAGTTTCAGAGAAACCAAAGCAAGCTTAAAGATTTGCCTTTTATTTAGCACAATAAAATACCCTGCTGCCTTACCATTATCAGATAATGAGCAGCTTTTTAAAAAAAGGAAGAGAAAAAACCCCCAACAATGTAGATTTTTTTTTTTTGTGTCCAATGCAGCAGGGCAAGTAATTGAGTGAATAGTTTTGAAGTCTCAAGGCTCCAAAAAATAAAGCACTTCAGTGCAAGTAATGAGACAAATCTGGTTAGGAGAAAAAGGAGACCAGAGACTGCAGCTCATGGCATTAAAGCGGGGACTCCCTACATTCATGATAGAACCGGTCAGGACAGAAACCAAACTATTAATTTCTCATTTTCTCATTGCCTCACAAACAAAAAACACCACAACAACCATAAAATACCCATAAGCAGCATACTCAGGTAAGTACAAGGTACACAGGAATAAGTAAAGACAGAGTCTGAAGGATTACGGTACATTCGAATATACTACAATTGCTGATTCAGTCTTGTAGGATTGTTTCTGTGCAAAAATACCTGTAAACTTCAAAACTTGAAATACTTGTAAAAGGAGCATGTGCAACTTCTGTTGACAAATATGGAACCATGTGCTAACTCACCTATTGCACAGCAAAAGAAAGTTGCCGTCAGAAGACAATTACAGATCTGAAGCATTGTGACAAATGAAAGTGATTTACCAGAGCAACTGAGAACTGAATTTTATCCTCTACAGGAACTTGCTTTTCTCTCCATTTACAGAAGTTCCTCAACTCAAAATGCTAAAAGACCAATAGAACCTAACAGAAAGCACATAAGCCTTGGACTCACAATGAACTTCATGATAAGGACATCAAAACCCAACGGTTCTTTTTCTCTAAAAGGAATTCCTGTGCAGCAGAGCAACAGCCTGCAGAACCACTTACAGCTGCATACAAATGTTTCTTCCTGGCATAATACTCATTTAAAGTACTCTGTAATAAAGAGGTGCATTAAGAGGCAAGTACAGAAATGAAAAAAATTGGTACATTTGTTTAGAGATGCCAGAGAAGTTCTTTGCCTCGCTGTAAGATCAACGACTGCATTTAAGTCTTAAATATTTAAGGGCATTTATTAACTGCTGATAATACAGATGGAGCTAGGATGGCTGCCACTGGAAGCAGAGGAAATAAGATGAAGGGGCTGGGATGGACCAACACTGGCAAACTCTGAGGTATTGGTGACAGCTCAACAGAAATTTCCAAGAAAGGTGACTGATTCATCAGCAGGCTTTGTCTCTGTGCTGTGTGCCAAATTCTTACATCAGCTTCTTCCAGTGTTCTGGAGCCAGCTATGGGTTTTGTGCAGGTAATTATATTCACAGACTACATTCAAACATGGAAGTTTTCTCTTGCCCTCTGTAGCTCTCAACAGGTTTGTCAGCTGATTTTGTTCTATTACAACAATGTGTTGGATTCATCCAAGCTCTCTCTGGCCCGTTTTTTGCAGCTGACACAGAAGATACTCTCTCACCCTATTTTACTGTCTCTCTTGGGACAACAGAGCACAACAGTGAATGTATGCTCATCTGTTTGTTGTACACAGTAACCCAGATCATGCAAAGGTACTAAGAAAAATAAGCTGGAAGAAGAAAGTGACAAATTCCAGTGTCAAAATCCAGCAGCATCCATCAGAAGAACAGTAACAGCCAACTTTTCAATGGCAAATAGCTGTTTCCGTGCACTTCTGCATGGAAGCCACAGGAATACTCGTTAAGAATACTCTTTAACAGAACACACTGTAAATAATTTATAAATGTTATTGTTATCTCACTAGATAACTGGAACCTAGATTAGAAGGCAAGTGGAAAACATGCTCATACTGTAAGACAGCTTGTGAGAGAAAGCTTGAAAGAGAAAATGCATATAAATGTTTTCAAACATTTTACTAGATTCTTAGGTTATAGCTACCATTAGAAAGGAAGACTAAGAACGTGCATCCAAATTTTGATGTTTTAGCATGCTACGCATGATGACATGTCTGTGGACAAGTTTCCTGACAAACACATTTATTCAGCTCCTCCTGAAATCAATAATGTCTCAGTCTCATGGTATGCAGGTCTGTGTAACTTAGGTAAAAGTAATTAAAAATTACAAACAAACTACTCACTCTTTTGTGCTGCCTGGCCAATCTTGCCTTAGTCTCCTCCAGCTCTTTGTGAATCTTCAGAACATGTTTATTCATCTTGCGAATTGTTGAATGTAGTATCTCCCAGATATAAAACCTAGGAAAGACATGAAGCTCACAACACTGCCTTACACACACAGATACTCTAAGGTAGAAAACTAATGGTAGTTTCCTACAGAAAAGTAGGGTAATTAGTAGGGGGTAATTAAAAGACTCAGCATCATCTACGAGAGTGTGCAAGCACTCAGCATACAGGTAGGCATATCTGCAATATAAGAAAACCTAACAATAATTTTTTCCCTATATTCCAAACCAACTCCACACATGTGCTGCAAAACTATCAGTATCAAATTGAATTCTCAGACCAAACACTTCCCCCGCTCTCAGTAAGCGATGTATCAGTGGTTGTGCAAGTTAATACCTCAGCCAAAGACCAGGACCGCACTAAGCAAGCAGCTACATAACACCAAACATCAGACTTTGTCTAGAAATACCTCAAGTCTTGTTCTGCTGTGGCAGTTCTGCCTAAAGACTACTTGCAAAATGACATACTAGCAACATTCTTGCACTGTCATGTACATTCATACTTCAAATCAGAAACAAAAAAAGTATGTAGAAGCAAAAGCTTAAATGTGCTGACCACTTAAAAAAGTAACTAACAGACAAATAACAAGAAAAAAGTATGTTACCTAGTAAAATCATGTGCAAGCTCTGAAGAGAAGATCCAGTTTGCTACTGCAGCACAATCGACAATTTGCGTCCGAATCATCTTGTCCACAAGCACAGCAATCATCTGTATTTTGTGAAAGACAGGACGGCCATTCAAAACAAGGAAAGAGCTTGAGCTCACAATTTGTGTAAAATAATTCAGCCTTGCATAAAACCAGAGATGGTTTGATGCAACTCTACACCAGTGATATTACTGGCTAATGTAAAATATTTTAGGAAGCTAGGTCATCTAGCCTAAAACAGGTCATTTTATGGGATTTATATCAATATATATAAAAAGCATTTTAATTTTAACAACCCTTTTTACCTCTAGTGAAACTGATGTATGTTCATTAACATACATGCCTCCATACAAAAGCAAAACAGAGGCATCATAGTTGGAAGTGAGGCTTCAGAGACACAAGCCCTAGTGTCTAACACTGAAGTATTCGAACCTCTCAGATCACCCTAGAGAAGGAGCTGTTAGCATACTCTCCCTTGAACCACATCAGTCTTCACATGTGACAGTAAGCTCTTCTCTACAGAACACATTCATTTCAGGGTAAAGTCATCACGTGCAATCAATAGAAGTGCTTGGGTGGGCTGCAAGCAACGTAGCAAGTCACTGCATTGAAGAAGTCACTGACTAAGGCAGTTGCAAGCTGTTCAGAAAATAAGGCTTATCTTAGTTACTCATGTGTTTCAGTGCCACAGTATCTAAGAACCACAGCAAGCACTGTATATCCTTGCAACCACCCATTGTCAAAAAAGGAAGTACGCTAAAACTCCTTTTAAGGAAAGAAAATTAAAATAGCTGAATGAATCATACAGAAGACTCAGTGCACAACTTGCAAGTCCCAGGACAGCATCCTATGCTCCATTTGCCTTTATCACCAGCAAGAATTTCAGATTACTGATACTAATACAGACATGAGTTTCCTGGAAAACATTTAATCTCAAAGTTTCTCTTCATAAAGCCACTACCACAACCTTGCTTACAAGTCCAGGAACTACTGGCTTCTGTTGCTAAATCACTATCTGCAGCGTAGATTACTCATTAGTACTCTATGTTTTGCAAATAATGTTAATAGCATGAACCAAATCAAACAACATTCCCAAAAACACGTGAGGAGGGTGAGCAGCGTCAAAATAAGAATCTGGACAAGCATCCTGCTGGCCAGGCACTTATTTCTTCTCTGAGCTAGAGAGACAGTGGAATCATAAAAAACAAAGTGGTTGGCCCGAAGCAAAAGATGAAACTACAATCAATGAATGAGAGGCAAACTTAAGCTCAAGTAGAACAACAGACCTTTGTAACTTTTGCACTTAATATATTTTAAAGCAATCTTGACTTATTTATAAAAATCTAACACAACTCCTTAGTCAGGGTATGAAACCTCCATGCCCATTTGGTCATGATGCAATACAAAAAGAATTAAGAAGAGGATACAGATATTAAACTATAGTAATGTAATTTCTGCTGATCCATTTAAATGGCAGTAAAAAGTAGGTCAGGCTGTAATTGTCCCATTTCAAGGTCAGTAATTTGGGTAGAAAGCTTAATATGGTAAAAAAAAAAATTCAGCCTTTTTGGTAGTACTTAGAAAAGAGGTTCTAGGTGCTCAGTTTTTGCACTAGGGATTGGACCATGAGGACAACAGCAGATGCAAGGATTACCTCTTGCTCTCAGTGGAATCACTTTTTGGAGCTGGCTTATGCAGCTAAAAAGTATAGTCCACTTTCAAGCACAATAAAGTGAAATCCAAACACACCAGTAAGCAATATGTAAAATTAATAATGCAGGAAAATTCAACTTGAGTTCTGTAACAATTTCTATTTATAGAAGCATGACATCTGAGAGAGAAAACAACTGCTTAGAAGAAACCAAACAGCTTAAACCAACTGAGGCATTTTTCATAGGTCCTTTAAGGTGTTATTTTCCTTGGCTCAAGAATGAACATGATCACAGCACACTGACAGATCAGTTCTGAACAGCCACAGACTGCAGCTCCACTCACTCTACCCACACACAGCAGCAACTCCAACATGAGCTTTGTGCAATAACTGCATGGTAAGAAAAACCCCCTACATTACTTATAAATGAAGATCCAGCCTTCATTTTAAGTAACTCATGACAACAGTAAATACAATATGAACTTTGCTTCAAAGGAGATCGCAATAGACTAAAGTTATTTTCATAGGTTAAAAAATAAACTGTAACATTTTTCATTAAAGTATGACCTCCTTGAGTTGAAACTCAATGAAACGTGAAATAGCAACCTCTTACCTGTGGATGATTCTTCCAAACCTCATATACAACCCTCAGAACATGGAGTTTTCCCTCATCACTTTCAGCAAGAGTTTTGAAGACTTCATGGAACCTTTTAACAGATAAAAGCAGTCAGTGGAGGTGTTTGGATCAGGTCAAAAGTAGTTTAGATTGGTGAAAATTCTGTGACTGTCTGCAGCAATTCTTTAAGAACTATTCCCTGGAAAATGTAACTATCCCAAGCAACTTAAATCTTAGTAGTGAACATACACTCTGAACTTGGGCTATATTTTTCATTCTCTTAAAAGCTCTTAACAATTTCATGCCTTGTGTGCTTAGCTATACACAGCTGGAGTGAAATTTAATGCCTTTTGAGCCTTAGATCTTCTTCTTGATAAGTGTTTCCATATTTAGACACTTATCCAGTCTATTCCTTTTTGAAGAAAATGCTGCTAAAAGCTGCTATTTCATAGAATCATAGAGTTGGAAGGGACCTTCAGAAGTTATCTAGTCCAGCCCAGCTGCAGTGGGCAGGAACATCCTGTACCGGATCAGGTTGCTCAGAGCATCATCAAGCCTGGTTTTGAATGTCTCGAAAGACAGGGCCTCCACCACCTCTGTGGGCAACCTGTTCCAGTGTCTCACCAGCCTCCTGGTGAAGAATTTCTTTGTAATGTCTAATCTAAATATGTCCTGCTCTAGTTTTAAACTATTGCTCCTTGTCCTGTCGCTACGTGCCCTGGCAAACAGCCCCTCCCCAGCTTTCCTCTAGGCTCTCTTCAGGTACTAGCAGGTTGCTGTGAGGTCCATATCTCCAGAGCCTTCTCTTCTCCAAGCTTAACAGTCCCAGCTCTATCAGCCTGTCCCTGTCGAAGATGATCAGCTCCCTGATCTGGCCCTCCTCTGAACCCTCTCCAACAAGCCCATGTCCTTCTTGTGCTGAGGGCTCCAGAGCTGGACACAGTAATCCAGGTGGGGTCTTCACCACTCAGCTTGGCATTGTCTGCAGACTTGCTGAGGGTGCACTCAACGCCACTGTCTATATCTTCGATGAAGATATTAAACAGCACCAGTCACTGCACAGATCCCTGAGGGACACCACTTGGCACTCCTCTCCATCTGGACATCGATGGATACCCTCTGGATGCGACCATCCAGCCATGTGACAATTTCAGCAGTTACACTGACTGCTGCACAGCGTTCACATCCCAGGTTATTGTAATGTAACTACAGAGCATTAAAAGGCTACATTTGACCTTATAGCTGCCACTGTTAGTGTGCAGCCGCAAAAATACCATGTCTCTAAGTATTCATATAACACTGCCTCTTCTGCTACTTATTACACGTTACTACCTACAGATTCTCAAAAACATCTCTAAACATCTCTAAAAGGCTTCCAGATGCATGTTTTTGTAACAGCTTTATATATCTTTAAGGACAGACAGAAAAAATAACTCATTAAGATGCATATGACTACCTTTCATCTAATCAGGACCACTAAAGTACAACTCCAAAGGATACATGATTAAAAAAAAATAGTTATCTCATTTTTCTAAAAACAGTTAAAGCACTTCTTTAAGGGATGCACTCCAAAGTACTCTAGAGTAGATTTTACCGTGCTTTCATAAATAAGTTTAAGTCAGACTGCTTTGAAGCTTCATGCTTTGTTTTAATTTCTTCACTTTTTACCCAGATGTAACTGTTCCATAGTTATATTCATAGCACAAGACATTGTGGTGGGAGCTACCTAGTAATTCAGATGCAAGGAGAAACCCTTGTTCCTTACCATAATCAGCACATAAATAACTCAAAAGAATACTCCAAAATTGTATAATTTGTTTGATTTACATTATATGGCTGTATTGTACAAATTTCTGTTCTCTGCATTCACATTCCCATTTAATTAACATTTTGCATTTTTCACTAAGTTGTATTATGAGTGGTCTTAATAATAGTGCATTACAGACCACCTAAAATGTTGCTGAAGCTTGCAGTCCAGGTTTTTCATCATGCATTTCACTGCCAGAATTAAACAGCTCTGTAAGCCCCAAAATAACACACATATGACACTTACTTTGCCAGGGCACTGAAAGAGTGGCTGAAAGACTTTGCAGCTAGATGGAGCAGAGTCTGAACAAAGACTTCTATTTTCAGAGGGTTGAAGGTAAATCCTTCATCTGCAAGTTATTTAAAGTTAAAACTGTAAGTACTTCAAGTAGAGCAGGTAAGCTACTTGTAAAACCATAGAACTAACTCATGGCTTTAACTAATTTTACAAAAAGATAGTTTCACCAACAGGGTTTGGCAAGGCTGACCAAGGAGCTAGCAGAGTCCTTCCAAAATGTATAGTTTCTCAGGCTCTTGTTTTGCCATGGAGAAAATGAACAGAAAGAACTCTAGGTCAGTGAAACTGCCACTCTAACAACCTGTAACAGCACTGATGGACAGCAGCAAAGCATAACAGGAAAGGAAAACGGGGAAGAGGGGAGAAGGTAAGGGGATGGTAAGGGTACAGAGATGTGCTATTTCTGACATGGGAGAAAGATCCAGCAAGCACAGATGGCAAACAGAGGTGCTAGGAATGAATGATGCCTAGTCCCCTCCTTTAGCTGCAGCTACCTGCAGCTGAAGAAAGGCAGGAGGCAGAGCAAGCACTCCATAGTGGCTGATGCCTAAAGCAAACAAGGAAACATGACAGTAGATTCCAGGTTAAAAATATGGGTGTCTGCTGCTCTCTGCTTGCATAACACTTGCAAATATTAAAGCAACGACACTGTCCCCACTGTAAAGATTGCTTCTTAAGTGTCTGTCTTCGCTCCCAAAAACACACAGGGATCTATGAATCAATGCTGTCCATAGCTGCAAAGCTGAAAGGAACACTGAGTGGAGGAGTCTCACCCTGTGTTTACATCTAAGGAAGAATGCAGCACGCCAGCTGAAGATAACATGCTGGCTATCTTATCTGTTGTGGGAGTGCAATGAGGGAGGCTCCTGGACAAGGCACAAGCCCTGAATCCCGGGTAAGGATAACAGCATGAACTACACCCTTGCTGAAGGCAAAGGAAATGTTAATTTCTTTCATATTATTCCTGCTGATAACCACCACAAGGAAACACACCTTGAGCACCAGCTTACTTTCATTAAAAAAAAAAAAATCAGGGCTAGTTCTGCATATGCTTAGAAAAAACACTAGCAGTGGTGTATTATTTCCATTTACTGGTGAAGTGAAAACAACTATTACAAGGCAAAAGATACAGTTCTATTAATTCCCACACCCATTACTCCAAAGGATGATAGATGAACATAAATAGAAGTTACAGCCTATAAAAGCCCAGAAGCCTATACCTTACCATCATCATCATCCTGGTTAGGATTAGGCACATCTTTTAAAATGCTGAAGATTTCATCATTGCTGGCCTTATTTTTAATTGCAATTGTTAAACAGAGTGCCACAGTATATCCAGGAAGGGTTCCTAGATGAAAGCAAAGAGAAGGCAAAAAATAAGTAGAAGGCAAGTGAGTCCTTTTAACATCAGCTGCCTCTCAGAGAAACAAGTACACTTCCCAGCTGTATCTAAAACTAGCTGGGTTTTAACATCACTGTTTTGTAAAACAGCTCAACATGTTTCCAGATCTTCACATGAAATTCAAGTAGAATCGTTAGAGCTGAGCTGAGGTAATCACTCTCTAGCCTAAAGCTCTACTTCAGTTTCCACCAATTTCCTAAAAATACAGTACTTCCTTGTTTTACCTCACAGTATCATTGCTGATTGCACTTTTATGCTTAGGATTGTCTTTACACTAAGTAGTAAAAGGAAAAATAAGGTATCTCTGTACCTCAGATCTTCACATTATCTGCTGCCTCAGCATACTTCACTAATCCCAAGTTCGCTGGTAAAAACTTTACTCTTTCATGGAGTTCAACATTATCACTTCATACGCTGACTTCTGGCAGCCAACGCTGCACACCACCACAACCTCAGCAACAGTAACTTCATGTATTTAATTTTTTTCATAAAGTAACAAAGAAGATTACCTAATAGAGATCTATGATTAATTGCTCACATGAAGCATATTAACCCATGCAAAAATACTATTTCAGTTGTATTCTGCTTTATGAAAATAACTGATACTACAGTCAATCTACTGCGTTCCTTTGCTCTGCAACACTTCATTTTGACCCCTCAGTAACTTTAATACTTACTATTACTTTCATCTCCATATTTGTAAATGCACACTGGATTAGCAGGACTGAGCACAGAAAAACTTGCAGGAACAATGTCTATTATTCGCTGATGGTAGGAGAGTCTGGAAATAATAAATTTCACAGCAGTACAATCAAAATTGGAATAATAGCAAATTCTTAAGTGACTGCTTTTTAGTAGTTTTTCTGTATTAAACTTTCATAGAAGAAAAGTTATTAAGCTAGAATGGTAGTTTGCTTGGTGGTAAGATCTAAGTAAATGAAACTTACACATAGATGCATTCTATTTGAACCTGCTGCAAATTTCAACCTCATGCAATTAATTTGGCTTGTGAAAAGGTTTAGTGTCTGTCTGGTAAAACATTTTATGCAGAGGCCTAAGATGTACTGCAGAGAACTAATAAGAAGAGTTTTCTGCATGACAGCTGCTTTGTTATTCAAAGCTGAAAAAAAATAAAAAGGTCTTCATTTTATTTTCCAGCTTCTTTGAATGGAAGAGTACCACAGAAAAATTACATTCTTTTTACAGCACAATACTTTCACACTTTCTATGCTGAATCCACCTAAAACCATGTGTTTTCATATAAGATGCTGAATAACATTGAGCAAAGTATTCAAAAAAGCTTTCTCTCTCCTGTATCTCCCTATCTCAAGAAATCTAAGTCCAGCTCTGATTGATTACTCTTGTTGGATTTGGCATCTTTGTTTCTTTTAAGGTGGATGAACATCAGAGATACTTAGAGAGTAAAAAGGAATCTGACAGTACCCACAAGCAAAGATCAAACTCTGTCTTGAATGCAACTATTATCAGATCTTACCGCATGCACTTTTCCAAAACCTCTTTCACAAATTTGGGTTTGGGCTTTTCAAGGTCCTGAGTAAGACAATCTGACCTATCAAAGGATAAAACATGATAGCTTTTAGAAAAAGGATTTGTGTTTTAGACACTTTTTGTTGTGGTCTAATAGATACAGAACAATCCTGGTCTAAGGTGAACTGGAACAGCGTGGACAATAATGAACCAAGGTTTTCATTATTTCCTTATTGCATTCTTGGAATTTCGTCTGTATGTAATGCATTTTCAAGTAGCTTCTCTTCCCCCACCAGATTAAAAACAATTTGCACTTCCAGAGAGCTGTATTTCCCTTTCCTTAGGAAAGGATCCGGGTATGATTTCATAGCCTGTTTATCTTCAACAGGAATTTCTGAACTTCTGTCTGGTTTCAAGCGTATGTCGCATAAAGGAGAGTCTCAAATACTGTTAAGATTTGTGAAAAACAGTAGCTTGTTAGAGGAATTCACAGAAGTATAGCCATCAAGGAACATCCAGGAAGAACAAAACCAATCTTTAAAGACCGCTGTCTCCTTAGTCAACATGAGTCTATACCAGGATAGTCAACAAGACTTCACTCCAGATGAAGATAACACAAGAAACTCAAGTAAAGCCACAAATATGTATCACAAGAAATTCTGCACCTCTATCCACAAGAGTAACAGATCGTAAGGCCTCAAATGTAGTTTTAGGGTAGTACAGAGAGCAACATTACAAAGCGAAGCGAACACAGGATACAAAGAGTCAAAGCAAACAATTAGAAGTAAATTGGGAGATTCACTTTAAAAATTACTAAAGGTGCAGGACAAACTAAACCAAACATGTTTTACTTCCCTTCTTCAGGGAATGCTTACACTGGTTTGACATTTATCACATAGTTCACCAGGGACAATATGGTGACTAAAGAGATTATCAAGATAATCTGACACTGAGTGGTGGTGAACAGATTGAGATACAGCTCTAAAGAGCCATGGGAACAAAAGTAACATTATGCTGTGACACTTCCTGAATCAATTTGAAATCTTAAGGATTTTGCAGTATCAGGTTCAAATCAAAAGGATAGAAACTTACCAATCTTCCCAGCTCCAACGGAACTGGAAGTTGCTCAAGTGGTGAGAAAACCAGTTAATAAATCTTTATTAAAAGAAAAAGAAAGGTCCATTACATGCAGGAACTACAGGAAAACTTTTAGTTGAGATATTTAAAATGCATTCAAAGGCAAACCTAAACTCTAAAACCATTACAGTGCTACAGAGGTATTACAGCTGAGCTTTTGTGGACAAGCAGTCTATCATGTTCTGCTGTTTTATACAAAGAGATGTCCTAATAAACGAACAATTAAAGCAAAAAATTACTCTGAATATGTAATTACTGCTGATTAATTAACAGCTCTCCTACACAAAGCAGACCTCACTCCAAGGGCAAAATCATCACCACTATCACTGATCACCTCTAAGTGGCACATACAACATTAAATGCACTTCCAGCTTTGCCTCCCAGATCACTGGGTACAAGCATACTACCAGGTAATGGAGTATTGTGCAACTGTGAGCAGCTTTGAAAAGGGAAAAGCTGTCACTAATCTTAAAACTGTTCTATACAGGCAGTCTTGAGACAGAGTGTTTCCACAAAGGAGCGGCAAGTACTTGGTTCTCCACCTGCCCTTTAGATTGCTAAAAAAGCCCAGAAATCATTCTGAATAGTACCCAAAAATTCCAGCAAGGATTTCTGACTGACTACTCTCCCACAATCTCTCTGTTTTACCTGTACATTGGATATTGAGGAATATATTCCACTATCTACCAAACACACTTACCGGTCCACACATGTTGTATTCATGCTATCCAATCGCATGTACAGCATTTCAGTGGCCTGTGCAAGCTGAAAGTTTCTTATTAAGGTTAACAGAAAAGTACTAGGTTGCTGCTTACTCTCAAACAGTCTTTTATCATTGCAGAATGTTTGAGAAAGTAAGCCTACACTGACTTTACCCAACAAGTGCTTTATCCTTCTTATGGTGACCCTACAAACACTAAAAAACATTCTGCATGACTGCCCACCCAGTTCTAGAAAAATGGTTAGCTCTAATAATCGATATTATGTGATTTGTAACACGCAACTGGTATCATGATGCAGAAGGAAAATTTGGGCATAAGATTACTAGTGGATGGACACCTGTTAACTGTCCTCCATTCTCAGAGCCTGTAACCTGATGTAAAACGATGATCTAACATGATCTAAAATGGCAGCAAAGTAGGGGCAGTGTAATAGCCAGAATTAGCCGGGAGATGCGACTCCTTCCCTCAGCATTTAGCCAGGCCATGTGAGTTGACAGACGATGACTGACCTTTTTGAATGTTCCTGGTAGAAACACCGAGTGAGAACTCAGGCAAGTCCCCCTGAATCACCCACTACACTTCCTAATAAAAATAGAAGCACTCACCCAGTTTCCAGAAGAGAGGATAAAGCCTGCAACTTCCTTTCCTTCTCAGTCTTTAATGTGTTTGTGACAGTGTCACATATTCACAGAAATCACAAGAGTTGGAAGGGACCTTCAAAGGTCATCTAGTCCAATACCCTTTCAGTAAGCAGGGACATCCCACACTGGATTAAGTTGCTCAGAGCCTCATCAAGCCTGGCCTTGAATGTCTCCAGGGATGGGGCCTCCACCACCTCCCTGGGCAATTTCTCAGACCAAGACAGGCTGCAGTATCAAATAAGATTGCTGTATTTTAGTCCCTCTTGAGAATATCAGAGGAAGTACCAGATAGTTACCGAGAAAGCTGAAGACTTGCCCTCTTCACAAATCTAACCTGTGCTTTTCTTTCACGTAAGCACTACATGGAAGTATCATGTAGTTGCTGTAAAATATATAGACTAGATTTTATAAATGCTTTCCAGCAGCAGAGAAAGGATACAACTTGTGGAAGAGAGCCAGGCTGAAGTTTGCACAGTTCTATTAGGAGTGTTGTGTACATGACTTCAATATGGGGTGGAGACGGAAGCTGGAACAATTCTGCAAATATTACCTTTAGGAGATGAACGTAGAGAGTCAGAAGCACAGCTGCACAATTCAATGCTAACTGCACAACCCACAACTTTACAATAATAACCTTCAGTCTTTAACACTCACATACCCTGAAAGGCTTATACTATTCTGTCAAATGCAAGTTCTGTGAAAGAGAAGCACAAACATATGAAGATAGTGGTAACCCTATGCTGTACTAATATAATCCATTTTAAGTGTCCCTATTACTTCATACTAACACAACACCAACATTATTTATCTATATCTCCCAACTACACCATGTAACTGTAGAAATGGGCATAGTTATAACTGAGACCTTCTGCAGCACTACTACATGACCCGAGAAAAGCAGAAATACTTTGATCATGCTAAATACAAATATTAAACACACTAAACATTTAGTATTAATTATGAAACAAATTCAATGAAGCCTAGTATGAAGCATCTAGAATGAAAGACTATTTAAAGTGAAATCTGCATCTCCACCTTTTCCATCATGTTCTTTTCTCCTACACGAAGACTTGCATAAAGCCTGAGCTTTCAACTGAAAATTATAACCAGCATTTCATACAACAAATACATATGCTCAGTATCCTTTGGCAGAAAATTCTAACAAAACTGAAAACAACCCTGCAGCCATCATTCGTATTCTTATTTTCAAGTCCGCCTATAGTAAGAGCTTTAAAGGTGTAAGCACTACAAAAAGATCATTAGACAACATTCATCTCTGTCTCTGCTTATTTTGCATGCCATTCTCAACTAGATTTACATAACTTCAAAGGAACCAGGAAACTTAAGATTTATTATAGTAGGTCAACTTCCTCTTCAAATTCTGAGTAAACACTAAAGAACTGAAGTTTAAGTAAGGAAGCTTTAGAAAATCTTACTAGTGTAAGAAAACAACATCCATTCATAGACTCCACAAATAGCACATGAAAATGAATTAACTAGAAATTGTTATGCTCTGGAAGGACTTGAAGAGACTACAAGGAGCTGTTGAACCTTTCCATGGACATACTGTTGCAACACGTAAGGCAAAAAGGTAGGGGAGATCCTGTTAGATAGCAAACAGCTCCTTTTCTCAAAACAGGAAATAACAGCTGAATGGTTATTCATGATCTGTTTGAGATATTGCATAAAATTGCATTTGAAATCTTCATCATGTTCATTATCAAACATTCAAATTAAGTGCATTGTACCAATCTGGCATTGTGAAAATAAACTGCCACAAGAAAGATCAGGACACCGATGAACTGAATCCTCTATTGAGGATAAGTTGTAGAAGCACAAAAGGCTGTAGCAGTCCAAAATGCCAGTGATGCTGCTGAGACATCCTTTGATCACTGCTACCAGAAGTAATCATGCATGTGCCTGTAATAAGCTACTGAGATAAAAGGCACTACATTTCAGTGTTTCGCACAGATTTCAGGCAGTGTGGACCATTCTGTGCTTGGCTTGACAAACTACAACCTGGAGCCTCGGGGACCTCAAGAGTAAGAATGCTTAGGGAAGTACTGGCATCCACTTTCAAGTTACATTTGCTTCTCTTCTGAACCTTAAATAATAATTTCCTTTATTTGTTAGATCATATTATTTCCACAATTCTGTGACTTCTTGGAAAAGTTTACAAAATTTCACATTCCTTTTAATTTTAGTTATTATTTCATTGTCTATAAAAGTAGGTTAATTTTTTTCTGAACTCATAAATATCTTTATTCCTTCCTCTCCTTTCCTTTGAGGAGGGGGGCCTATGTCATTTGGAGTGGCCAACTGGCCAAACTTTCTACAGTTCACATGATGAGCCAGGCAGAAGGCCACGGATAGATTGTTTTTACAGTTTGACAGACAGCCATGGGGCTACTAACCACTGTTTCTTTGGAAGACTGCATTAAAGGTAGTTGATACAACAGTGCTTAGTGTTGTGTTGGGTAATTTACTTGCTCACGATATGCTTGAGTGGCAGTTCAAATGTTCTATTGTGCTTAATATGATCAATCTGGGGCTTGATGTATTGTTTCTTTGCTTGCAAAGTACAGGCATTACATAATGGAGTCAATTTACAGTTACACTACTCAGACTTTTAACCTTGTAAACTTTTGCTTCTCTCTCCATTGCTCACACCAATGTGCCAACATCAGATCCAGGGGATGAATCCCATTCAGAAAGTCAAAGACTAGCTTTCTTAAAATTATTTCGGTAGAGTCTAGTTTCATGCATTTGTTGCAGGGGAGCTCTTCCTTGAAATCATGGCATGGGAGCACTAAATCTCCAGTACAAGTTGCCCCAGAGACCAGAAGGAGAAAGAGGAAGTCAGGTAGCGCCTCTGCCCCTTCTGATAAAGGCAAATAAAGGCAGAGAGCATGGGGGAGGACACTCCCCCTACTTCCTGAGAGAGTTGGCTGATGTAGTTGCTAAGTCACTTTCCATGATATTTGAGAAGTCATGGCAGTCAGGTAAGTCCCTGGTGACTGGAAGAAGGCAAACACAACACCTGTTTTCAAAAAGGGTACAAAGGAGGGTGCTGGGAAGTCTCAGCCTCACCTCTGTGTCCGGGAAGACCATGGAGCAGACTCTCCTAGAAGCTATGCTATGGCACATGGAGGACAGGGAGAACTGAGACAGCCAGTGCAGCTTCACCAAGGGCAAATGATGCCTGATCAATCCAGTGTGTTTGTACAATAGAGACACTACATCAGTAGACAGGGGAAGACCAGCTGACATTGTCTATCTGGATTTATCCAAGGTCTTTGACACAGTCCCCCACAACATCCTCCTAAGTTGGAGAGATATGAGTTTGATGGGTGGACTCTTTGTGGATAAGGAATTCGTTGGATGGTCGCATCCAAAGGGGAGCTGTGAACTTCACATTTGAGAAACACCACAATCCTGGATCACATGTGCACAAAGAAATTTTGGTACTTGACAAAACTTCCCAAGGAACAAGTTAAAATTACAAAAAAAAAATTACAAAAAAATTACAAAAAAAAAAAGTGTAAAACTAACACTCTACAGTATGCAATCAGCTCATTTAAAAGCCACTGGTTGGACTCAACAGGGTTCTGAGAGACTCCCAAGTCAAACTGTAGTTTAAAACGTCTAACATGCAACTAAATGGGATATGTTATTGGTTAAATAACAGAGCTACAGAAGTAATAGTCTTTAAAATCCATACCTCTACTATGTGGTAGTTCAAGGGGATCTTGTTGTTCCCTGGGTAGCTCAACAGTTGTGCAGCACTGCAACAGTATATATACATTAATTAGTTCAGGACACAAAACAGCAAATATAAGTAAAAATCAACTCATATACTTACAGCAAAATGCAAAGTTCTGCGGAAAAATTCACATAAAAGCAGCACAAAAACATCAAAAATCCTTACAAAGTCTGTCAATCCACAGAATATTGAGTGCAAACAAGAATGCATCAACATTGCCTAAACAACAATTTGGAATGATATAGTTTATCTCTATGCAGTTACATCACTTATTACAACACTTTGGAAAGTACCTTTGCCTAATTAGCCATGCTGATCTGAAATTACCCACAGAATCACAGAATGTCAGGAATTTGAAGGGACCTCAAGATACCATCTAGTCCAATCCCCCTGCTGGAGCAGGAACACCAATAACAGGTGACACAGAAACACATACAGGCAGGTTTAGAACGTCTCCAGAGAAGGAGACTCCACAACCTTTCTGGTTCCAGTGTTCTGCCACCCTCACCATGACAAAGTTTTTTCTCATATTTCTGAGGAATCTCCTGTGTTCCAGCATCCACTGCCCCTTGTCTTATCATTGGAGGTGACTAAGAAGAGCCTGGCTCCACCCTCCTGAAACTCACTGTCCACATATTTACATACATTAATGAGGTCACCCCTCATTCTCTTCTCTAAGCTAAAGAGACCAAACTCCCGCAGCTTCTCCTCATAAGGGGATGCTCCAAACCCTTAATTATCTTTGTGGCTTTGCGCTGGACTCTCTCAAGCAGTTCCCCGTCACTCTTGAACTGAGTGCACCAGAACTGGACACAATACTCCAGATGTCATCTCACTAGGGCAGAGTAGAAACTAGGGGGAGGAGAAACTTCTCTCGACCCATTGATTACATCCCTTCTAATACACCCCTAGGATGTCATCAGCCTTCTCAACCACAGGGGCACATCACTGGCTCATGGTCACCCTGCTGTCCACCAGGACCTCCAGGTCCCCTTCTCCTACACTGCTCTACACTACTTCCAAGCTTATACTGATACATGGGGTTGCTCTTGCCCAGATGCAAGACTCTGCACTTGTTCATTGAATTTCCCCCTGCCCAACATTCCAGCTCGTCCAGGTCTCGATTGATGGCAGCATAGCCTTCTGGTGTGTCAGCCATTACTCCCTGTTTTGTGTCACCAGCAAACTAGTCCCCCATCCAAGCTGTTGAAGCATGCATTGAATAGTACTGGTCCAAGTACCAATTCTTGAGGGACTCCACTAGACACAAGCCTCCAGCTACCCTGTACCCCTGACCACAACTCTCTGGCTTCTTTCTTTATGCCAGTTCACAGTTCAGCTCACTACTACATCATACAGACCACATTTCCTCATGAGGATGCTGTGGAAGACAGTATCAAATGCCTTACTGAAGTCAAGAAAATCCTGGAATATATGTATGTAAAGAAAAAAAACCCCAAAACATCAGACATTCAGAATTACTTCAAAGCACAAGTAAGCTAATACGTTATATAAGAAACACTCAGGCTTCAAATCTTTTATCTTTTAAGCAGCTCATTATCACGTATCATTACAAAGCAAACAACTGCTACTTCCTTGTTACAATTTTTACTTTTCTGTCAAATCTATCTCCCTACTTTCCCCTGAGAATTAACAGACTACCCCAGTACTGGCAACAGCCCTGAATTTGTAGTTTCTGCTGAATAAAACAGCTGCAACCAAAAAACCTCCAAAACTTTATCGTGTGCAATCCCTAAAAATACTTCTTCGGTCCACCTCTGCATACTATACAAAGTTCAGTGGTTTTCATTTGGAAGCGTGACACAGACAATTACCTGTGTCAACACATCTTGGTTATTGATTACCCATATCAGACATTGCTCAGGCAAAAATGACGAAGAGTGCCCTGCCTGCCTCCTGGCATGGCTGAATTCAAAGTTGTGCACTCTGCCGGCCCTGTAATGACTCCTAAGTATATGCTCTGTTATCTTTGCCAGAAAACCCAAAAGAGAAATATGTTACAAGGAGGACTAAGAAGCAAAAGTGTGTTTATAAACACCACTGTGCTATCAGCTTCAGATGAACCAGCTCAAGGCTCTCTGTGCCCCAACAAATCAGCTGCTTAAAAATTCCAGGAAGCCTAACACAGGACTCCCTGTATTATCAAGGAATTTCCTTACCAAGGAGGCACTTGGATCCAGGAATGCCCCTGCAACATACAAGGTCTCCACTATGTGTGGAGTTTAAAAGAGTTTTAAAAGAGTTAAATGAGGTTAACTCAAATTCATCAAATGTTCCTCAAATGTAGGAGGACTAACCAGTGCAGGAAAATGGCATATCCCAGATGGCACCAAAGCCACAGTAATTTAAAAAGCTCCTATTGTGCTAAGCCTTCTTACCAAGTCTTTCTCTCCTTCCAGTGGGATTTGATGATGCAGTGGAGGTTCTCCTCTATTACAAACCGTTCAACGGAGTGGCTGCCAGGCATGACAGGGCCCTAGTGAAAAAAGAATGAATACTTGTGAAAGATCAAATATGCAGTAGTACTACAGATATTAAGCTATCCTGCATACATTTACAGGTGGGGAAAAAAACCCATACAACTTCCACATAAACAGTCAGGTCTCAGCTTCCCTGTATCACAGAATCATAGAATAGTTGGAAGGGGCTTTAAAGGCCATTTATTTTCAACCACCCTGCCATGGGCAGGGACACCTCCCATGAGATCAGGTTGCTCAGTGCCTTGTCCAGCCTGGCCTTAAACACCTCTAGAGAGGGGGCATCCGCAACCTCTCTGGGCAACCTGTTCCAGTGTCTTACCACACTCACTGTAAAAAATTTCTTTCTTATACCTAGCCTAAATCTTCCCTCTTCCAATTTACATCCATTATTCCTAGTCCTGCCATCATGTATCCTATTGAACAGTCCTAATCCTGCCTTTCTGGAGGCCCCCTTCAGATACTGATAAGCTACTACTATGAGGTCCCCTCTGAGCCTTCTCTTCCCCAGGCTAAACAACCCCAACTACTTCAACCTGTCCTCACAAGGGAGATGCTCCAGCCCTCTGGTCATCTTAGTGGCCCTCCTCTGGGCCTGTTTGAACAGATCAATGTTCTGCTTATGTTGAGGGCTCCAGAACTGGACACATAACTCCACGTGGGAGCCCACCAGAGCCAAGCACATAGGCAAAATTACCTCTCTTAACCTGCTTGTCACACATCTCTTGATGCAGCCCAGCATTTGGTTGGCCTTCTGGGCTGCGAGCGCACACTGGCGGCTCATGTAGAGTTTTTTACCCACTGACACTCCAAAATACCTCTCTTCAGGGCTGCACTCAAGCAACTCTCCACCCACACTGTATCTGTGCTTGCAGTTGCCCCAGCCCAGATGCAGGACCTCGCACTTGGCCCTGTTGAACTTCATGAGGTTGGCACGGCTGGGAGAGGGTACAACCCATTTTCATCACTATTGCCAAAAATAACCTCACTGTGAAATCCCTCACCATCCTATCCCAGTGATCACATACCTCAGGGTCATCTGTGTAGTCAAACATCCTAAAAATAACCCTTGGCATTGGGTACACTGAATCTTCAGTGTGAGGCGGAGGAGTGAAGGGAGGCAGATTGTGTTGCAGCGCTTCACAAAGAATGCTGTCAAAAGCCAAGTAGGGCCTCAGAATATGGCGTTCTTGCCAGCGGTCCTTCTTCAGCTTCTGAATCTGAGACCACAGGCAGTCTAAATACTGAAGGAAAAGGTGAGAAACATCAGACAAGCTGAATTTTCTAATAAAGCTGTCAGTTCCTCGATCTATCAAAACATTTTTTAAATTTGGTGTTCCGTTCAGAAAAAAAAAAGTTACTTTTAAGTGCTTATTCAGTAAATCAAGAAGTAATTTAAAAATTGTAAGAGACAGAGCTGCTGCAAATTCCACAAAACAATGTGTCACTAATGGAACTGCTGGCAAGCCAAGAGCCTGAGCATGATTTCAATCTACAGCAAAACTGTAGCAGTGAATAGCACTTCAGTTGCTGCTCACTGGTGGCAGCAAAACAGACAGATCAAAACAGAAAAGACCATAGACTTGCCATGCTGTTCCATGAGCCATTGGAACTATTTGCTACTGCACATTCAAGACAAATATAAAATACCTTTGCCACAGTTTCCAACACAACCGTGAGCCTGAGCATCCTCCCCGAGATGACTGAGACACTTGTGCAACTTGCAGTAGGCTTCCTTTGTTTAATTACTCACTTGCTAAAAGCAGTTCAAGAATTCCAGAGACATGTGGCCTCATTGAATACAGGTTTCAAGTTATAACTGATGCAATAAATACCCTCAGATGTAAGTGCTTTGTTTTACTGACATTGTCACACTACAAGATAGGAACAAAATAGTAACAACTAGCAACTGAAGTGAACAGGCATGTTTACAGTACTCTTGGCAACATGCAGTCTCAGATTCACTTGGCTTCTATTGAACTAAATAAGAAAACCCAGATACTGGGCAGGCAGAACACATACACTGTCAAGTCAGGAGTTTTTATCTCAAAATTATGATTAACAAGACAATTATTAAGACTATGATTTAATTGGAACAGAGAATAAAATGCACAGGTTACACAACTTTCCAAAAGATAATTTCAGATCTTTTCAACTAGCTTCACCCACTAACATACTGAATAGGAAAAAATGAAGACTTTCTGAAAGGCAAATTCCACCCCAAACTAGCCAGCAGCCACCTGCCCATTCCAATATTTTTTACATGATTATGAAAAATGGCATGGTAACTGCTGCACTACATATTTGTTCAACACTTCCTAGAGCTGAAAAAGCAAAGCTGTCACAAGGGTTTCTCTCTCACAAAGTGAAAACATTCAGGGTTAAGTAAGTAATTGCATTCTGCTTCTCACAAGGGTCCTTTTAACAAGAAGCCCAGTACCTGCAATGTCAAAACGAACACTACATTTTGCAACCATTCCTCCTTTCATAACATTTCCTCAAGAGTCTGTTCGCAAATAACAAAACACTCTCCTCCTTATCCCATAAAACCTTATATTTCGGTCTTAAGAATTTCTTACACAGAATTTGTGAGAACTGAAGATAAACAGTAGTCAAATGAAAGCATTATTTCCTTCAGAGGTGCATTTCAATTACATGGCAAAACATCATCTTAGTAAAAGCCTGTTTTTCAAACTTTATGAGAGAATGTAATGCAAAACCCACTCACCTCCTCTTGTGGATGTGGTTTATCAGCAGTCCAAACTTGCAGCATGGGTACATGAGTCTTTTGGCGGCGTCTGTTTACACAGGAAAGAAAATTTCATGTTTAAAAGACTAACTTGGGACAGGATTCTTTTTCCTTATTGCAAGTGTTCTACTGTTTGATCTTTTCAACTGATGAAGTCTACACTATATAAAAATGAGGTCCATGAGCACTTAAAACATCTCTATTATCATATCCCAACAGCAGTGTTAACTTTGAAGCACTTAAGAGAAAACAATCACACTGCAGAGCACTAAAACAGTAACCTATCAGTATTTACAGCACAATTACATATTCAGCAGATATAGCATGAGCAGAATAAGATCTTCAACACACCCTAGAACAAGACAACAAACTTTTCTAATCCCTTCATCCATTCCACTTTCAGCATTCTTTTCTCCCCCCACAGACTGTTTTATACCTAAAAGCAGTAGTCAAAGTCATTAATCTGTACTTGAACAGATAACAAAATGGGTTGTAACATACTTCAAATAGCTTTCTGCCTGAGACAAGAGACGATCCATTTCAGCATCCTTTTTCTCATATAACTCTTTTCCAACCCAAGGCAAAGATGACAGAAATGCAAACATATACCAGTCACATCGTACCTATAGGAAGGAAATATACTTAAATCTAAGTATACAAGTAAGCTCTAAAAGATTTCACACACACAACTTATTCTAATTTAAATTAAAACACTAGTAAAACTGTTGTTTTAGAGGATATAAAGATCAGCAGCCAAAGACTGCATGAGCAAGTTATAAAAAAGTTTGCAACCTTGAATTTTTAACTTGAACGATGACAAGCAGACTTAAAAAAATGGGTCTAATTTTCACAGTCCTACTGCAGGTAAGTGATATAGCAGGACAAATCACACATGTGCAACTGACAAAGTAAAGAAAAATAAACTTCAGCTACTTCACTATGAAGGACCATGTCTTCTTAGTGTAGGGATGTGTTAACTGACAAGGGCTCCTTTTACTCATGCTAAAGAAACTGCACACAACAGAACGTTTTGTTTGCTATCTTGAAACTTCCCTAATTCTCCACTTAAGTGCATAAACAATGTCACAGGAAAACTGTGAAAGCAACACAAGAGGAGCCTAAAAAACTTTTGCTTACCTGGGGTACATCTTCCTCCTGAGTCACACTCACAAAGTTCTCAAACATAGCTACCATTGAAGGTGCAGCTATTACATGACAATTCACAAGATCAGACAGAAAACGAACCTAAAGAAAGATCAGAAAAATCCTCTAAAGTGAATACTTCTTAAACTGGTTGCCCAAGAACAAATGAGCATTACTTAAATAACTAGAACAAAGTATCAATAGAAGGACAATATTTACCCAGTACAAGGGTAGAAACACCGCACATTGTACGGACCCACCTTTCAAGCCTACAAGGAAAGTACTATAAGCACTGGTTAACTTAGCAGTCTTAAAACGCCTGTTGTCTTATTTCACTGTAATAAAGTTTCAAAGATAATATTTCTAATTGAGGAAAATACCAGTACCCAAGCCAAAACTAAAGAAAACATCTTGCGGTTATATCTAACTTAAACTACATCACAGGACTAAAATTACAGAAGTGGAAGGAAAAAAATCTTCCAAAAAACTGACAATGGACTGATTCCCTGCTTCTTGAGTCCAAATGTGCATCAGGAAATAGCTGAGCTGAACTTGCATGCTGTTATACACCATCAATTTCTGACACTTTTGTCTATGAATGACCAGAGAAGGTGAAGCTGAAGCCACGAGATAGCACAAAGTTTTAATGAGTATTTTATTAGCAAAAGCGTCACACAGTTAAGTAGCAATTGCTTGACAAAATACATTTAAATACTAGAATCTTAATTTTCATCAGAGGGCTTCAAAAGAACATAAGGAGCTCAGGACTGGGGTTCTAGATCAGACACTGCTGAAGTCTTAATACGTTTTTGCAGATGCATTCTATAACTAGGAAGAGCAGACCAAATGGTTTTGAACATAGTGCTTAAAACTGCCTGCTTGACCTTCATTCTTCATTTGCAAAATGAAAACACTGTAACCAAACACGGTTTTTAACAATCACACTGTTCATTATGTGGCTTGGTTTGTTGTTTTTTTTTTGGTCATGGTGGCCATAACAACACAATACTCCTCTGAGTGCAATAAAAGTGCATGACTTTATCTTTTGACTGTAGAACAGGTGGGAGGAAGAGCCTCTGTTTACTGCAAATTAATTTTTCAACAGGAAAATACACATTTGGAAGTCTGTTTTACAACTGTAATAGGCTTTCTCTCTCCTGAGAAAAATGCTTCTCATATAACATACATTCCCTCTCAGTGTATTACATATTGAAGTGAGAAGAGCCTGTGTTACACAGTGCAAGGCCCAGATCTTCCAGGGAAAAAATAGGTTAAAGAAAGGAGAAAAAGGATTAGGAAAAAATGTAAAACAAACAAAAAACCACTTACTAAATGCACAGCTTCATTATACATATTGACTTTCAGACATTCTTTAAGCTGACGAATCATGGCTTCTACAAATTCCCCACCAAAATTGTAGTTCCTGGCATTCAGCAACCCAACTAGAGTTGTGTAAACAGTGAGCTTTTCTGGTAACAGGCGTGCACTGACAGGGAAAAAGAAACATGGTTTTAGTTGTTGATTCATCATGTGCCAATTGGCAACTGCATAGCATCTTAAATATGTTCATTGTAAGTGAAACTTGCCTCAAGTAGAAAAAAGTGCCAGCGTGATCTTACCATTCTATCTCATGGTTAGCATTTGACAGGCAATCAGTTTTTTAAGTGTAATCATTTAGAAAGGCAGGTGCTTCCTTCAAGTACGTTTAAGGCATTTATTTTGGGGTTGGACAAATAGTATACATGACGGAGTTTATGCAAGAAGTTATTTTAAGTTCATAATTTAGAAATAATTTTACTACATAGCACCAGTGAGATTGCATAACAGACAAACAGACTTTACACTATGTATTTTGAGCCCAAATTTCTCAAGTGGAAGCAACTGATTTTAACCATGGCACAAGAAATTTTGCCCATGTCCTACTGTAAAACACTTTTTTCAACATTTTTGTATGCAGTTAAGCTAATCTTTCCAGAACTGTCTTACTACTATTAACAAGTACTGTTACGAAATAAACTTAAAGTATCTAAAAAACCATAGCACAATCTGTGGATGGCATACTCTCATGCTCTTCCACAATGCTGCCCGATATGTCTCATACTTACTACCACAGATCACATACAAGCCTTCCCTCAGACACCACTCAGTGACTCTTGATACCTGCCTGCTCTTGATACCTCTCTGCCTGCTCTTTGCTAGGGAGAGGAAGGAGAGCTTGCTTTCAGCTTTTCACATTCCCTATTCCTCTCCTCATGCAAATGGGCTTATGAAGACACTCAGTGCCAGATAAGAGGAACAGACAATCAGGAAACAGCACAGATAATAAGACTAAGCAAGTGTTAGTAGACCCCAGCTTCTGTGTTCTTAAGCATTTCACTGGGGTATAAGATAGTGTCCAGCATTACTTGTGCTCTTTCTGCTGCTGAAGAAGCAGCTCTGAGGTTTCTACCACCTGTTTTGAGCCTCTATACACAGTTCAAGTTAAAGTAACGTAAAGAAGTATTTTCCTTCCATTAAATCTGGGATGTAATAAGCTTACTCTTTTATTGTCCGTGCTTGTAGTAAAACAAACTCCATGCTATAACACAATTCAGGAACTAAAGGCATTCTAGGCATTAAAACTACTTTAAACACTTAGAAACAAAGAAAGCACCCCCCAAGACTCCCAGACCTCCTGCATACGTACACAGTACACAGAATTCTTAGTATCTTGCTTTTGTAATTTGGCAGATCAGCTTCCAAAACACCAGCTAGACCCTCCAAGTTGCTCTCCAAAGATGAATGACTCTAAAAAAAAAAAATAAAAAAATTCTTCATCAACCAAGCAACATGAACCAGCTCCTGGCTTTCAAGTGGAAAACAAGGAACTTGCACGTGAGCATCCTTTTAAGTCATCACCTTTCTTAGAGCAACGATTTAGTTCCCTCAGTGGCAAAGAACTAACTTCACTTGCCTGTAAGAACAATAAACTAGTATTCCTCAGAACAGTTTTACTCGATCACGCACTTTCCCCAGAAGAAACTCCAGTGCTCCCCTGGAATGCAAGATCTAGCACTGCATCAGGCACATCTCGGTGAAGTGACTGAACCTTGAACAATATACCATGAAACTAAACACCTCTGTACCTTATTTTGGAAAGCACTACCACTTGTGACCTTACTCTTCCCAAAGTCCCACTATTTTTATTTGTCTCAAATCCTGTCAGGATTTGAAGCCTATGCATCAGGCAGACCGAGTTAAGTCACTTGTACCCTGGAACCAACAACATCCACAGAGGCAAAAGTATAGCTGTTTGCTTGGCTGGTTATCGTTGTTTGGAAGATATACTGCTACCATTTAAGGGCTGTCCCGTTTCACCACGTGGTTCTGTAAAAGCTGAAAACTGTACAATTATCACATTAAAAAAAAAAAAAGGTGAAAATTCCTTGCGTGGTTCTCAAGGACGAACCGCAAACACATAATGCACAGAAGGGGGAGAAGATGAAAGGGAATAATTTTGACTTCCCCAGCTGCCGCCCGCCTACCTTCTCTCCCACCCTGCAGATGAGGGACTCCAGCCTCTCCTCTATCTCCGACGGCTCAGACGTCCTCCGTCTTTTGTGAGGTTGCCCTGCTTCAACACACCGGAGTTACCCACGAAGAAAAAGCGTCCCAGCCACCCTCCCTTCAAAGACTCCCCTCCACACTCCTTAAACACCCTTTTCTCGAGGCGGGACGCCTCGTTTCAGCTCGGCCCGGTTCGGTTTGGCCCGTCCCGGCCGGCTGCATCCCTCCCCTCCCATCCCTCGAAGGAGAAAGATCATGAATAAAGCAAGCGATACCTCGCCGTTCTCCATCGCTGTCGTCACTGTGCCGCCGTCGCGACATATCGGGATGCGGCGCGGGAGCGGACGGTAGGCGCGACGAAGGCCAGGAGGGGAGCGCGCTCCTTCTACACCACCCTGCTTCCGCCCCGCCGCGCTTCTGCTTCCGGAGCTAGCCCGGGGAACGGCGGCGCCTCTCCCCCCTCGCTCCTCTGTGGTGCGGGGGGCGCCAGCCCTGGAGGACTTCCGGGGTCAGCAGGGGCCGGGCTGGCGGGGGGCAGCAGCGGCGCGAAAGAGGAAACTTCCCGGGCGTTTCCCCGGCGGTGGGACCTGAGGTGGAGATGGTGCCGGGCGAGGCGCCGCCGACCTGTGGGGTGTCGTCGCTGGAGGGAGAGTCGGCAGCCGGCAGGAAGCAGCGCGCTTTCGCCCGGAGGAAGGTGGGTGGGTGGCGGCCCTCCCCCCCCCCCGGTGTGAGGGGGGTTGCGGCGAGTGTGGGGGCGCTGGTAACGCTTGTGGTTCCTTTTCAGGCCTTTTCCCTCTTCGTCAAAGCCAAGGAGGTGCCGGCGGCTGGCCGATGCGGCGGCGGGGTGCGGTGGCGGTGCTGCCGGCAGGCGTTCGAGGAGCTGGCCGGCATTCACAGGCATGTGGCTCTGCAGCACGGCGCTGACATCGGGCAGCAGGTCGGATTGGCGACCCAGCTCAGCGCTTCCAGCAGCACAGTCCCGGCTGGCAAATCAGAGGGGCTGCATGGGCTCTTGTGTGGCAGCAGCCCTGAGATCTTCTGGGCGCTCCCAGACACCAGCCACCTCAACTATGAGGAGCTCACGAGGTAAGATTGTCACTCAAGGATTTGGAAGATCGGTGCTGACGGGGAGAGGTGTGTTGACCTGTTTACACTTTACATGCTCTTCTAACAGTGCTGCTTTTTATTTTTATTAACTTCTGTCAAGTGACACGTTAGGCTATTAGGACGAAGCTCTTCACCATGAGGTGGTGAGGCACTGGAACAGGTTGCCCAGAGAGGTAGAGGCCTCATCCCTGGAGGTATTCAAGGCCAGGCTTGATGAGGCTCACAGCAACCTAATCTAGTATAAGATGCCCCTGCTTGCTGCAGGAGGGTTGGACTCAATGACCTTCCAACTCTGTGATTCTGTGATACAGAAATATTCTTCTTGGATTTTCCTTAAGATCCACATGTACTTTCCTGATACTTACTCAGATTAACCTGTAACTTTCAGGAGTCACTTCATTTATTTGTATTTCTCTCGCAGCTACTCATGCCTCTACAAAACATGCAAATTATTGCTGTGCTGCTTCAGAAGCAGATGTGCGGCATGGTTTTGATGGTAAAGGTGGAAACTTCAGGTGATTGAAGTATCAGGGCTTTCTCTTCTAACATTCTTAAAACAGACCTGCACAATTTTTACTTCATGGAACCACAGGATGGTTTGAGTTGGAAAGGGACCTTAAAGATGATCTTGTTGCACCTGCCTCTCATGAAGAGGGGACACCTTCCACTAGACCGCTCAAAGCATCATCCAGCCTGGGATGGGGCATCCACAACTTCTCTCAACAGCCAGTTCCACCACACAATAAAGGATATCTTCCTAACATCTGAATCTACCCTCTTTTCAGTTTAAAACTGTTATTCCTCATCCCTGATAAATAGTCCCTCCATGCATTTCATTTAGGCATCCCTCAAGAACTGGAGGGCTGTGGCGGAGCCTTCTCTTGTCTGAGCTGAACCACCCCAACTCTCAGCCTGTGTTCCAGCTCTCATCATCTTCATTACCCTCCTCAGGACTGCTTCAGTAGGTTGCTGTCCTTCCTGTGCTGAGGGCTCGAGAGGAGGACACAGTACTCCAAGTGGGGTATTACCAGAGCAGAGTAGAGAGGCAGAATCACTTCTCTCAAGCTGCTGGCTACATTTCTTTTGATACACCCCAGGATGCAGTTGACTTTCGGGGCTGTGAGTGCCCACAGATGACTTATGTCCAGCTTTTCATCCACCAGCACTCCTAAGTCTTTCTATGGAGGGCTGCTCTAATTCTATTCATAGCTCAGCTTCTACTTTTGTGTTACAAGTTGCCCCAACCCATGTGTAAGACTTTGCACCTACCCTTGTTGTGCTTCATGAGGTTTGCAATGGCCCGGCTTTAAGGCCTTTTGACTGCATCTGGTGTTGTAGCAGACTTGCTGAGAATGCATTCAGTCTTCTTGTTCATGTGCTTTACAAAGGTATTAAATAACAACTTTGTCCCAATACTGACCCTTGAGGGATGCCACCTGTCACCTGGACATTATGCCATTGACTGCAATGTCTATCCATTATCTTACCAGCGGAGTGGTCCATCCATATGTCTCCCAATTTAGAGACAAGATCTTGTATGGGACAGAGTCAGATACTCTTTCCAGGTCCAGGTAGATGATATCATTTGCTTTTCCCTGGCGACTGGATTTGCCAGGCATGATGCATCCTTAGTGAAGCCTTGCTGACTGTCATGAACTGCCTCCTCATTTTCTATGTACTTTAGTGTGGTGTCCAAGACCACAGAGGTGAGACTGATCAACCTGTAGGTGCCCATGTCTCCTTTTTCCCCATTTAAAAATATGGTTTATGTTTTCCTTTTTCCTTTTTCCAGTCACTGGAGACTTCACCAGTCTGCCATGACTTTTCAAATATGAATAGTGGCTTAGCAACTTCATCATGGATCCATCAGTTCCCTCAGGATCCTTGTATGCATCTCATTAGGTTCTTGAAAACTTAGATCTGTAAGTAAGGAAGGACCATAATAGAAAAGAGCAGAACTGCAGGGGTTTCTCTTCTCAGCTCGTTGAAGTGCATTAAGGGCTTGTTAGTTATGAATATCCAGGTACACAAAAATATTTCAGTATTACAGACTATGAGAGGGTTTGGCTTGTGCTGCTCAGAATGCTATTGCACACAATCTCACTGAAAATTCTGGCTTTTTACATTTAGATAGCTCTAGCACTTGAGTCTGCAGTGTACAAGTCTGTCAAATGAAGCACTTAATGAGGTGCTTATGTACAGAACAGGAGTTCTTGTATACTGAGAGGAACTTGGAGACCATACCTTAGGCCACTGGAACTAGTAGATCGTACAGTAGGCCAGTGGAAGTGTATAGCCTGTCCCAAGAAACAGGAATGTCAGAGCTTTGTTTATTGCATATTTCTATCTGAAAAATAATCCCAGCAGTGCTAATGCCACCTAAGTTTGTTGTATTATTCTGTTCTTCTGACAGAAGAAAATTGTCTGCTTTTGAAAGATTAATGCAATACAATGGTTTTGTACTTTCAAACCTAACATTCTTTTCCTGTTTGTTTATCTTTGCCATACTACACACAGCAAGGTGGGAGAAGTACTCCTGTATTACTGTTACTGTGAGGTGAAGGATCCAGAGAAACTCTGTTCTTGGCAGAAGGCTCTGTGCCAGCATCTGCATCTCACTGGCAAGGTAAAGTTCTGGTTAACAATTGTATTCTTAATGGAAGAACATCTTTTCTTAGTGCAAGATGATGTAACTTGTGGAAAATCAAATGCTTTGCATCAGAAGGCACTAGTTTGTTACAATCCCATTAAGAAGAGAACTCAGACTGTGAAGTACCATTTAAAATGCTATCCAAGACCTAATCCTACAAAGAAAATAACACAAGTAGTCTTTTATCCCTTTTAATGCTGGGAACCTTGAGTTATGCAGCACTGAGTGAGCCTCTGATCCACATACAGCACTTTGAGCAGACCCTTTCTTGCAAGTGTCACCCTACTTTCATCATTCAAACTCTTACAGATGTTTTTTTATATGGCAGCAAATTTTTTTCATTGCTTCTGTCAATAGAAAGGATATTCATGTGAAAACCTCTTGGTCCACTTTTAGTTAAAGGAGAGGTCATGCAGGTGGCATAATAACTATATTCTACAGGGAGCTGTTAGGATTATTTGGCTTGGTTTACCCTGCAGTTAAAGGATACATGGAGCAAGGATACAACACAACTTGACAGTGTGCTGAGCAGCATGGGTATGGGCTTGCTCCAGTAAGCTGTTACATGAGTCACAAACTCCTCTGCAGTGGTCTTTCAGCCTAAATTCCTGTAATGTAACCCGTACTGTCAAGAACAAGACGACAGCATCTGACACTTTAGGCCACAGCATCGGATAGCAGTGTTCATTCCTGCAAAGGTTTTGTTATTTTCGCTACTGGCAGACTAGGTCAAGGAGGTGAGTTGGCTTATGAAGCTGGGCTTTTGAGGCTGTGAACAAAGGGGAATTTAGTCTCTAAAGCTGATGTTCTAGACTATCTGTGTGAAGAAGGATTTCTCGAAGCAACTCAGAGCAGGAGACTGCTTTTATATTTGACTTGTATTCCTGAGGAGTTTCTCTGCTTAGGCCAGGAAGAGGGCACTTACTGCATTCTACATCTGCACAGCTCTGGTGCTGAAATGTCCCAAAACAGTCAGTTCTCCTCAGCTATCTCACCTAGTGGTTGTCTATTTTTTTTTTTTTTTTCTCTCATTATCAGACTTGGCTTATGCGGTTAAAAGATACGTGCAGCACAGCATGTACTTTTTTTTCCTTTCATTTCAAAGACATCCATTTCTATGCAGCATTTACCTTTTCAACCAGTTGGTTTTTAACTTGCCTTTTGTATTTTTTTTTTAAAATAATTTTTCAGTACAGGTTTTGTGCATTTGTCAGTGCTGCAAAAAAACCCACTCATGCTGAGATTTAATATTGCATGCACTATGCTGCGTATTCACATTCTTCTTTTATCTATGTGAGTCACTGAGTACAATCCCAGTGTTCTTGAGGCAGACTTCCAGTGGGAATTACAACGCTGACTGCAGGATTTCATAGAGTCATGGAATCATAGAGTTGGAAAGGACCTTCAAGGGTCATCTAGTCCAACCACCCTGTAGTGTGCAGGGACATCCTGCACTGGATCAGGTTGCTCAGAGCCTCATCAAGCCTGGCCTTGAGTGTATCCAGGGGTGAGGCTTCCACCACTTCTTTGGGCAACCGTTCCACCATCTCACCACCCTCATGGTGAAAAACTTTTTCCTAATGTCTGACTTAAGCCTGCCCTGGTCTACTTGAAAACCGTTTCCCTTCATCCTATTGCTACATGCCCTAGCAAATAGTCCCTCCCATCTTTCCTCAGGCCCCCTTCAGGTACTGGTAGGTTGCTGTAAGGCCTCCTCACAGTCTTCTCTTTTACAGGCTGAACAGCCCCACCTCGCTCAGCCTGTCCTCGTAGGAGTAGTGCTCCAGCCCCCTAATCATCCTTGTATCCTTTCTCTGGAAACTTTCTAGCAGTTCCACGTCCTGCTGAGGGCTCCAGAGCTGGGTGCAGTACTCCAGGTGGGGTCTCATGAAAGCAGATGAGAGAAGCTCTCCTGATGCAGCCAAGGATATGCAATCGACCTTCTGGGTCACACACTGCTGGCTCATGTCCA
>VZTY01005834.1:0-11167 GCA_013400935.1 Turnix velox
AAGGCTGGGGTAGGACTTTTTACCAGTGTCCAGGATGGTGAGACTAGGAGTAATGGATGCATACTGGAAGAGGAGAGATTTAGGCTGGATAGCAGAAAGAAGTTCTTTACTGTAGGGGTGGTGAGACAGTGGAAGAGGCTGTCCAGAGGGGCTGTGGATGCCCCCTTCCTGGAAGTGTTTAGGGCCAGGCTGGATGAGGCATTGAGCAACGTGGTCTGGTGGGAGGTGTCTCTGCCTGTGGAAGGGGGGTTGGAACTAGATGATCTTGAGGATCCCTTCCAACCCAAACCATTCTATGATTCTGTAACATCTGATGATAGGACAAGGGTCAACAGGAGGTTCCACAGAAATAGGAGAAAAAACTTTGTCAGGGTGAGGGTGACAGAACAGTGGCACAGGTTTCTCAGAGAGGGTTGTGGGATCTTCTCTGGAGACACTCAAACCTTGCCTGGACATGTTCCTGTGTGAGCTGATCTGGGTATTGCTGCTCCGGTAGGGGGTTTGGACTAGATGATCTCTTAAGGTCCTTCCAATCACTGGCATTCTGTGATTCTGTGTGCTCCTGGCAGGTGTCACTGATGAGGTGTCACAGAAGCAAAGTGAGAATTTGAGGGTTTCTCTGAGATAAAAATATTTTCTCTTTAAAGATAAACCTTCAAACCTTTTGGTCCCTGACACAGCTTTGGGTTGAAAATAGTTATTTTCCTGAAGTACTCAAAACTGTTTAGGCTGGATTGAGCTCTTTTTCCGTGGCATGGGTGGTTATATAAATTCAAATAAAATTAGAAATGCCATTAGTGGAAGGTATGTGGAATTCTTAGGTCCTGACAAAGGGCAGGCTTGAGTGTTGTTGCTGCTGTAACTAAGGTAGGCAGAGCCCTGCTTCCAGCCTCTCCCTCTGTAGGAGCTGCAGCTCAGTCCCGTTGTGAAAGTTTAGGAAACCCAAGGGGTTGTTGGCTTTTATTTTAACTTGCTGGGAGGTTAGGAGATTAGGATGTATTTAATTTGGAGGTGTGCTTGGAGTTTGTTTGCATCTTATCTCTATCAGCGATTCAGGTTGTGAATAAAGTATGTTTTATAAATAAAAACTTTTTTCTGCATTATCTCTTGAAGCTCAATATCACTGGAGCTCCTTGTATGTTTCTTGCTTAGACAAGGCAGCAATTAACCATGTTTTAGGTTTGGGGTTTTTTTGGTGCTTTTTATATGTTCATAACCCCAAAATTGAATAAATATTCTGCTGCAGAAAATCCAGGTTGTTCTGCCGAGTGACTGGAGGCCCTATTGGACTCAAAGGATGATTTGGGGCTAAAAATGGATGGTCAGAGATCCTGCAAGCAAATGTGCCGTTTTGCCTAATAAGGAAACTTGGCACATTCCGCTGTGTATTTTAAGATAGCGCCAGTCTAGTGAGCTACTACTTTATTGGCAATATCTTGGCAGCATGCCTTCCCAAAACAAGTGGAGAGTCGTGCTCTGTTGAACCTCGGAGGGGAACTTGGTTCTTCCCTTTAATTATTTTCACTGAGTTTTCCTGAGGTTATGGGGTGTTTCGGCAGCATTAGGTGCACCCTGTGGGATGAGGGATGCAGGTTTCAGTCCTGCAGACAAGTACCCAGCAAATATGAGCTTTGTAGATTGTGCTGAATTCTTTTCTTCCTCTCACTGAAGAGTCCTCAAGTGGAAACTCAAGGGAGTAATATCTGAATGATAAGCAGGGGAGGTTCATTTGGCTTGTCGGGAGAGTAAAGCAGAGAGTTATCTCTTAAACCCCTATGTCTGTTTTCGGGGAGCTGGTGTTGGATTCTTCCTTCCAGTGGGGTTGGTTTGTGACTTGGGGATTCCCTCCTCTGGGGGGGACTGGGTGGAGCAGCAGGCATGGGACCCCCACAGGCTCCTGGAGGGGGATCCCCAAGGCGTTTATTCCCTCAGAATGATGTAATCCCATCGACACAGTGCTGGGAGAGCACTTACCAGTGTATTGAACTAAGGTGCTTGTGGCTTAATAGCTTGCTACAAAGTGATTCTGCATAATGGAGACTTGACATGTTAAATACTGATGTTAAATAGTAACCTGACATGTTAAATACTGCCAAATTGGACTCTCATCTGTTTTTTTTATTGTGAAATGAACAGCTCAAATAAGTTATAAATGTTGTGGGGGAGAACACCACATACAGAGAAGTTCCTTTGTGATTACAAGCTCATGTTAGCCATAAAAAATAAAACAGAAGGAGGAGGTTTTCCCCTCACCTCCTCAAAACCCCATAGGAGTAATTGATACAGCCAGCAGTTGAATTATGTCTTACAGCCATTGTTTTAATTTCATTGATAAGCAACAAAATTGATGTCGTGTTGCCTATTCCTACACAATGGTAATTGTTAGATGTGAAGAAGTGCCAGGCATGGTTGGAATGATGCATGAGTAACTCTGTGGAGTTTAATGAAATCAAAGAGTACTAGAATACCCAATATATTATTGTTATTTTTCCCCCTAACCAATGGTGTAAACTCAGATTGTTAAATATCTTTTAAAATGGGATGACAAGTTAATAACTGTGCATGGATTTTTCACTTGCAGTTGTTACTCTAAACAGTTGTTTTCTCAAATATTACAAAGGGATTGATCTGTCTAATTGAGGATTAACTGCCTTGTGTCCCAAAACATGCAGTAATATTTAAACAAGTTTGCTCTTTCATCTAGAAGGAGAAAGCTATATACCTAACCTACCCTGTCATTAATGACAAATCTATAAGGGACTGTCCTGTGTAGATCTCTTCTGTTTTCTCTGTGGAAGAGCATCTGTGGAAGAGCAGTACAAATCAGTTATTTAAATTATATGACTTTATTGTATGCTGCTGCCTGAATGCTGCAGATAAATTTGAAATTGTAGAAGTGTTGAAAGGATAAACAGTAGCTTCTCCAAATGCTGTGCTGGGCACTGCATTGCAACTGTATAAATATTTAGGTAAAGCAGCAAGGAGGACACATCAAAAAAGCCCTCACTTGTTATTACATCATAGAATCATAAAATGGTTTGGTTTGGAAGGGGCCTTAAAGTTCATCTAGTTCCAACTCCCCTGGCATGGGCAGGGCCACCTCTCACTAGATCAGGTTGCTCAATGCCTTAACTCCAGGGAGGGGGCAAGTCTGTGATGTGTGCACTGTACCATCCTGAGCTCTGTTGCCTATGGTATCTTGGAATAACATCTTGTTCTACATTAGCATGACTTTCAGAAGTCAAATAACTTAATGCTTTGTTCAGATAACTTGGTTCTTTGGGTAAAGAGTAATTTATGATATTTTGACAGCTCTTCACAACTGTTCAGTCCAGATAGTGAAGGCCAGGAGTATTTGTTTCTTTTGACATATTTCTCTTTCTCTAGATATTTTTTTCTGGTCCTTCTCCCATCCCAAAATGCAGCCATCTGTTCTCACTTTCCTGTTAAATTTATGGTCCAGTTGGTGCATATGCTTTTCCCTGTGGGTACCATCACTCTTCTGAATAACTTTCTTGTTAATGAGGAGATTACTCACTGGAGCGTGACCATCCACGTGCAATGACCATCGTGTGCAGGGACATGGCTTTAAATTGTGAAGTCTCTGGGTTGGGAAGCTGACTTGTTTTATTTATCTATGAAGTGTCATACACGCTTGAGACAGTGTGTACACAGCATTAACTTGGAGCATCTGCTGGAGTAAAGAAGGAAAATAAGCTTTTTTTTCCTGAGGATCTGCTAATTAAGCTGCTGTGGCAAAGAAGCAGGTAGTTAGAACCACCTTCCTGTTGTGCAGGAGTAACTTTTCCCTTGAGCTTTCCCTGAAGAAGTTGGATGCAGGGTGGTACAGTGACAAGGTTGAAACAAGACCAGAAGGTCAGCAGAAGAGCTCAGGAGCTGGCAGGGCACGGGATGAATGGGTTTTGCTTTGCATCTTTTGGGTAACTCTGGGGAAAGATCATTCATGTTCCATCAGCAAGAACTTTGTGGCTCACTGTCAGTGAAGGGAGAGCTTGGAGCCTGCTCCCTCCTTACAGACACCTTCTGTAAGCATCATAAACTTGTCATGGTCTGGTCAGCCCTTGTCTCTTATGGTGGGTGGTGAAGAGATAGAAAGCAGAGCAGGAGGATTTGGAGATGGCTGTAGGTTGTCTTACGCTATATGTAGAAAGAATTGTTGGGACCTTCATCTCTCATTTGGACAATAGCTGCAACCAAAGAGCACCATAAGTTTCTGGTCAAGTGGTATCTCAGAATTTTTATCTGATTCATTGCACAATCTGGGGAGGCCAAGGAGGGGGAAAATTAAGCCCATGTCTTTGTTACAGTCTGGGAGGAAGGAGGTTGGGCAGTCACCAGAGCTAAGTATTTTACAGGTGTGTTTCACAGCCCTGGACAGCACCTAACATGTGAATTCCATTTCAAAAATTCCTGTGGATTGGAGGCTCCCAGAAGACACAGTGTGCCCTAGAACTGTAGCTAGACTGGTGTAACTGGAGGTGTAATTTCAACCAGCAGCTCAAAATCTCTGTCTTTGGTTTGTTTTATTCAAACATGACAGCTGGAATTCATATTCACCTTTGCTAATTGGAAACATAATAACTTCTGCTGGAAATTGAAACTAATTTATCTAAACTGGTGCATCTGAACCTCTCCAACAGCAGGCTGCCTGGTGGTTCTGGAGGATGCATTGTTCCAAAGTTACTCTCACTAAGGACCTAAATCTTCCGTTAGCTGCATTTCCTAGCCTTGTGCAGCACATAATGCATGGATCTCATCTCAAAGAACTTTATGTATTGGAGCACTGAGAAACCTAAGATGAGACATTGTTCATGCATTTGTTCATGCATTCATGCATTGAGCTGTTGGAGATGGTCCAGAGGAGGGTCAGAAAGATTATGAGAGTGCTGGAGCAGCTCCAAGCTGAAGGAGTTGGGGTTGTTCAGCCTGGAGAAGAGAAGGCTCCTTGGGGAGATCATAGTAGCTTCTCAGTAGCTGAAGGGGGCCTCCAGAAAGGCTGGGGTAGGACTTTTCTAATAGGGTTCAGGATGGCAGGACTAGGAGTAATGGATGCGAATTGGAAGAGGGGAGATTTNATTTGTTGAAATACAGGGGTAGGACAAGGGGTGATAGGTGCAAGCTGGAACACAGGAGGTTGTACATAGATGAGAAAAAATTTTGTCAGGGTGTAGATGACAGAATGGTGGCACAGGCTGCCCAGAAAGGTTGTGGGGTCTTCTCTGGAGACATTCAAAACCCCCTGTACTCCTTCCTGTGTGACCTGATCTGGGGGTTCCTGCTCCGGCAGGGGGATGGAACTAGATGTCTTGAAGTGGACTTCTAATGGACTAGATCTGCTAGATCACTTCCAGTCCCTGACACTCTGTGATTCTCTGAAATTCACTCTGGTCATGAGCTTTATGGCTGTGAAAACCTATGAGAAGGACATTCTGTGCCCCTGGCAGCCAGCGTGGGATCATCCTCTGAAGCTGCCAGCACCGAGCCTGGCTCAGTCTGCAGAATTCCAGGATATTGTAACCCAGATGCATTCCTTGTCCTTGTGCTTTGTTGTAACAGGCCGGCAGGGCTGAGTTACTGGGGCAGAGACCTTGGCCCTGGCCGGGTTTCTCCTCATCCTTCTGCAGAAGGTTCTTGTTTTGCTCCCAGTGCTGGTGTGTGTCAATGGACCATCGTGGCACTGGCAGAGCTGGAATGCCAGATGTGCCTCAGCTCCTAGTGGGGACAACATACTTCCCAGCCACCACTGTGCTCTGCTTGCCTCAGGGAAAGTGATGGTGCACTTGCCTTTCACAGAGCTTGTTCCAAGGTATCTAGGGAACATCAGCATGGCTCTGAGGAATATTTTGAAGTGTTTCTGTCTCCCAAGTTCTCTGTGAGGGTGGTGAGATGCTGGAACAGGTTGCCCGTGAGGTTGTGGGTGCCCCCTCCCAGGTGGTGTTTAAGGCCAGGCTGGATGAGGCATTGAGCAACCTGGTCTAGTGGGAGGTGTTCCTGCCCATGGCAGGGGGGGTTGGATCTAGATGATCTTTAAGGTCCCTTCCAACCCAAACCATTCTATGATAACAGCTCTTTCAAATTATGCAAATCTTTCCACAGCCTGTTGGAGTGTGAGTTCCCAGGCTTTTCTCTTGCCCTGTGGATTTTATTTCATCACATTCATAGCAACTAGTTCTGGTTTGGGAGTGTCTTAAGCAGGGGAAAGAAAGCCCCAGAGTCCTCAGAACATATGTGTGTGAGTGTTAATGAAAACTCTTCTCTCTGCAGGTTTTGCTGGGGTATATTTTGTCATTATGAGATGTCGTCTACCAGTGCTTCATTTGTGCAAATCAGATTTGATGACTTGCAGTTTTTTGAGAACTGCGGCGGAGGGAGTTTCGGGAGCGTCTACCGAGCCCGATGGATTTCTCAGGACAAGGAGGTGGCAGTGAAGAAGCTGCTCAAAATAGAAAAAGAGGTAAGAGTTCACTTCTTCGCTTCGCTGTGGAAGCAATTATAGAAGCTCTTTTCTGGTGTCTTCCATTCTCTAATTGAGGCAGGCTACCTTGCGCTTTTTGTTTGTTTAGTTATAAAACCCTTTAACTGGCTGATGTTACAATGAAAACATATTGAGGATGTCTCTCATTTAAAGTGCTGCTGTTTTACTGGTTTACTGTCCTCCCATACTTTTCTTCTTTAACATCTCTCTGCCCTGGCCCTGAGGAGGAAGGGAGCTAGTAATTTCCCTTTGATTCAGCTGGCCTGTTGCTAGTTAGAAGGAGGTGGTGTTCACTGTCTTTGCCTGCTTCTGTTTTTTCTTTATGTCTGGTCTTTTAAGTGCTGTGGTTGGTGTCTGTGTGATGATTGTAGGCTTGGTGTGTGTTGCTCGGCATTGTCTCTTCCCTGTCTGCTGTAGGGTTTGATGTGGGGCTCCACTAGCTCAGAGTTAGTCACAGCCACGCTTTGACATGGTCTCATCTTGTAATTCACCTTCTCTCTTGGCATCCTGTGCACTAGCAAAGGTAGACAGATCCATGGCAATGGGGGAAAAAAGCAGAATTAACTTACTGCACTTTGTCCAAGTAAGGTTGGTATGAGTTTGTTGTTTGTATTTTCAAAGATTTTTTTGTTTACCTAAAAATTATCTAGCTGCTCTCAGTTTTGTGTGGTCTCAGCAGAGAGATGGTGCGTGTGGTCATCAAAGCACTCCAGTCTGGTCACTACTCCTGGTGCAGCAGTGAGGACACAGCAGTATAGTGATGGACAGCACAATTACCATGTTCTGGCATGATTATATCTAACTGGTATACAACATCCTCAGTATTTTAGGAAGACAGTTAAGAGACAGAGGATAGAGTTCCTGCTCTGCCAGGGGGATTAGACTAGATCGTCTTTTGAGGTCCCTTCCAATCCCTGACATTCTGTGATTCTGTGACAGCAGAGCAGTGCTAGGGGTAGTGTGTTTGGTAAATAATCAGACACCAAAGTTCAGCCACTGCTGCAGCAACCGAGTTAGTGTCATCACATCATGCTTAGTGATGTGATATGTGTGTTTGATTGTGATGAAGCAAGCTGCTGCCTAAAATAATGTGGAAGGACACCTTCTGTCCAGTGTCAATTTGTACTGTTCTCTTCATTTTTACTATCTGTTAAAATCAAAAGATATAAAAAGACAAGTAAAATGGGTGCTATGCATTGTCAACAGTGTGCTCCTTTAAAAGTCAAATAGTTGGTAGGTCTCAGTGGTGGTCAATGAAGTGACTCTTGAGTAGATAGTGTTGTAGTATAGAGTATATATTGGGTAGATAAATTAGAGATAGCATTTCTGGTGGGATTTTCAGGCTTGACATAAGAAAGGAATTCTTTACAGTGAGGGTGGTAAGACACTGGAACAGGTTGCCCAGAGAGGTTGTGGACGCCCCATCTCTGGAGGTGTTCAAGGCCACACTGGACATGGCACTGAGCAGCTTGATCTAGTGGGAGGTGTCCCTACCTATGGCACAGGGGTTGGAACTCAGTGTTCTTCAAGGTCCCTTCCAAACTGATCTATTCTATGGTTATACAGGAGCCTGTACTAGACCTGCTACAAGGTAATTGTGGCATTTTTAAAAGAAAATTTAAAAATAATATTAATACATCTTGTGATGACATGAATCTCAGTGGAATGGGAAGCAATGGAGAAAGTACTGCTGTCCTATGTATTGCTTGACACGGTTGGACCATTCACAGAATTCCAGAATGTCAGGGATTGGAAGGGACCTCAAGAGATCACCTAGTCCAATCCAAAAATTCAATAAAAACATGTTGAAACCAGCCAGATGTAATGTTCTGCTCATAACAGGGGACATGGGTTGGACACTAAGGAAAGGAAACCGTGTGCTGGAAAGAATTCAGGGTTTGTGTAGGGATAATGCGGGCTTGCAACTCATTAAGAGATCATATCGTGGTGCTGTTAGGCCAATTAGGTTAATGCTCTTGCACACCCAAATGAGGGTCGAGTCATTTGTAAGTGCCAGGCGTGCTTGATGTTGGGATGTGGCACTGGGGTAATGGCTGTGGGTGCAACTCTTTTGTTTAAAAGAACATGCCAGACTGGAGGGGCAGCCCAAGGGGAGTTGCAAAACACTCTCACAGGGAAAGCAGGGGGTCTCTAGGGAAGTGTGTGCCAGAAGGGGATGTTGGACACCATTAGGATGAGTTGACAGAAGGGGAGGGAAATGGTTTCTAGCCCAAAATGGTTTATTTCCCTTTGGACTGGTCATCATAGGGTACAGGATAGCAGGACTAGGAATAATGGATGCAAATTGGAAGAGGGTAGATTTAGGCTGGATGTAAGAAAGATGTGCTTTACTGTGAGGGTGGTGAGACACTGGAACAGGTTGGCTAGAGAGATTGTGGATGCCCCCTCCCTGGAGGTGTTCAAGGCCAGGCTGGATGAGACATTGAGCAGCGTGGTCTGGTGGGAGGTCTCCCTGCCCATGGCAGGGGGGTTGGAACGAGGTGATCTTGAGGGTCACTTCCAACCCAAACCATTCTATGATTTGCATCTTAAACTGGGAGCAGGTGAGTTTTGGGCACCTTCTCTTTTCTGGTGAGGTGGCAGAGAAGCTATTGGTGATGTCTTTTAAGTATAACAAGTTTTGCTAGAACTTGTCTGTCAAAACCCTTAGGGAATTGGGAAATGAGAGCTTGTTTACAGAAACTGCATTTTCATGTGGAGAAAATGCTGGGCTGGTTTAATCTAATGCAGAAAGTTATTGCAAGAACTAATGGTTGCAATCTGAAGCCAGAGAAATCAGACTGAGAAATAAAACACAAATTATAAGGGGTGAGGATGAGTAACACTTGGAGCAGACTACCAAGGGAAGTAGTTGAAGGATCCTTTCCATCCCTTCCACTTCTTTACATTGAGATGTTTTTTTGGTCAAGTTGTTAAGCTCAGTGTAAGAGTGGCTTGAAGTACAGTGGCCTGAGGTGTACCTTTAGGTCACTGATACCTGGTCTGGTATCTCCTGACCCTAAAGGCTGTCAGTCTATTTACATGCATGTGGTGCTTAGAGATAAGGTGTAGTGATGATTCTTATCTCAGTCAGGTTGATGGTTGGACTCAATGACCTGAGAAGTCCCTTCTAACCTGGTTGATTCTATGGTTTGGTGTGTGTAGAGGTGACAACAGTGAACATCTGTGCCTGAGCTGTAGTGAAAGTCAGTGGTAGGTCAATGGCTTTTCTGATAGCAATAGCAAAATATGTTGCCATAACATATCTGTGTTTAGTAGGTATTTGGATGGTTTGTGTTTAATCCTGAGAACTAATTGTTAGCCTTCCTGGTTTGTTTGAAAGGAAGTGTCCTTTTAACTTCATGACTGATTGTCTTGTATTTCTGTTAACTGCTGCCAGTAATCCATAACAACTGATTAAAAAGAAAACAGCAGAGACTTGGGAAAAGCTTGCTCAGAGGGATTTCGTGCTGGCCAAGCCCAAGGGCATGAGCCAAGTCGATAGAACTGTGGTATCATTCTGCAAATATGTTGTATCTGTGCTTCATTTTATTAAACAAGCCAATCAAAACCAACTGAGATCTTAGAGGTTTCATGTTGGCCAATTGGCCAGCAAGTTCTGACATGTGAAACAAAGCCATTTTTGTTTCAGTGTGTAGCAGCACATGATACTGAAATACTGATACTCAGAAGAACTTAGAAGTACGTGGAAGGGTGTTGCTCAGTCGGATTTCTTCAGAACTCTTTTAAAAATAAGTGGAAAGACTTCTGCAAGCCATTAACTTATCCCAGCCAGACAGGAAAATGTACCCATACAGGAAGAGGTATGTGTGGTTAGTTGTATTTAGCTATATTTTATTCACATAAATAGGTGTGCTGGGAAAAATGTGTTGCAAGGCCTTGACTAGAACAGAATCATAGAATGGTTTGGGTTGCAAGGGACCCTTAAGATGATCTAGTTCCGCACTCCCTGCTACAGTCAGGGACACCTCCCACTAGATCAGGTTTCTCAATGCCTCATCCAGCCTGGCCTTAAAGACTTCCAGACAGGGAGCATCCACAGCCTCTCTGGGCAGTATTGAATCTGAAACTGCAGACAACACTGCCATAGGATTGTGTCTCGAGTGATTAAACAACAGCAGAAGCAAAACTAAACTGCTGCTTTACTATCTAGACTGAGCATTTAGCAGTTTTAGCTTTTAAGTGAAAAATTCTTTGTGATTTCTTTAATGGAAAACCAATCAGTTGGTATGATGTTTGTGATGTGTGTTGGGTGGGGCGAGGGGGTGGAAATGTAGCAGGATGGATGCTTGCTCCGTACACTCGTTAAAGGAAATCACACACTTCCCACTTAAGAAGTTATTTGGTCTTATTGTGAGTTATTTATGTGAATTGTTGGTTAAGCCTGTGGTTTGGCTTCTACTGAAACAGGTGGGAGAGATTGGTCCTAAAATGGACATGGGAAATTGGGCAAATTTATAGCAGTTCTTTTCATAGAATCATAGAATAGTTTGGGTTGGAAGGGACCTTAAAGATCATCGAGTTCCAACCCCCCTGCCATAGGCAGGGACACCTCCCACTAGACCAGGCTGCCCAGTGCCCTGTCCAGCCTAGTCTTGAACACCTCCAGAGAGGGGGCATCCACAACCTCCCTGGGCAACCTGTTCCAGT
>VZTY01005834.1:11374-81690 GCA_013400935.1 Turnix velox
TTCGGAGCTGCACTCAAGCCACTCTCCGCCCAGCCTGTATCTGTGTTTGGGATTGCTTTGACCCAGGTGCAGGACCTTGCACTTGGCCTTGTTGAACTTCATGAGGTTGGCTTGGGCCCACCTCTCAAGCCTGTCAAGCTCCCTCTGGATGGCATCCCTTCCTTCAGGTGTATCAACTGCACCACACAGCTTGGTGTCATCTGCAAATTTGCTGAGGGTGCACTCAATCCCACTGTCTGTATCTCCTACGAAGATGTTAAATAGCACTGTTCTCCATTGTCTTTGACTCCTTTGTCTTGGGCTGCCGAAGAGAGATGTTCCAGCCATTGTTTTATGCCCAACCATGTCAGTTTTTTGTGGTGTAGTGCTCACTTCCTTCAATTATCGGTACACCTCTCATGTTATTTGTCACCCTATTTGAGGGCTGTGCTTTTGGTGGCTGCTTTTGGGTGGCTGATATCTGATCCAGAGTGTGGCTCTGCACAAGGAGATACCTGAAGGTGGCTTACAGAAAGGAAGGAGTAGGAGATTTTAATAGGATGTGTGATGGCAGGACTAGGAAGAACGGATGCAAATTTGAAGAGGGGATATTTTGGCTGGATAGAAGAAAGATGTTCTTTACTGTGAGGGTGGTGAGACACAGGAACAGGTTGCCTACAGAGGTTGTGGATGCCCCCTCTCTGGAGGTATTTAAGGGCAGGCTGGATGAGGCACTGAGCAACCTGGTATAGTGGGAAGTTCTTTAAGGTCCCTTCCAACCCAAACGTTCTATGATTTCTTACTGCTGGAATTCAACATCTGATTTTGCTTTCTTCAGCTGTTGCAAGCATGGTACGTGGTAGGTAGGTGGAAGATTTGATTCCATGCAGTACAAACAAGTGTTCCTGGATTCCTTCAGAACACTGGTGGCTGTCCATGCAAACTGCAAGACAGTGACAGAAAAAAAGAAAAAGCGCCGAACAAAAAAAAAACCCAAAAAACCAAACCCCCAAAAATCCCCCAAACCAGTAAAAACCCAGTGGAATCTTACTGAGAAAGACTTCTGATGAGCTAACGGAGATAACTTGTGGATAGAAGATGGGAAATGGAGTGGGATTAGCAGTGTGCTTTGTTCAGTCATGCCTCTGCAATGTGTTTGAGTTTTACGAGGCTCAAAAATAAAAACAAGTTTTTACTGGTTTCTCTGCTCTGTTGCTGGAAGTCTGACTACTTATGGAAAGTTATTTTATGTTGCTGGGTTTTCTTGTGTGGAACGCAAACTTTAGGGGATCTTTTCATATGGAATATAATGCAACTTGTTCCCCTTTTTTGACTTTTATGGAAGGGACTGCCTGAAAAACATGCATTTTGCCTATACCTACCATAGGGGATGAGTTAATTGCAACCTATCTCTGGACTTACCCGTGTTTGCAGTCCTAAAAGAGAACGTATGGCAGTCCTAATGTGACAGTAAGGACTGGGCATGTAACAAGAGAAAAACAGCAGAGTGAAATAGAGTAAAACAAACCAAACCAAACTGAAGTTGATACTTAGCTCTGAGAGGACTAAAAATAGCTGATGTTCCTTTTGCTTGTGGTTTGTAGCTGGTGTGAGCACTCGGGTGCCAGCCTTGAATGACTCTTCACGCTGGGACGAGGCTGAAATGAAGGGCAATTTTGGTGTTTTTTTAATAAAAACTATTATTCATTCTAGGAGCTCCTACTCCCCTATCCCTTCCCTGTCTGAGCCAGCAAGTATAGCGGGTGATTCAAGGTGTCATCTGACAGGAAATACCTGTATTTACCTGTTTCCAACTTGGAACAGGAGGATGACAATCCCATGTTTCCAGCCCATAGTTCTCTGGTGCAGGTGCTAGTGCTAATAAAGTTGAGGGTGAGTGCTGTATAAAGCATTGTAAGGTGTAGGAGTCAAATATATGAACTTTTCAGAGATACCTGTGCTTGTATTGGAAAATTACAGAGTGTGTAAAAATAAAGAAAAAAGTGGAAGCTGTCATAATGTGGTGGCTGTCGTATGTTCTGTATCTTGCAGAGTTTGGGTTGTAAGGTAAAATACTGCAGTAAATCTGACTGCTTTTGAGTTTGCCCTACTCATGGCTTTTCTTTCAAGTGCTATTTTTCGTGAGGAATTCATTTTGTAAATTAATACCATGCTTTTGGGTGTAAAGAAAGTCACTGGACTAGATTTTCTTAGATGCAAGTATAATGATAGATGATGTAGCATTGCCAGAATAGAGTTATTCTTAGAAAGAGAGACTTCAGTTTCATTTTCGTAGAATCATAGAATGGTTTGGGTTGTAAGGGTCCTTAAAGGTCATCTAGTTCCAACCCTCCTGCCATGGGCAAGGACACCTCCCATCACACCACGTTGCTCAAAGCCTCATTCAGCCTTGCCTTAAACATCTCCAGGGAGGGGGCATGCACAACCTCTCTGGGCAACCTGTTCCAGTGTCTCACCACCATCACAGTAAAGAACTTCTTTCTTTCTTAAGAATTTGTGCCTAAGAAGAAGCTTCCTTTGTCTTCATCTCAGAAGGGCAACAATCCAGACACAGCAACATGTTTGTATTTTGCTACATTTTATTGTAGTAGATTATTTTTTTCTTGTGTATTTAAACATATTTATACCGTGTTTTTCACTAGATGGGTAACAACCCTCAGAGTAACTTCATTTAAATAATGCATATTTGTAACACCAGTTTTCAAGCTTACTGAGCTTAATTTAAGATTCTTACTTACACAGGCTTGTTAAATCAAACCAATTATGGCTCAATTTGATTTAGACATCAGTTTCAATGAAACTGGCATGTCAGGGCCCAGACTGGCAATCTGTGGCTCTGGAAGTTATTTTGGGTCAGTTGAGACACAGTGACTGTCAGCCTTGTCATCTTGGCTTGCAGTAAATGAAAACCAATTTTGCAAGTGCTGGGAATCTCAGCTGTAGCTGTATTTAAGAAGTTACTCTTTTTTAAAAATCAATTAAACCACCAGTTTTTGTGCTGAAGTGATAAAGGCTTAAGTACCTGTTTCCTACTGTTGACTGGTGGGCAGCTTTGAATAATTATTATGTAAACAAACTCGATACCTGGGTAAATGAATAAGCTAAGATTTAGCTTCTTTGCTGATAAGATTTGCCGGCACCTTCCTTTCACTTTACTCTTGAATTCCCCTGAACTTGGTCAGTGTAAAACAAAATTACCTCGTGTGTGCTGCTTGTCGGGTATAAATCTGCAGTTCCTATAGCTCAGTTGGGGCACAGGAACTTAGCCTATGCCTGAGCCCCAGGCTGGGAGCACCTCTGTGATGTTTGGACCCTTTTACCCCCATTATATTTAATTTTTTTTCAGGAGGATGGCATCTAAATGTGAACAGGTTTTTGTGTTAGTTTCCTATAAATTATGAATAAATGTTGCTTATATTAAGGAGAAAATCAATATCTGGTTATATTGAAAGTATTCTTATCCTCTCTACCATCCACAATATGCAGCCTTTTAGGATGTTATTAAATATTCTTTAGTTTCATCATTAAATTCTGTCATATATTGTCTTAAAAGTTATTTTGTCAATCTGCTGCCAATTTTTGTTTGACAGTGGTTTGCTCAAGTTGCCAGTAGATACTTAGCTGCAATAAAGGGTATTTTTCCTCTTTTCTAAAAATTTATTTTGCTCTGTGTAGGTTTTTTCCATTCTGTTTTTGCATGGGCTCAATTATTATTTATAATTTGGAGTGGAGGTCGTGTTGCTCTGTTTCTCCATTCCATCAGCCCTTGACATCAAGTGGCAGCTCTTTTTGTTTCCCCTCCCACGACATTCTCTGACCCCGAGCTTCTGTTGCAGTGATCAGCTGCAAAATGGTATTTTTGGATGTCTAAGATGTCCTGGAGCTTTGCTGTGGAAATCTCATGGACCCTAAAGGAGATCCTTTTCTCTCCAGGCTGTTGAGCCTTGTTTTATATTAGTTTTATCTCTGCATTTCTCTGGTTTCCATGGGTGTATTCCAAGCTGGGAATGAGAACCAGTCTTTGGTTGGGGACCCCAAACTGCCTGCCAGACACGTGGTAGCAATGGAATTTTGAACGTGTTTTGTCCTGATAGAACTAGACATGCCCTTCTTTTATTTGCTTTCCCTCCACCCCCTTAATTTTGGACTTAGCTGCACATGAGTTGTGTAAAGGTCTGGGGCACAAGATTTTATCAAAAACACTGTTGGTGAGAAATTAGTTGTAAAAAGATACACTCAGTTTAAGGGAAGTGTCAAAGTCAGTCTCTTTAGTTGTACTGATACAGCTGGGACTGTGAAAGTTATTTCACAGTTTACCTATTGCCCCTTATTAAGGTGTTAATGGAAAAAGTTTCCTTATTAAGAGAGCAGTATAAACTGTGTGGAGGAAACATTCCAACCTGTTTATGTGAACTGGAGGCTGCAGAGAAGCCAGAGAACATCTTTGGTGTTAAATCTTTCTCATACTCAATGAAATTAATTGCACTAACACACTGGGGAGGCTGGTAAGGGCAAATTTGGAGCTATTCTTCTGATCTAAACTTTGATTTTTTAAGTGTGTTTCATCTGTTGCAGTTCAGCTGCTAGGGATAATATACCCATTTGGAAATACATGTTTGTTTTAGATTAATGTTCATTCTGTATGATTTCTGTTTCTCCCCTGGGAAGCCAGGTGACTTGAGGAACAGTGAACACTTCTTCTGTGCCTCCTCAGTCCCCTCTGCAGGCTGCCTCAGGCAAGGGGATTGGACTAGATGGCCTTTGAAGGTCCTTTCCAACCTTATGATTCTATGCCTGGGGCAGCTCCTTAGTGAAATCATGCTTGGCCCCTGGATGTCACTAGAAGGGGACAGTCCACATGTTTTTAATTTCTGTTGATGAGACACTGGAACGGGATGCCCAGAGAGGTTGTGGATGCTTAAGGCACTGAGCAACCTGGTCTAGTGGGAGGTGTCTCTGCCCACAGCAGGGGGGTTGGAACTAGATGATCTTTAAGTTCCCTTACAATCCAAGCCATTCTATGAACCTCTTCAGCTTGTGGTTGATTCATTTACTCCAAAGCTTCTGAAAATTCCATGTGGTTAAATGTAATCACAGGAGAGAAGATACAACCTGACCAAACAGCTGTAGGTTTTATGCATGAGGCACATGAGTTTTAGCTGTATGAAAAATAAGCATAACCCTTGAGCTGCCCAGGAGAAGTGAGTAAGCTCTTGATAGACACAAGAATGCAGCTTGGGATTGCTTTGTATGAAGTTCGTCTTCTGAATGTGGAAAAACCAAAAGATGGGTGTTGGCTTTTCAGTGAGAGCCAAGGCTCTCCCCACGTTTTTATCTGGCAGAGGCAGAACAGGAGAGGCAAACAGGTTGTTATTGTGGAAACTTGTCAAAGTAATCTAGTTGCTGCACCCTTGAGTGAGTGACATTTTCCAAGAGATCTTTTCTGTGTATGAATAGCAGTGCGTAGAAAATGTATTGCAAGCCTGTGTGCAGCTAGAAGGGAAAAAGCACAGAAATCACTTTTGTCTAATTGTATAATAACCTTAGTTTTAGAAGGGACATGAGAATTTGATGCAGTCCTCTCAATGATGATGGCTTGTAAGCAATGATTTGTGGTTTTCCTTTTGGATGCATTCTGCACTTTTAATCTCTTAAGCCAAGGAAAAGGCTTTTTCCTCTGACCTCTGCAATGTGTTTGTGTACCAGGAGGTGCTGTGTGTGATCTGAACATGTAGCAACAGATGGATGGAGTGCATAGCCGTTGAATTGCTCTTCCTTTTAGATGTTGCCTTGATAGTGCCCACAAAAGAGTTTGCAAGGGACCTATAAGCGAGTACAAGATCTAGAACCTCACTTGTTAGGACCCTACATTTTGTATTCCTAGCTTTAACTTTGACTTTTTATTTGTTTATATGTGAGTACCGAAGTTTTATTTGTAAAGCTGCCTCTCCAAGTTGGTGTCTCATCTTTCCTGTGCAGAAGTTGGCAGTGATGTGGTTTCTGGCACTGTATCCCCTGTGGTTTGCTCTATTCCTGTTGCAAACTGCTTTCCTGCTCATGCTGCAATTTTGGAAGGAGTCCTGTGATTATTATTTTATTTATTTATATTCTTTTTACTGACTGGGAATAATTCTTGAACCTCTTGGGGTAAACAAGCGTGCTGTTGTTGCTGAAGTTTGAAATCTGCAGGATGAAACCTCCTGCCTTTTGATTTCAGAGCTTCTATGTCTCACTGACAGGGTGCCAGGCACTAGAAATTCAGGGCAAATGACACGTGATTCTGTAGTGACGCTGCTATCGGCTGTTAGCTCTAGTGACAGGGTCGCTGCCTTGAAACTGTGACCTGGGTTCCTTTTTTGGGAAAGGGAAAAAAAACAAAAACCAAATCTGCAGACCCGTTTCAAAGAGCAGGGTAGCTGCTTTGTTTGTCTTTTTAAAATCTGTACCTTGGCCTTTTTGCTTGGTCAGTGTTTAGAGCCATTAAAAAAGTAAATGTGACACAGGGACAGAGATCCTGCAGCTACAGCTCCTTTATAATTACATATTCAGCTATACCCATACAAAGGAAAATGAGAGTCCCTTTTCCTTTATGCACCATGTTTCAGTTTTCCCTTAGGTTTAAATTGGCATTTTGGGCTATGTTCACTGGAGCCACAGAAGAGCTTATCAGAAAGGGAAGGAGACAGAGGGAGGGAAAGAAAGATAGATTTCCAAATGGCAACCTTTTGAATAGTCTGAGTTCAATCCCTAAAACAAAAAGTGGATTTTTTTTTTTTCCCCTCTAAATAATGTGCTCTCCAGTCTCACTTCACATCTTGAGAAACATGAAAGAGCAAGTAAAAGAGATGACCCAAATCACAGAGTTCCTTTGAAAGAAGAAATTCAGCTGTTTTGAACACTTACAATCAAAGGAAGTGGTTTCCCTAATTACATGAACTATGTGAAAGCTCTCAGAATAGCTCTACCACCCCAGGATTCCTTGCACTTTAGAAGTTTGCATAAAAGCTCACGTGGAGAATCAGATGCAAAGTGTTTGATTCAAATTTTATTAGGCAGAAGTGAGCACACATTCATATCTCTGGGTTTGACAGCTGGTTGGGTTTGGTCCTCAATCCTGGGTTTGATGGATTTCAGTCCTATTGCTTAAAATCTTTCGTTCTTTAGGTTCTCCAGCCAGACATCCCTTTCAAGAGAAAAAGTGGAAATACAAAAATGGAGAAGGCATAGAGGGGTCCTCCCTTTTGTGAGCTTTCAGTTGAGGATTCATCACCCTGATTAGGCTGTTGGTTGTCGTGAATATCTGCCCCTATACACAGCTTTAAAAAAGAATGATGAATTTTACTTCCTCTGATTCTAAAGAATGTATGTCTTCAAATAAGTATTTGGAGGATGGGGGATCAGAATTAGATACCTTTGATGTTACTCTAGCACCGCCATTTACTTCAACCCATCAGAACTGGGAATTCAGTAGAGACTCAAAACAGAAAAATGCAGTATTTTCAGAAGGCTTTTCTACCTTATGCTTTTTTTTGTGCATATACAGTAATAAAGTTACATTAGTGTAAACAGAACAGTGAGGACATAGGAAAAGCTACAGAAAACTTCTGAAGGCTTAAGAGCTCCGTTCTTCAAAATTTCCTTCTCATAAAAGAGTTTTGGGGTTATTATGGTGGCTTGGGAATAATGGAACAATTGAAATACTAATTTTTTTTTCCAGTTTTGGCAGAGTGTCATTTTATTTTTCATCTGTAGAAAATGTCTTTGCTCAAACAGCTCATTAGCTAAAAATTGTGGGTTTTAGCAGGTGTTGCAAGTATTCATCACTAAAATGTCTGTCCTGAAATTGCTAAAGAAAGGTATCTAGTGTTTACCCAGCTAAAATTAGAACCACTTCTAACAAGACACTTCCCCTGACAGTGCAGTGTGGTTGAAATATTACTAAATAATGCTTACAAGGTTTGCAATAATAGGCCAGACCATCTCATTTGTTATCACACAATGGTAATCTCCATGTTGCCTGTGATTCTCCACTTGGAGTCAGCTACAGTAATTATATCCAGATTTGATAGAGATAGTTGATGAAAATGGCTTTGGTGAGGAGTCTTGGAGCCCTCTGAACTCCCAACAATTCAAACTCAAGAAGGGAGGGGGAAAAGACAGAAGGGTTATAACTGGCTTCTGTATGTATAGGATCAGCCAGACCCTATGGATAGTTGCAGTATTAAGAACAAGTAATTGCTAACTTCACTTGAAGAAAGGAAGAAATGTTTCCCTGGGTGTTATTTTCCTGCCAAAATAATATCTTAGAAGAATTAGCCTTCCAAATCTCCATTAAATGTCCCTTAAGGGTCCCTTCCAAGTCAGTGCATTCTATGTGTAAATGAGGTCTTTGCACACCTCTGTCACTTTAAAATGGGAAACTGTGGTATATCTGATGCCATTAATCTTCATCCTCAAAGGAGATGTAGGTTTGAATGTACTTTGTGGGACCAAAACACCCTGGAGCTCCTAGGCCCTGGATCCAGCTTGGGAGCTCAGTTCATTGCATTGACCTTCACCAATCTAATCCTTGTTCTCAGAGCAGAAACCAAGCAGTTAGTGATCATTTGATGTTCCTCTCACACTACCCTTTACTTCAAACCATCAAAATTCTGCAGGTATTTCTAGAATTTAAGCAGGAGAAGTGCCAGTTCTTCTTGCTATGCTCAGATTCAGACTGGAATTGTTCTTCACTGTGGTCCCTTGCCTCCTCTTTGGGCATAGCTGATGTGAAGGAGGTTTCATGGGTGCACTGCACAATGTGACCCTAGACCTTAGCCCCCATGGACTCATTTAAATCAGCATTCCTGCTTCCTCTTTGCTGTTTCATTTATTGCAGGCCCTCCGGAAGGACGATGTAGGGTGATGAAGGAAGTGGTGCAAGCCAGTTTTGTAACCACAAAATAAGTGATCTCTGTTTTCTAACTGGCCTCTTAAAACGTTCTCAATTCTCCCAGTGGGATCTGTGTGTGGTGTTCCTCTCATATTTCTGACATACCTGGAATTTTTTCTGATCAAAGAGAAAATTCGAACAAAGTCTGAAGGTCCAGGTAGTGGTGAAGAAGTAGAAAGTGGCAGATGAAGAAATGCCGAAGCTGAGCCATGGTTGCAAGATGTTCTTTCTTTCCTACATTCACCCTGAAATACACTGTAGTTACATTGTGGAGCAGTATGTTTGCATTCCACTGTCTTCTGTTTGCTCCCTTTTCCTACATCTTCATTCTTGTAGAAATTTTGGCCTGTTCATGAGCAAGTTAGAGAAGTTCTCAGGCACATTTTTGTACACGTTGGAGAAAGAGAAGTAACGGCACAAGTGTTGCCTTGATTTCTCCACATCTCCGCCTCCCCTTAGAGGAGAAGCTCCTGGCACTGTGTGCTCTGTTCCACCAAACCATGGCAAAGGAGTTGGAGCAGGTCTAAGGCTTCCACTTCTCAATTTGACTCAGTTTGTTCAGTTTTGCCCTTTCTGGTGGGTTCAGATGGCAGAGCTGTGTTTGCAGCAGAGAGGAGATGAGTAGAAGCTATGGTACCTCTGCTTGGATGCTGCTGTTTGGTTGGAGAAAGTTAGATGTTTGTCTTAATTTGATATCCTGTGGTGGTACGAAGACTGTGTGAATTTTCTGCTCTTCACTGCCTTCACAGGGTACCAGACCAGTCTGTGTTAGTCTTCATCACTCTTCTAGGTGGGTTCTTCCTCAGAGTTCAGAGATAATGGTATTCAGGTTATTGCCATTTTAAGCAAATTATTTTGAGACTGACCACTTAAATTCTTATATAGATCTGAGGTCAAAATAGTTTAAAGGAGGGGTTCTTGTCTGAAAACAATTTCTTTGTAAGAAAGATTAGAAATTAAATAGTTGTTATTGACACATCTGTGGAAGCAGATAACTACAAAGAAGCCTTGATAAGATAAGGACTTCTGTGTACAAGAAATTAATCAGAGGGAAGCAGGGAAAAAGCTGAAGTTTCATGTCAGAAATACATAGTGCAGTAGTACCTAAAAACTGATTTTTAAATATTGCTACTTTTCCTCCAAGACTTTTGTCTTTAGCACAGTTTTATTTGAAATCATTTACTCTCATTGAAAAAAGGCTGAGCTACCATGTAGGTAGCCTGAAGAGTCCCAAAGGGAAATAAAGAGTGGATCTACTTCACATAAAGGTTAAAGCCTGAAACTTCAGGAGTTTTGCCTACTTTTGCTCATTGATGACCATCAGCATTTGAGCCAGGTTTCTAAGGAAAATACAATTTTCAATCTTGTGCAAAGAAAAGCAGTGTTTTCTGAAAAAACAGGCAAGGAAATTGTTCTGAAAGTTCATTTTTGCTGGGAGTGGAGACTCTGATACATGATGGTCTGGGTGAGGGTGTGGACACTGCTGTGAAGTCTGCTCTTCTGGCTATTTCTTGATGACATGATCCTGGCTGAAGGGCAACCATACTTAGTTGGAGAAGGTACAAGTCAGATTTTGGTGGAGTTGAGAGTCCTGCCATCAGGAACAAGATGGTCTGTTGCTAATACATGTAAAACCAAAACTGGAAGCAGATCCATGGCAACAGAAGATACTTATTTCTTATCAGAAATAAGTTTCTCTGGATGAAGAAGTCTTCACCATGACTCATGGTGGATTATTTGGACAGTTGCATATAAAATCATGATGTGTGTCACTCAGATTAAGCATTCAGAAAATACAAAGCATTCAGAGAACCAGATTAGGGTGAAAACTAATTTGCTTTGGAGGAGAGGATCAGGATGAGTCTATTTGCTGTCTCTGAGTCTATGTAGCTAATGGTTCGGCAGAAGCAACCATGTACCGAGATTAGGCTTGTTCTTCTAAGTTGTCTTGTCCAGATTCTTTCCTAATACTCTGCAGACCTCAGAAAAATCATTCTCTAGGTGGATGTGCAAGGACATGCCCTTTCTCCAGGTACCATAGGAGACTCCTTGAGAAGTGATTTGTTTTGCCCATGAATATCATTCCAGAACATCTTTCCAACAAGGCCCTCATGAGACTCAGAGTGACTTTGATCTCAGAAAGAATTTCCTTGGATGTTTTTCCATTTGTTGTGTCTGGAGAGATCTCAGTGTTGCATATTCCACAATACCTGCTCACCTGTGGAGATGAGCAGAGAGTCAGAAAGCTCCATCCCTTGTGTTTCAGAGATGCCACCACAGGTTTGTTGCTGTACTCTGTTGTTCAAAGCAGTTTTGTGTTCAAAATGATTGCAGGAAAATGAGAAAATTTCCTGACATTGAGGAGAGAAAGGGTGATTGCTGAAAAGGGCTCAATGGAAGCTTGGGTGTTTCAAACTTGCTGTTTAGTACCCTTGCCCACTGTTTATCTTCAATTGCTGGTGTTGCTTTGCAGCGGGAGGCAACTTCTTGCTCTAAATCTGCCCGATTGAAATATTTACAATATTTCTGAACTCTTACACCATTACAAATACGTAGTTTATGCATGTTTTGAAGGGTTTTACTAACTGTGAGTAACACTGGTGACATCCCAGCTACTCATTCTTGGCAGATCTCTCTTTATCATGTAGCTTAATATGAAATGCTGAGACCATCTCAAGCAGTGTGCTGCAAAATGCAGTGCTCCTGTGGAATATATAAGTGCACATTCTGGATTTCTCATTGAAGTTTGGGTGGAAATGGGTCATTTGACTGATTTTGGGTCCATTTTTATCTTCTTGGGTACATGGCAGTGTATTTCTAACTCTAAATGTCATTGTCAAGCTTATTAAACCTTCTGTAGTGGTGAGACACTGGAAGAAGTTGCCCAGAGAGATGGTGGAGGCTCCATCCCTGGAGTCTTTCAGTTTTTGAAAGGACAGAAGCAATGAAGTTGTAAAAATTAACTGCTGTGAGTGATTCAGCATGTTTTTAAAAGAATCATCTTGAGGCTACATAATATTTACCTTATAGCATGTAAAGCATAAAAATATCTTGGGGGAAAGTAGGTAACCATTTGTCAGTGTCACGTAAAAAAATCATAAGCCTCTAGAACTCTTAAGATGCATTTTTTGACTCATGTTTTTTATCTGAACTGTAGCTTTAGATGCTTGGTGTGTTTTAAAACACACCAAGTGTGTTTTGATTCTCTTAGTATTCTATCTGTAAAATAATGTTTTGTCCACATTCACCCAGAGAAAACAGTTTTAAGAGACAACATCTCTTATTAGGGGTCATTGAATTCACAGGAGATGCTAGAAATGGACACCAGCTAAGTGTATTTGTGAACAGGAATTTGGATTTAAAGTTTTGGGATTGATTTTTGTTATCATTCTGTATCTTTTTGTATATGTTTGTCAGTAAATAGAATAGTTTTAATAAAATATCAGCTGGCCTCTTCCAGATGCCCTTTTATTAGACTGTAAAACCTCCTGAGAGTAGCCAAGGCTGCAGCTCTCCCAAGGTCAAAGCCTTTAAGATGCTACAAGAATTAGGAAGAAATATCTGCCTCAAGTGCATCTAAATATCTCCTTAATAAACACAGCAAAGATCTGTTCGGGAAAATTAATATTGTGCAAGGTAATAATGAATATTAGAAGGTGGTTAAGGAAGTTACATTAAATGGATTCCTCCAGTAGCTAACCATGTCTCGTCCTGTGGTTTTGTGTGGAGTGAAGGTGCGTCTTGCTCTGTCTGTACTTGCTTTATTGGCAAGAGAGTTGGATGGCTGATGCTTGACATGATGGTCTTCAAGAGGCTCAAGCTATTCCCCATGTTAATTGTAAACCAGCCTGCTCAGAACAGGGTAGGAGGACAGCTGTACTTTGTCTTCTCTGGCCAGCAGCTGCAATGGCATCTAGATGAAATGGTGATTGAGTTGCAGGCAAAAACAGCATAGCTGTACACAAAGAGCTTCCATCTGCATCTTAACCACCTTTGTGGCCTCAATTAAAGACCTGATGATAGGTCCTTGTTCCTGAGTAATGCCAGCTCAGCATCAGGTGGCCATTTCCCACATCTGCAGTTGGTGTTGACCTTGGAGATCTTTTTCCAGCCAAGCTGATGAGGCTCCACCTCCAGTATATCCAGTTTTGGGCCCCTCACCACCAAAAAAGATACTGAGGTGCTGGAGAGAGTCCAGAGAAGAATTGTAACAGGCTGAGCAGAGAAGTGGTTGAGGCATGATCTCTGGAGATAATTAAGAGATGGGGAGACATAATCATAGAATCATAAAATGGTTAGGGTTGGAAGGGACCTTAAAGATCATCTAGTTCCAATCCCACTGCCATGGGCAGGGACACCTCCCACTAAACTAGGTTGCTCATGCCTCATCCAGCCTGGCCTTAAATACTACCAGGGAGGGGGCATTCACCACCTCTCTGGGCAACCTCTTCCAGTGTCTCACCATCCCCACAGTGAAGAATTTCTTTCCGAAATCCAGCCTGAATCTTCCCTCTTCCAGTTTGCATCTGCTATTCCTAGTCCTTCCACCACATATCCTATTAAAAAGTCCTATACCGGCTTTTCTTTAGGCCCCCTTCAGGTATTGAGAAGCTACTGTGAGGTCCCCCCGAGCCTTCTCTTCTCCAGGCTGAACAATCACAACTCCTTCAACCTGTCCTCATAAGGGACATAATGCTTAGAGATATGATTTAGTGATGGCTCTCGTCAGAATTACATTAATGGTTGGTCTTGATCTGGAAGGTCCCTTCCAGACAAGGTAATTCTATGTTACTATAAGGTGATTTTGCTGGTCTGGCACTGGATGTAGCACGAGCTGGCTGGGACTTGTGTCATCCCAGAAAGCTCAGGACTGTGCTGCCTTGCTGCCTTTGTCCCCTCACCTGCTGCTGGCCACAGCTGAAACCTTATATTGTTGATTTCTGAACACAGACAAAACCTAGAAGAGGAACCCAGAAGAGGATATGGGTATTTGTGCCTAGTTGTTTGTACTGGAAAGGTTCAGAGCAGAGCTACAGCAGGTCTAGAGACAGCTGTGGGGTGATGTCAGCCTTAGGTGATGGAATTGACATTTTCATGTATGTCAATAAGCAGAGATTAAACTGGCATAAAAATAAATTGGTCGTTAAGCAGAGTGATCTAGACCTGAGTTCATAGGACACTATTAGTTTGTACACTGAGGGATTACCTGAGCTACTGAGTCTTACAGTGTAATTGTCTTATGAACTGGCTTTGATTTACAGCAACAGGAGCCAGTGAGAACTAAATTAAAATATTTTTAGTCTAATTCACTCTGGCCTTGGATTTTGTGATAGTGGTTGAATTATATAAACAGTGGCTTAGGTTTGTTTAGACTTACAAATCCCTCTGCCCTCAAGAAATGGCATCTAGTCTGTAACTGGCACTTGAGAGGCACAACTTCACTCATACCTGTGGAGTGAGTACATGCAGAATGGTTTTAGCATGATCTGATGATCAGTATTGGACCATGACAGAGCTTATCTGTAATAAGCTAAGCGTAATTGGGATTCCAGCGCATAATAGGGACCCCAACTGGAGTAATGTGTCCTGTTCTGGAGCCCTCAACATAGGAAGGACATTAAGCTGTTGAATTGGGTCCAGAGGACGCCACCAAGATGACTAGAGGACTGGAGCACCTCCCTTATGAGGACAGGCTGAAGTAGCTGAGGTTGTTCAGCTTGGAGAAGAGAAGGCTCATTGTGGCTTCTCAATACCTGAAGGGGACCTACAGAAAGGCAGGGTTAGGACTTTTTAATAGGGTCAAGGATGGCAGGACTAGAATTAATGGATGTAAATTGGAAGAGGGGAGATTCAGGCCGGAGATAAGAAAGAAGTTCTTTGCTGTGAGGATGGTGAGACACGGGAACAGGTTGCCTCGAGATTGTGGATGTCCCCTCCCTGAAGGTGTTTAAGGCCAGGCTGGATGAGGCATTGAGAAACCTGGTCTAGTGGGAGGTGTCCCTGCCTGTGGCAGAGGGGCTGGAACTAGATGATCTTTAAGGTCTCTTCCAACCCAAACCCTTCTATGATTCTTTATTTCACTCCAGTCACCTTGTGTGTCTGACTCTGTCTTGGTTCTATCCAAGGTGTTTGTCTTCACTTGTTTTGGTTGGGGTTGGAAGGGTCTAGTTCATCTTCCATCAACACCTGAAGCAGATCTGTCTTTTGCACAAAAAAAGTAATACAGTGAATTAGCTGAAGGCTTGTTGCTTATCACCATTGGCTTCAAGAAGGAAACATGTTCATTTTAAATTGAGTAAGATAGACAGCAATGTGGGTAAGCAAGTGTGTGGGGGCTGGCTGCTTCAGTGGTCTTTAGACAGACAGGCACATGGCAGGATTTTCTTCCAAGCATTTAGGAATTTTGGATTTGAGTTTCATTCTTTAAGATGTTTCTTAATATTCTTGTAAGTTCCTAAGAGACCTTTGAAATACTGGTCTTTAACCAAAGCTTTCTAATTTGCTGTCTGAAAGTCAGTCTTTCATTGAAATACAGCACCTTGTCAAATAAAAAAAGCACAAAAGCTTCAAAGGTGTGGATTGACTTGCATCTGCTTCTCACTGTAAGGAATAAGTGTCTTTAAATTGGCTAATGGAGTTCACAGCTGATCTGCAGCAACTGCAAAGAGCAAAACATGAAAGGAATAGTCCAGAATCACTAGTGCTAACAACAGCAGAGTGATTAAAAGTGTTTAGAAAGGGTGTTTTTTCTTCTTTTTAGAATTAATGGCCTTTAGACAGTCAAGGAGTATTATTTCTGATAGGAACTAGAGGACATCCCTCAATTTAATATTTCCCAAAGAAGTTAAAAACATAATACAGAAGTTTCTGAAGTATAGGGTTCTTGCATTTGTCAACCCATGGAGGTGGAGTTTGGGATGACCAGGCTGCCATCTGCATCCTGCAGGTGACTAGAGGAGGATGGGGGTTGTGAAACAGGCAGTGCTGCTGCAGGGAGGCTGCTGGGGCTGCAGCTGGAGGGCAGAGCTCCTTCTGCCAACAGATCCCTTGCTGACCCCACAGATCCCTTCTTGGATCTGTTGACTGGATTGTAATAGTGTTACTGATGACCAGAAGGTGAGTCTTCCCACATTTGCTCATGTAGTTGCCAGTTAAATTATTTCCTGTGCTTGCAGATGAATCAGCCTGGAGGGTGATTCGCTGAGAGCAGCCTGTTTTAAAAAAAATTACTTTTCTGGTCTTGCGAAAAAAGATGACTCACTTTACAGTAACAGTGCGTTCCTTGCTGAGCAGGCTCAGCAGCATGAAGAACCAGTACAACCCAAGTGAAGTTCAAAGCCATAGTTAAAGATTTAATTGAATTTGTGCAAATGTCAGCATTGTGCAAATGTCTTTGTTAAAGACAAAGGTCTTAATTCAAAACTGTGTTGAAGTTACTCAGAAAAGGCTTTGAACAGCAGCAAAAGGTTGAGGCATCTGACACCTTTATGTGTAATTGTGTGGTTTGCACATGTGTAATGGTACAAGGTGTGAAACATAAACCAAAGACAAGATTGCTTTGCTGTGTCTGTACATTTATTACAGTGACACTGACTGCTGCACCACAGTTTTAGAATCACTGAATGGTTTGGGTTGGAAGGGACTTTAAAAATCATCTAGTTCCAACCCCCCTGCCATGAGCAGGTACACCTCCCACTAGACCATATTGCTCAATGCCTCATCCAGCCTGGCCTTAAACACTTCCAGGGAGGGAGCATCCACAACCTCTCTGGGCAACCTGTTCCATTGTCTCACCACCCTCACATGAAACAACTTCTTTCTTCTATCCAGACTAAATCTCCCCTCTTCCAATGTGCATCCATTATTCCTAGTCCCACCATCCTGGTAAACAGCAACACTCCTACAAGACAGTCAACAGATCCAAGAAGGGATCTGTGGGGTCAGCATTGGATCTGTTGGCAGAAGGAGCTCTGCCATCCAGCTGCAACCCCAGCAGCTTCCCAGGGCAGGGCAGTCCAGGAGTAGTACTGCCTGTTTCACAACCTTCAGACTCCTCCTGCAGCCTGAAGAATGCAGATGACAGCCTGGTCAGTGCATCTAAGAAGGGATTGATCAGATCACACACTTTTGACAATTTCAAAGGAATTAATTGTGGTGTTGTTTTGGTTAGATACTCCTGATTGGTATGGAGTTAACATAATCATAAAGACTTAAGTAATGCATTGCTGTAGACAAAGTAGTATATGTCTGTGTTTGCATAGGACATATATTTGTGTAAAAACCTGTGTTTAAAATCCCTTGAGGTGTCCCTGCCCATGGTAGGTATGTTGGAACTAGATGATCTTTAAGGTCCTTTCCAACCCAAACCATTCTGTGATTCTATTTTAATATACCAAAGAGACAAAGGTCAGAGTTTTCTGACCTTCTTTTCTCTCAAAAATCACAAAGGCTTTGTCTCTTAATGACTGTGGATATACTCCTTATTCTCTTACAGCCTCTCGCTGAAACTCAGAAGCATTGTTTGAGTGGAGCCTGGACGTTTTGTATATTTATCATGAATTTCCAAACATCTTCTGCCCTACTGGTGGTTGTCTGGCAGTCTCAAGTGTGCTCACTGTGCCTCTCCAGTCTGACCACACGGCGCATGCCTGGAAACTCCACGTTTCCAATAAACCCTGGAGGGAGCAGCGTGTGCACGGTGTGCTCCAGCAGCCCTGGGCTGGCTGAACCCATCCTACTTTGTGCATAAACACACATCCTGAGTAGGACTGCAGCCACTCTGCCAGAAATCCCTCATCTTTCTTTGAACAAAGTTTTCCAAGGCCTTCAGTTTTTCCAAGGGCTTGCTTCTACCTCTGTGCCTTGGCCATGAAAGAATAGTTTGAAAATTTTAATATTTCCCCCCCCACCTCCCCAGCCTGCCCCTAAAGATACCAAACATTTATCTGACAAACTCCTTCATGAGTTTTTAAAATGCCAAGCATTTTTGGACAGTCTTTCTTACATACCTGTGTGTTTATATCTGTGTGTGTGTCTTGGGTATAAAATTAACTATTGCAGCAAATACTTTTAATTGTTGAACTTCCTTTCTGTTTTCAACAGGCAGAAATACTCAGCATGCTCAGTCACAAAAACATCATCCAGTTCTATGGAGCTGTCATTGAACCTCCAAATTATGGCATCGTTACAGGTAAGGATTTTTGTCTGACCTTTGTCTTGAGTCTGTAAAGCTCCACTCTTATCCAGTTTCAGTGTTTTTCTGGTTGTTCTGGCTGTCTTTGAATGTTGAAGTGCTCAGCACCACCTGCCTCAGGGTAAACAGGGGTGCTGGAGATAGGATCAAGGCTGGGAGCAGCATGGAGGCACTTGGAGCCTGTGGTGTTCTTAATGCCCAAATTCATCACTCCTTTAAATAGAGACTTCCATTCTGTTCTGTGAATCGCTTTTCTATTGTAACTGATATGTGACAGAAGCAGAGGTTTTCATCTTCTGTGCAAAGGGAAGGCAGGGAGTCTGCACCCTGAATTGTGCTAATATTGAAAAATAGGAGAATCATAGAATTAGAGAATGGTTTGGGTTGGAAGGGACCTTAAACGTTATCCAGTTCCACCCTCCCCTGCCATGGGCAGAGATGCTTCCCACTAGACCAGGTTGCTCATTTCCTCATCTAGCCTGACCTTAAATACCTCCAGGGAGGGGGCATCCACAACCTCTCTGGGCAAGAAGCTGCATTAGGAAATCCCCAGCCGTGGGAAGGGCTTGAAACAAACTCAAGGGTTTATTAGACACCACAAGACAACCCCCTTGTTGTCTTGTGGACAACAGTGGAACCTGTGTTTCATTTGTTCTGGCATTCCTAGAATTATGCAGGGTTTTTGTGTTTTGGGATTTTTTTTTTCTATCACTACTTTAAGTTTCCATCCCTTATCTTCAGAGTTGGTCCATGTACAGAATTGCATTACAACAAATGTAATTTCTCCCATTTCTATATGGGAGAAACTAGGTAAAATAGCAATAAAAAACAAGCCTAAAGCAAAGAAATCTCTATAATCTGCTGAAATAATATTTGGAGAGGTAGAAGCCATGAAGGCATGGACTAGGAGGCATGTTTTGGCGTATCTGTAGCACTTCAGAGAGCATGAGATGAAGAGTAGTCTTTGCATGTGGCACAGCCTAACACCACTTTGAAATACTGCTATTTGGGTTTTTCTTGGTTCTCACATGGTGGACAAAACCTATGAAAATTCAATTATTTCCACCTGTCTCTTAGATGTCTGATTATCACTGTAGATGGTAGGGTGATCTGGTGGGAGTGCATCAGGGATCCAGCACTGTTCAGAGCATGGAGAACATTACTCATGGAAGCATCCTGATGTTATAGCCAGTACTCCAGAGGTGCAAGGGAATGACCACAGTCTGCACTGCTTGGAGGGTACACTGATAGTAGCATACAGGCAGGAACTTTAATACCGTCTTGAAGCAATCAAGGTAACAGAAAGCTAATAAATCAAGTAATTTTACTACAATTTAAAAGCTAAGTGTACGAAGTGTAGCAGCAAGCAGAGTAACAAAGGAGATGGTGTAGCCACCAACTCGGGATGATGTCTGGATCAGAGTTCTCAGTTTGATCCCACAAAAGGTCAACATTTGTAGGATATTTGACCTGTTTGCCAGTCACAGGACAGGCAGCAGCTGAAGTGGTTCATGATGACATGGAGAATGAGGACTCATAATCACCTGTGAGAAAGAGACTGTGTAGCCCAAACACTTTGTTACTGGGAGAGCTTTGATTCTATCCTGCTTAAAGGAAAGTGCTTTTTTAAATGAGTGCATTGGTTTTCCCTCCAGCTTCCAAGGAGACTGAGGTCCTGTGGGTTGGAAGGGAAGCAAGGCTCCATTTCCTCACACCTTTCCATAGAATCACAGAATGATAGGGATTGGAAGGGACCTTTGTAGATAACCCAGTCCAGCTCCCTTCCAGAGCAGGTCCACCTACAGCAGGTTGCACAGGAATGTGTCCAGGTGGGTTTTGAATGTCTTTAGAGATGAGGATGCAACCACTTCTCTGGGCAGCCCCTTCCAGTGCTCTGTCACCCTCAAAGCAAAAAAGTTCCTCTTCCATTTCCAAATAGGAGAATTACTGAGGAAATAAATGTAGATTGCACTTGAAATGTCTTTTAGAGAGATTTTTACTTCGTTATGTTCTGAACTGCCAGTGTTGTGGACCTAATCCTGTCTTTAGTCAGAGTTCCACTTCTTATGAAGGGAAATCTCAAAATAAGAACACTTGAGAAACTGATGTTTTGTCAGAGTGATGGAGAAGAGAGCATTCAGCCAAGAGTTGGCATGTGCTAAACATTAGCTGCACGTAGCACCTCATGGGGGATTGTCAGAGAGTTCTCCGAGAAAGGCTACATCTGCAGTTGAGACACGTCTCCCTGCTGGGATAAGTCAGTGTTACAACTCATCGTCCTGCCTGGCGAGCTGCTAAAATGGATCACATAATTCTAGATGCCATTGGCTTGTTCTGTCAACAGTGGTCCCAATGCCTGGCTTTTAGATCTGTTTTTGGAACCACAGTTGCCTCCTTCCAAAAGTTTCTCTTAGCCTTGTTCCTCTCATCTGCACAGAAACATAAAGTGCCCATCACAGAGTGGGTCCAGGCCAACATTTTTCGATTACTGATAGAAAACTACCCATGCACTGTGCTTTCCACACCTATAACTCCTAGTAAAAATCCCGTGGAACAGTAAATATGTAGAAGAAACAGTAAGGATTGAGCTTAGTTTGAAACTTCCCTCCATTCACATGGAGTGGCAAAGGGTTCAGGGAGCTGAGCTGTCCCTGACCCCGTGGGATCAAGTTATGCATTGTAATGGCATGCAAAGCCTGCAGCCAACCTATTCCTGAAGAATCCATTTATAAGACAGCTGATGACATCATGGGTAAAAAAAGCTCATGTTTTAATTGAGGATATGTGCAGGTCAGCAGCTTACTCCTCTTTCGGTGACATCAGAAGGAATGCTTCTCTCTCCTGCAAAAGCTCCTTGCAGTGGGAGGTCCTGCAGTAATGATCCAAAACTAACTTGTCATTGAGTGTTTACTTTCAGTGGACTTCCTATTGACTCCTTCTTTTGTTTAGCTCTGGAATTTTCTCATACAACCTGCTGTGTTCTACATTGCAGATTCAGCCTTGTCCCAGACTTTCCTTCCCCACATAACAATCTCCCAGTGGTTTTGATTTCCTTGATGAGGAACCTTTATTTTTTTTGCATTTAGCCTAGCATGTATCATTAATTGATTATTAGCAGCACTTTGGATATATCAGATGTAATCTTGGAGGATTTTGTGATTGCTTTGAAATTAAGCATTTCATAGAATCATAGAAAGGTTTGAGTTGGAAGGGACCTTAAAGATCATGTAGTTCCAACCCCCCTGCCATGGGAAGGGACACCTCCCACTAGACCAGGGTGTTCAATGCCTCATCCAGCCTGGCCTTAAACACTTCCAGGGAGGGGACATCCACAACCTCTCTGGGCAACCTGTTCCATTGTCTCACCATCCTCACAGTGAAGAACTTCTTTCTTCTCTCCAGCCAATCTCCTCTCTTCCAATGTGCATCCATTATTCCTAGTCCCGCCATCCTGGTAAACAGCAACACTCCTACAAGCCAGTCAACAGATCCAAGAAGGGATGAGAGGGGTGGAGCACCTCCCTTATGAGGCTGAAAGAGTTGGGATTGTTCAGCACGGAGAAGAAGAAGCTCAGGGCGGGACTTCCTAGTAGCTTCTCAATACTTGAAGGGGGTCCACAGAAAGGTTGGGGTAGGACTTTTTAATAGGGTCCAGGATGGCAGAATTAGGAGTAATGGATGCAAATTGGAAGAGGGGAAATTTAGGCTGGATCTAAGAAAGAAGTTCTTTCCTGTGAGGTTGGTTGGACACTGGATCAGGTTGCCCAGAAAGGTTGTGGATGCCCCCTGCCTGGAGATGTTTAAGGCCAGGCTGGATGAGGCATTGAGCAACCTGGTCTAGTGGGAGGTGTCCCTGCCCATGTCAGGAGGGTTGGAACTAGATGATCTTTAAGTTCCCTTCCAGTCCAAATCGTTCTATGATTCTAAACCTTTGTAATGTCTTTACATTTTATTGTCTGCTTTTATGTATGTTTTACTGGTTGAATTGCCTATTTTCTGCTGCACTAGTAATCACATCAGCTGCTGAACCCACATAGTTTGTCATTAGAATAGAGGTAGAGAGCTATAGGAACTGGAAGAGCTTCTACCTGATCTTTCAGTTTAGATATCAAAAAATGTCCTGTGAGTGAGTTTGTTCTTATTTTTTTTAACAGAGTATGCTTCTGCTGGCTCACTCTTTGATTACATTAATAGTAACAAAAGTGAAGAGATGGACATGGATCATATCATGACCTGGGCAACTGACATAGCCAAAGGTGAGAAAGAAGAGTGGTGCACTACTTCCCTACACAGACAGCACAACTGCTTTCCCTATTAAGTTGGGGAAGCCTTCCTTTACTTCCTTATTCAAATTATGAGGAAAAAAGCCAAAATTCAGACAGAAAAAGCCCCAAAGATAAAACCAAGTAAACCTCATTCCCTGTGTTTTTTAATAGATACCTTGCTTGTTATGAATCCAGAGTAATTTCTGGAGTGAAAATGGCTTCTGTGAGCCAGTTTTACTTCTGCTTTGCCCCTCAGTCCCAAGAAGGTAATTTTATTGAATGAGAGTAATTATGAGGTAAATTGCTTAATTATCCTTACATTTGATTTGAATTGGGACATTAAGGAAGCTAAGGGCTTATTCTCAGCAAACATGCTGAAATTCTTCATACAATAATTCAGAGCAAGCTGTTCTGTCCTGTGTGTTGTCTGTGACCACACAGGAATCAATGTAAAACAAAGAATGAAGAGTAAATTTGTATCTTGGCTTTGTGTTGTAGACACAGTACCTTAGAGAAAATAACTAAATATGACATAAAAGCATTAACATATCCATACAGATGCTTGGAGAGATTGATGAGCTTTGCTCAGTGAGTTTTTTTATTCAGAGTAGAGGATGAGAAGCTTTAACTTCTGCAGCATATCAATGTGGTGTGCAGGAGTGGCAGCTCATAATGAGGACGATTAATGAAGCAGAAAACATTGCTGCTGATAGGTGGTGACCACGCTCATCCTGCCTAACTAGATTGTTCCCTTCTTTTGTGTAGGAATGCACTATTTACACATGGAAGCTCCAGTCAAAGTAATCCACAGGGATCTGAAATCCAGGAATGGTAAAGTAACAAAACACCAGAACTCTCTGCATTTACTGTTACCTGTAAAAGGACCATTTAAATCTGCACCTGAGCCTTATGAACATGTGGAGCTGAGGCAAGCTGTGCGTGTCATCAAGCTACACTAAGAATTGTTGAAGCACAGAAGAGCCTGTTTCCTCCTCTCCATCCCAGACCTATCTGAGCTTTGTTTCTGTCCCTGGCATCATTTAGAGGATTGTGGAGGGCTCTTTCAAGTTGTGTCTTGATGGTGATGATCATACCCATCTTACCATCTGTCAGACATTGCCTGGACTCTCCTTGCTTCCTTTTTCTCCTTTGGGAAGGATGAGCACAAGGAGAAACTGGCAGACATTAGACACAATATTCTGGATAAGGCTGATTATTTATCTGAAAATCTTGTCTTTACTGGGGCCCAGTCAAGCCCAGTAAAGTTGATACCCATTGTCAAGCTGCTCTGGTTGGTCTGTACTTGGCATTTATGACCATTTACCAAATTTGCTGAACGTTTCCTTTTAACCAAAGCTTTCACCACTAGTAGTGGGAGAGGAGTGACATAGATTTTAATAATGCACATGGAGGTAACAGTAAGTTGGGATTTTTTTACTCCATTTTTTAATGCAGCTTTCAGAGCACTCCTCAAGCCTAACTACACTGGGGAGAATGGAGTTTATCTGTATTTCAGCTATAGTTATGTTGCTGTCTTTGAACTCAGTAAGGCCTGAAAGGTTTTTGTTTTGTTCAGAGACTTACAGGCATTCAACAGGTGTTCTCTAAAGCTTCACAAAGAAAGCAGGACAGTAGTGCATTTGTGCATGTTCAGGTCCTGGCTCACCCTGGGGATTATTCTTCTTGACAAAATGCAAAGTCTTTTTTGCTGTGAAAATGTATTGTGTTTATTTTTAATAGCATTCTTGTAACCTGTTGCTTTTTCATTTTCAGTTGTTATAGCTGCTGATGGTGTGTTAAAGGTATGAATGATTCAATTACTCATAGAGAGCTGCTGCTACTTGTTTTGATGCCTAATGAATGAGGTTGGTGCTCTAATATGTGTTTATTTGTTATTTATTTTTGCTAGATCTGTGATTTTGGTGCCTCGAGGTTTCACTCCCATACGACACACATGTCACTAGTGGGCACTTTTCCGTGGATGGCCCCAGAAGTTATCCAGAGCCTCCCAGTGTCTGAAACGTGTGACACATACTCATATGGAGTGGTGAGTGTCTCCTTCCCCCACACGTGTGTGACAGAACCCAGGTGATTCAGGAACAATTCTAAACAAGGACAACAGAAAATCATAGAATCATAGAATGGTTTAGGTTGGAAGGGACTTTAAAGATCATCTAGTACCAACCCCCTGCCGTGGACAGGGACACCTCCCACCAGACTAGGTTGCTCAATGCCTCATCCAGCCTGGCCTTAAACACCTCCAGGGAGGGGGCATCCACAACCTCTCTGGGCAACCTGTTCCAGCATCTCACCACCCTCACAGTAAAGAACTTCTTTCTTATATCCAGCCAAAATCTCCCCTCTTCCAATTTGCATCCATTACTCCTAGTCCTGGCATCCTCTTAAAAAGTCTCTGCCCCTGCCTTTCTTTAGGCCCCCTTTAGGTATTGATAAGTCACTATGAGGTCCCCCCGAGTCTTCTCTTCTCCAGGCTGAACAACCCCAACTCCTTCAGCCTCTTCTCATAAAGGAAGTTCTCCAGCCCTCTGATTATCTTCATGGCCCTCCTCTAGATCCAATTCAATAGCTTAATATCCTTCTTATGTTGAGGGCTCCAGAACTGGACATGGACTGACGCATAATTTGTAACTATGTGCTTGAAAGTGATAGGAAGAACAGCATCTTGCTTGTTTAGGAAAATCCTTATCTGATGAGATTAGCAGTGTGCCAGTGTGGGAAGCACATGCTTTTGTCACAAGTATTTGGTGTCTTACCAAAGGCTTGCAGGAGCCACTGAACAAAATCTGCATCATAATTTGTCCCTTCTCCCTGCAGAGGGTTGGACAACATGATCCCTTCCAACTCTGTGAGTGTCCACTCTTGTTTTTAGTGGAACAAGAGAGGTAAAGGTTGAATTGCAATAGGTATGTCACGGAGTAGCCTAGTTTCCATAAAACAGGGCTGTCACTAATTTTATATGGGAAAATAAGCCACTTCTCCATGCTTAATTGTTTAAAAGACTCTGCTGTCATTAGCTGTGAGAACAGAGTGTGCCTCTTGTGGAGATGATTTTTCCGTCTGAAAATATAGCAAAAGCCAGCATGGCTTTGCCATTTTACGGAAAGGGTAGCAAGCAGTTTTAGTTCATCAGTGTTAGGTTTGCAGGTGCCACAGTGAAACTCAAATTTGGGTTTGCTTTGCAATTCAGAATGGACTGGAAGTAGCCAATTGTGTGCCTGGCTCAGGAGCCCTTCTCTGACAGAGAACAGTAATGAAACTTTGAGTGGGGGGGCAGGAGGAAAGGGAAAGAAGTGGGGTTGTAATTTTCTTGCATGTCTGTGTGGACCATTTTTTGGGTTTGAATTCAGTGGTGGGTGGCAGAATGAGACACTTTCAGTACCTGTCAAGTATTGCCTCCTCCTCTTTGAGGGATGGGATGAGATAGATGTGAGAGAAGACTCTGGTTTTAAGCTACCTCCTACGTCAACATGGAGCTCAGCTGATGTCCCAATGGAAGGGGACTTCAACTTTTTTGCCAAACAGTTGTTTATAGTGGAAGTAATATATGAGATGATGTGACGTTGCTTACAAATTACAGGTTGAAGGTTTGCAAGAGGGGGATAAAAAGCCTATATTGGCAGACCCAAAAAATCCTTGCTTGCTTTACTGAACTAGGTCACAAACAACATGAGAACATAAGCTAATGAATGTAAATGTTAATGTAAACTGTTACTGAAAGCAGTCCACTGAGGGGAAACATTCCAGTTTCAAAACAAAGCAAAAATGTTGGAGGAGAAATTCCAAACATGGTCTTATAGCTCTAGCTGCTCACATACTCCTCTCGGCGTGAATTGACTTTAAGTAATGTTCTAGAAGTTGGAGAAGGTAAGAAATTGTGTATTATCTTATCTGCCATTAGCAGAGCCTTGAGAACAGTATGTCACAAGTAGTTTATTTTTCCTCATTCAAAAACTAAAGCTGCTTTGACAGGTCTGTGCTTGGAGGTGAAATTCAACTACCCTCCACAGGAAAACAGCTCAGTGATACTAAAATATTTTAATGTGATTATGAGTTTGTAGTGTTACTTTAGTATGTCTGAGAGTATTTGACTCGCATTTTTAATTTTTTTTTTTTTTTAGATAATGTGTCTACTGTGGGTAGAAGCTTATGAAATTCATAAGCACTTGGGAATGAATTTGTGTTTTTATAACCCCAGTCTTGGAAAACCTTCTTTTTAAGAGGAGGTGTAGGGGTAGCAATGAAGAGTGGCAGTGGCCCAAGGTATCTGTTGATGAATTTACTGACAGAATGGGGTTATACCAGCAAGCAATTGTCTGAATGTAACACTGGTAGTTGGAATCTCCCTGTAACCAGTGTTGGACTGTCAGAGAATCAGTTAGAGACTGAAAACAAAAAAATCTTAGGGTATTTTTGCCTCTTCAAATGATTATAAAAACAAAATTTAAAGAATCCCTTTTCAAAGTGTAAGGCTTGCCAGCAGCTTTTGTGCTAGAGACAAATCTGCTTTTCTTCAGTTAAAGTCTGTTAACAAAGAACAGAATCCTTTCAAATGTAAACTAGTAAGATGCCAGGAATAGATTTTTCTATTTGATTCTGTTTGCAATATTTGTTGCCTTCCCTATGGGTTTCTGTAAGTTTTTTAATGGGTTTTTTTTCCTCTTCCAAGCACTGTGTTTTTTGATACTTTGCTTATATGGTGTATGAGAGCCCTTTTGGTGCTGTCAAAGTCTTTTCTACATCCAGATGGGTCCGAGTTGCTTCTCAGCTGAATGAATTCAATTCTTTGTGACTAGCTGCATGGATGTTTGTAGCTAATGTTCAGATTAATTACTTCTGCTCTTTGTGGATGGTTAAATTAGGTCCATATAGTCTCTTGGAGAGTAAATAATATCTAACACTGCTGAAAAATTCTAAAGGTAAATGTTCCAGGAGAGTTACTACAACACAAAGACAGAGCTTGCACTTATTTAAGCCACAATGGAGCAGGTTGCCCAGAGGTTGTGGATGCCCCCTCTCTGGAGGTGCTTAAGGCCAGGCTGGATGAGGCATTGAGCAACCTGGTCTAGTGAGAGGTGTCCCTGTCCATAGCAGGGGGTTGGAACTATAGATGATTTTTAAGATCTTTCCAAACCAAACCATTCTATAATACTGCACTGTGATTTTCTTTCCTAATCTATGCGTTGAACAACAATGTATGGAACAACAGCTGTGTATGAATTGTGTGACAAGTGACCAGTCCAGAATTGGTCTCCTGTGTCATTGTGCCTATAATTCTGAAATGACTCCTGGCTTCTCTTCCAGATAGAAAAGTGTCTGTGGAATGACAGCATTCTCCCTAAATCTAATTAGAAATCATGAAGATACCTGCTCAGAATGTTACTGTGGCAAAAGCTGTTTGTAGTGCACTAGTGTGTGTATCAGGATAAATGCCTTCAATCATACAAAGCATAAGTGATGTAGCTGAATTATTTTAACACAAGAACAAGAAAGCAAACCCATTAATTGGCTATTGGTAGCATAGAGACTGCTGTCAAATGCAGCAGCTGTTAAAGCTCCTCGCACTAGTTCCTGCATTGCTTCAGCTATGAGAACATACTTTACTTCTAGTGGGAATGTTGGCCCACTCCAGGGGTTATTCCTTGCTCTTTTTTTTGGGAAAAAAAAATAAAATTAGGATATCTTTAACTTCCACTTGGATCAATGCAGAGAAGACTGGCCTATTTTTCATGCCGAAGGGCAGTACCTCTAAGAGTGAGACACTTTGTGCTCAAATGTACTTCTGCTCCTCGTGACTCCTGTTCTTCATCCATGAAGACTTTGCTACCAAGTGAAGAAACTTCTCTATTTTCAGTGAAGGTGTTTGGAGTGTTTGCTTTTTCTCAGATAACTCATTTCAATGTTCCCAATCCTATGTGGCACTTGGGATCTTTGTTGGCTTTTCACCAGGTAGGGATGTGGGGGGTTTGTTTTATTTATTTAATTTTTTTTTCCAACCTGGTTGTTGTCATGTTGAGAGGATAAGAATTGAAAAACTCATCTGAGATGTCAGCATTGTGTGAGTCTTTTCTGGAGACTATATAATAGACAATTGTGTTTGCTCAGCCTGGAGAAGGCTCCAGGGAGACCTCACAGCAGCCTCCCAGTGCCTCAAAGGGCTCCAGAAAAGCTGGGGAGGGGCTGTTTGTCAGTGCATGGAGTGATAGGACAAGGGGCAATGGTTTGAAACTAGTGCAGAGCAGAGTTAGGTGGGACATCAGGGAGAAGCTCTTCACATGAGGGTGGTGAGACACTGGGTAGATTGCCCAGAGAAATGGTGGTGGCTCCATCCTAGTGACATTCAAGGCCAGGCTTGCTGAGGCTCTGAGCAACCAGATATAGCGCATGATGTCCCTGCTCACACAGGGAGTTGGACTAGATGACACTTGAAGATCAACTTTATGATTCCATTTTGCATTTAGATATTGCTTTATCAGATGAGCAGATTTGTTTTCATTTTTTTCCTGTTGGAGCCATGTAGATGAGGTGGTTCTTTGTGGCAGCTGAACCCTGTTTGACTGGGGCTTTTTCTTAACAACTGGCTGTTTTGTGCACTGCTTTGTTGTATGAACTACCTGGGGCTGCTAAATTACTTCCTCTCTCATAATTAAATTTCTTTCTCTACCAGTAGAGAGGTGATAATTGGAATTACAAATTGAGGTGCCGTTTTTGCTTCTTCTGAAGTGAATGAATTGATGCAAACAGGAGGGTTGAGTACCTCTATGATAGCTTTTCCCATGTATTTCCTATTCTCAGGAAAACCATCCTTTTATTTATTTTTCCTGGATACCCTTACTTTTACTAATCAGTCTTCTGACTTAAGCAGCATTATTCAAATAGGTCTATTGATGGTATATCCTGTTCACTTGATTAAAAGCCTAACTCTGCTTCAGTGTATTTTTTTTTCCTGCTTGAGCAACATCTGCCAATATTCTTGCAATTACTTTCATAGCTGGCCAGAATCCATTCCAAATGATGTGGCTGTAGTAAGCTTGGGTTCTAACTCAAATGGTGAGGATACAGGGACTTGCATAAGGACTTTAATGAAGTTGGTCAGATCCTACATGAATGATGGCTTTTTTGTTGGTACATTGGGTCTCTGAGCAGAAGAAAAAGTTAATGTGTAGATATTTGTACCAAGATATGCGCATGAAGGTTCTGCTTTTAAAAAATAAAAGGAGGTTATATACAAGGGAAGGTACAAAATGCCTGTTAATTTGGTTGAACTCCAGTATGTCATCCCAATGGCAGAAAAGTGAGTTGGATTCACTGAACCTGAAGGCTTTATGAAGAAGCCAAACTCTTTTCTACAGAGTAGCTTGGATTCTTGGGTATCGTGTTACCCAAATGCTAAAAGCATGCAAAATTAGGAGATCCTTTTGTATCAATGCAAGTTCATCTATAAGATATCAAGGAGAACAGGGTCATTTTTCTATATGCTGTATAGGGTTTAATTTAACATAGTCTCATACTTGGAGATAAAAAATAACAATTGCTTGAAAAACTGTATTTAATATTTTTTATAGGCATATCATAGGAGCAAAATAGCTTTTGAATTGTATTTTGACTCCTGGGAAGTACTAGTTGCAGTTGTACATAAATATTTTTAAGGGAAAAATGACAACAAAGCAAAGATGCGTCTAGTTGGGACTGAGGAGTAGAGGAGTTCATTGTCTTCCTAAGTCCCAGCTGCCAAATGTGAACTTTATAGTGTACAAAGAAAGTAAAAAGCATTTTCCATGGCTCTCAAAAAAAAATTTGCAGCCTTAGACCCCACACAACCCATTTTTTCATCTGTAGGGGAAAAAGCAGAAACATCCAAATTAATTTAGTGAGAGGATCTTGCACATAAACACTGGTCCAAGTTCTGCAAATGGAAACTGGTGGCCTGATAATTGGCTACAGAATAGGGCTGTATGAAGGTTTAATAACGTATTTAAAATACAAAGTACAGAAATAAAAATTCTTTTCTTTTTTCTGTTCCAGGTTCTCTGGGAGATGCTAACAAGGGAGGTCCCCTTTAAAGGCTTGGAAGGATTACAAGTAGCTTGGCTTGTAGTGGAAAAAAACGAGGTAAGACTACGTTTCTACATTCAGGTACATAGATCAGAAAACAGTATTGGGGTTTTGCAAAAGACTTTTTCATCTTCTTCAAATTGAAAGTAAGTTCACGCGTATGGAAAGATTAGCAGTAGGAGCTAACACAAAGGGTCAAAGTGATGTTATTCCTCATGAATGGACCCTTTACATCTAATTGTTGCAGCTTCACGTCGTGATGCTGTAGATCAAAAATTGTACAAGTACTGTACTAGTTTCTCAGTCTCAATTGTAAAACCTAGGGGTTTGTTCTTAGTGATGAAAGAAGCCATTGCGTCCAAGGTAGGGGAACAGTTTAACTCCATCTCCTGCGTTTAGGACATCTTTTTACTGGCCGGGAGTTGATATATCTGTAAGAGACCTTCAGCTACTTCAACTTAACTCTCCCAGCAGGAGTCACTATAGTACAAGAAACTGCCGCTTAGATGAAAATTTCAAAAATAAAAGAAGAAAAAATAGTTTTAAAAAAAGAGAGAAATTACAGTTTTGCCACCTACGTTCAACACTACATTGAAGATGAGCTCCTCACTGGTATCGGCAAGGCTGTGGCATAGCTGCAAGCCTCCTCATGCAGAGTCTTTCCATTTCAAAAGCACTTCAGTGGTGTAAACACCGTTTGTACAGTGTCCCCAGCCTCGCTTTTCTTCTCCTTACAAATTGAGGCTTTCAGTTAGTTGGACATGCGAGCGGGTATCTGAACACATAACTCCCTTGACATCAAAGAGAGTAACTACATTTAAAAAACATTTAAAGTTGTGACTGTACCACACACAGACAAGCATGGAAATCCTCCACAAAGATGAAACCTCCTCTATCTAGACACAGCGGAAGCTTGGGAAACATTACAATGGCGAGGCAGTGGCTGTAGAATACAGATTTCCTATTATTCTACATAAACTGTTTCTCAAAATGCTTCAGAGTTAAACAGAGGAGAGTTACGTTTCCTCCTCTTAGTTTAATATTTTTTGGTGGTGATTTTTTTTTCCCCCTCTCCTTTTTTTTCCTCTCCTATTGGAGGACTGGATTAATTCCAGTGTTACTCCAATTAGTTGGAAATGCTACACTAATAGTGTGAAGATTATGAATGTGGTCTTCTACTGTGTTTATCAGAGGCACAAAGAGACTCTTTCTCCTTAGGGGAAGCCTCATCTATCATTTTGAAGGACTTACCCAAGAAGTCTTACTTCCATCCCAACCACATGCAATTTATGCAAGGGCTGCAGAGTGGCATTGGGAATGCTGTAGAGATGTAGGCACAAGCTGAAAGATGGCCGTGGGTACAGCACACATTCCTCTTGGTTTTCCAGAGCAAGGAACTGTGTAAAATACAATATATAGATGTGCTGATGATTTTACTCATGGCTGGGGAAACCTCAGGGGTGAAATTTTTCAGAACCAATGGTTTGTCTGCCAGGTACCACTAGCCTCTTACTACCGTCTTCTTTGGAAGAGTGTCAGGAAGCTCAGAGAACATTAATACTTGCAACATGGTTTTTATTTTTTCTGGCTGTGATTTAGGGAACGTGCCCAACATAAGCCTTGGAAAAGTCAGCTTTGCTACTTTCTTTCATAGTTTCTATGTCCCAGAGCAAGTGTGAAGGTCAGGTTCTCCTCTCTGGTCAATCTGTTGACATCAGTGGGGTTGCGTAGTTCCAGTTCACAGCAAAATCAATCACTCTTGACCAGTCCTCTGTTTTTTTGTGCTGGAAGTCTCTTGTTAAAATCTCTGTGGGACTGAGGCCAAAGTGTATTTACATAGGGTTAAAAAAATCCCTTTTGCATAGGCAGAGCCTGAGAAACAGAGTGGATTTTAATGGTTTTATATGGCTCTTTTTTGCCTTCTTGCATAATTTCAGAATAAATAATTCTTATTTTTGTGAAGTTTCTATAAAATTATTCTTTTTTAAATCCGGGAAAGCAAAACATGAGTTCAGATTATCCTAGACATGATCTCATTATAAATTACCACCTGAGAAATGTCACCTTTATTATAACCTGACACTTCTGGAACCTACTACCTCTGTCTTACATGACAGATAACATCCTGCACAAGTGAGACGCGTACAAATGGTGTACACTGTTCCCTCCTGGAACAGTGAGGGTTACAGGCAAATGCTGTAGCACAACCAGGCAGTGTATTTTTAGGCTGATGATTCAACCAGAGATCAAGCAGCAGTACAGTTTGTTTATGCATTGTACAAATTTCTGTGTATTCCTTGCACAGAAAGCTTTGCACCTTAAGGTATGACATTAGTTTAATAACTGTCCTCCTGCAGTGGCTCTGCATCTCGTGTTTCCAGTTTTCCTAGCATTCAAATGCTTGTGCAGCAGAATTTCTTAACTCTTGATTAATCTGTGGTTCCCTGTAAGGCTTGGCAGGTCACATTGCAGTAACACAGTGGTACAGTTGGACAGAACTTGCTCTGCTTTGCTTCTGAAATGCCAATAGTAGGGCAGATCAAAGGGTCTTCCTGACAAGTTGGTCTGAACAACAATCAGCTCTATGGTTCTCACCTTTCACAAGATGGGGAACTCTTTAAATTTGACCCCTCTTACATTTGGATGCATTTTCACCAAGGAAGTGGTTTTTATGTGCTTTTTTAAAATTTAGTATGAAACATCTGAAGTGAGTTAACGGCCTTAGCCAGAGCAGAGGCATCTCCTTATATGTGTAATGTTGTTGGGATGCACAGCATTCATCTCGGTTGGGGAGGCTCCACTATTTGGATGCGTGAGATGAGAATGGATTTGCTTTTAGGTTTTCCAGTGGGGAGACAGAGACTTTAAAATAAAAAGTCCTCAAAGACTGATGGAGGGAAATTTTTTTCGTGGTTCAAAACTCTCAGTAAAGGAAAGCAAACAAACAAGCTTCAAACTCATTCTCTGTAGTTAGTTGTCCTGGCTACAACCAGCAATTCCTTGTCTTCAGTCATCAGGGAATATTTATATGAGTTCACTGTGCTCTGGGAGGGCTTTGCAAGATCTGTGTTTCCCCTTAATCCTTCTGACTGCAGGCTCGTGAAATATCTCTTGTGTCATGTTAGAGTTTCACTTAACTCTTTTTAACTCAATAAATGGAATCTGTATTTCACCCATTTGTTATATTTTTAAATAGCATTGCATCTGGATCATCCCTGTGGGAGAAAGGACTTAAGGCTGGCTGTACATCATACCTATCTTGACAAGTATCTCAGAACATCACACAGTAACCTCCACAAACCATTTTGTTCTAGTTTTAAAAGTTGTTTGCCTTTCTCACTTCCTTATCTCCAAGCTTTTTTTAAGCAACTCTATTTGTTCCATTCCTTTTTTTTATATAGGCCTGTTCATTTGCACACATCTTGTTAGGAATTAGTAATTTTTACCTCAATCCTGAGTTTTTGTATTCCATTTGCAAGACAGAAGTGTGTGTTTTTCTGCTTTTAATTGCATTGCTATTACGGGAAAGCTATTAGTAGCACCTTAAATGGAAATACTTCCAGTAACCAGTATATATTCTCCTTCTTTAGAGATTAACCATTCCAAGCAGTTGTCCCAGAAGTTTTGCAGAATTGATGCACCAATGTTGGGATGCTGATTCAAAGGTAATTTCATTTGGATTTGATTTTTATCCCACCATCCTCTGCCTTGTTCAATTAAGTGTGTTTGTGCTTCTTTGGGGGAAAAAATCCCTGCTAACACCATTGCTGCATGTTGATAGACATGTTTCTTCACACTTCTTACACTGCCTGTAAGTAGGATGATGTGGCAAGAGTGTAGTCTTTTTGGAGCAAGTGAAAAATTGCTCTTATACAGTAGTTAATATTTAATCTTTCTTGGATGTATGTGTATGCCTTCCTTCAAAATATGTAAATAACTTAATTCATAAAATGTATGTAGGAAGTTCAGCAAGACATTCTGAACTAATGTTAAGCCTTTCCTAATCTTCCCTCTTAGGGCTTTGTATGATGAGCTTTATGATTCTTATATTTTAATAATGTAATAGAAATATTGTGTTGTGCTGCTTTATCATGAAAAGAAGGTAAAAAATACAAGTTAGAGCCAAGTAAAAATACAGATTAGAGCCAAACTGCTGTCACTGTTGATCTGCTCTTCTAAGAATAAACTGAGGGAAATTGAAGAGAACATTTACACAGTGAAAGATTTTGTACATTGTAAGACTTACCTTTTTAAAATCAACTCTGCTGCCATCCTGTTGTACAGAAAACTGGCTGGAAAGAGCTTGTGGGCAAACTGGCTACATTGCCAAGTATTTGCATCCAGTTCCATTGCCTATGAAGGAATTTGAGAAAGGGAAGGATGGATAAGGAAAGGAAATTATGCTCTTTTTCTCAAGCCAAGACACCAGCAAGAGCTTTGCTCCTTTAAACTCAGAAGAAAGGAGATTAAGATTAATCCCAGGGGGAATCATAGCACTTAGGAGTCTAAAGCCACAGCTTACCCCAGAGAGTAGCCACAGAAGAGCAATATAAGAAAGGAGATTTCCCTTCTTGATTTCCTTTCCTTTTAAGCAAGGAGTTGCTTTTCTGCAGAATGCATCTGTAAGCCTGAGATCCATCATCAGTGTGTGGTTTCCCCATGAACACCCTATTTAAATGCCATCCATTCAGAGTATCTCACTCTTTATCCTCTCTGCAGAGAGGAAGGGAGAAAAATACTTGGAGTCTTTTAATCTACAAGTAGACTGCTTGAGTTCTAGGTCAGTAATTACTGAAAAACACTTTCTGGTGGCAAGACCACTTCTTTAATAACTACTCCCAATCATACAATGGTTTCGGTTGGAAGGGACCTTAAAGATCATCTAGTTCCACCCCCCTGCCATGGGCATGGACACTCCCCACTAGATCAGGTTGCTCAGTGCTTTGTCCAGCCTAGCCTCAAAAACCTCCAAAGAGGGGGCCATCATCAGCATCACTACCAAATGCCACAGAATAAAAACTGTTGGAGCTTCTTCCTGTAATTGCAGTCTGTATTAGATCAGTTTCCTCTATATATAGGCATCCAGAAGGCTGCTGCATTTTTTTGGGGAGAGGGAGGGCAAATGAAGATGCCCAACCATCAGGCTGAGTTCTGTCACCTGGGTTGGGGCTGGTTCCTGGAAGCATAATTTTCAGAGGGATCACTCATCTGTGCAAAGAGCAAAGCTCAGGTTAGACACGTTTTATTTGACAGACTGCTCTTTGCTACTATTTTCCTGCAGTTTCTTTTCTGTCAATGCTTTGTTCACATGACCAAAATGAAGTGATCTCTGGTCACAGTTTGGGCATGTGACCGACTTGCCCAAGTCACGTGCTGGGAAAGTATCGCTGCTTATAGCTCTCAAAATGCCTTGATAGCAGGCTGTGTGGCCGGCATGAGCCAAAAGATGGAGCACACTCCTCTCAAATACTGCTCTTCCCTCTTCACCAGGATTAGCTGTAGAAAGAAAATCAGGCAGCAGATGCAGGAAAACGAGTTGCTGAAGGTCAAGTGGGGGTGCGCTGGAGGATGTCAGCTGCTCAAAAGCAATTGCTAACGTTCATCCTTTCAGCCCCGGGTGTCTCTGTGTGGCTCACCCCCGAGGGTAGAGGGATGAGCGTTTACTGAGGAGCTAGAGAATACAGCAGCAGAGTGGCTGGAGTGTAAGACTCTGCTCATACCCTATAACTCCCTGAGAGGAACAGACAGTATTACTAAATTCATGCTGAATTCTTAAGGATTTCTTAATACATGGAGAAAAGTGTCTTCTGTGTTACTCCATGTGCTGTTAGTAACAGTCTGTATAAAGTTTAAGCTGTACTACTTGAAACAACACTTTCTGGGTTCAGGATATTTTACTAAAATGCTAAATACTAATTGTTTTCAGTTAGTAACTATTAAAGAACAGTATCTGTTGTAACTAAATACCTAAATTAGCTACTTCCCTGTGTTTAAAATGCTTGCCAAAGCAGCTGCTTTTGCTTGGGTACTAGATAATTGTACGTCACTTTACTCATCACTGATGCCTTTGTTTACTGGGGATACTGGTTTTCGAGAACGAGTTGAGTGGTTCCTCCTGATTTCATCTGTTCCTTCAGACTATGCCTGCTTTTACATCAAAGATGTCTATAAATCACTAGATATTTTAATGGAAATCAGAAATGTAGGAACAGAGAAGCAGCAAGAAAGGAAAGCCATATGGGTTAAATACCCTGGGTTTATGCAGGTTCGTGAGGAAATAGTGATTGGAAGGAAACAGGGAAAACATTGAAGTATACACCCCTCCAGAAATAATTCTGCCTAAAGATATGAGACATCACAGGTAGAAAGGGAAGCAATTTTTGGAGGCGACTCATACCTTGATATTTTAAGAATCTTTTATGAGGAATGACTTGAGATGCCTGACTTTCTTGAAAGAGCTACTCAGACACCCACAGGAATTTTTTTAGGGAAAGATTTTCAGGTATCAGTCTGCACTTGGGGTGCATTTATTAAATCTGATATTAGTCTTGCCCCGAGAGAAGAAACCACCATGTGGCAGTGTGGGATTGTCTCTGCCTGTCAGCTCTGCCTCCAGGGGAAGCTGGTACCTGTGACTCTGTCAGGAGAGCTGGTGACTGGTCACAGAAATCACACACCCAGGGATATTCAAGCTTTGGCAGTACTGTGTGACTCTCTCTTTGCTCCAGCTCTGGTTGTGCAACTTGACAGCTGCTTTGTCTGTTATGTAGGGCTCGAAGTGTGTGTTGCTGCTCCTCCCAAATCAGTTGCTATCACCCACCCTTAGTTAAAAGCTCTGGGTTTTTTTTCTCAGACCTGGTAGTCGTGTTAACTGTGCTCTCTTGGCGTCAGCCCTTCCTTGTACTTCCCAAAGGACTCATGAGAAAGAAGGACCAATGGGACTGTATTGCAGAAGAATCCTATGTAGAATTATAGAATAGTTTGGGTTGGAAGGGACATTAAAGATCATCTAGTTCCTACCCCCCTGCCATAGGCAGGTACTCGTCCCACTAGATCAGGTTGCTCAGTGCCTCATCCAGCCTGTTCTTAAACACCTCCAGAGGGGAGGCACCCACAGCTTCTCTGGGCAACCTGTTCCAGTGTCACCACCCTCACCATAAAGAATTTCTTTCCTATATCCAGCCTGAATCTCCCCTCTTCCAATTTACATCTGTTATTCCTTGTCCTTCCATCACATATCCTATTAAAAAGTCCTACCTCTGCCTTTCTGTAGACCCCCTTCAGGTATTGATAAGCTGCTACGAGGTCCATAAAATACTCTATTAATGCAGCATAGAGATGTTTGCCCTTTATCTCTTCCTGAAAACAGAACTAGTTTAGTAAAGGCTCATTCTGCGCTTACTGGTCTGTTGCACTGGATGTAGCAGCCACAGTACCCTGCTGTATTGCCAAGCTTGTGTAGGGTAGAGAATGATTCTTGGAACATGGGAGCAATCACCGTTAGTGCTACAGAACTCACAGCCCTTGGGAAATGAGGTTGACCCCTTGTTGGTGAGAGCTCCTGACTTTGGTTGCCCAGAGAAGCTGTGGCTGCCCCATCCCCAGAGGTGTTCAAGGCCATGTTGGACGGGGCTAGGAGCAACCTGGGCTGTTGGGAGATGCCCCTTCCTGGGGCAGGGAGGTGTAATTAGATGATCTTTGAGGTCCCTTCCGACCCGGACCATTCTGTTATTCTGTGAGATTCTGTTATTCTGGCAGCTTCCTTAAAATTGGGAGGCTCTTAAATCCCCACAACAGCTCACACCCATTGGGGTGGTTACAAGAAGTGCAGCTGTAGGACCAAGATGGGTAGAAGCGTTGTTGGAAGGTTCTCCTTCCCCAAAACTACACCAGTTGTGTGCCCTGGTTGGTGCCAGCAATTTGTTTTGTGCTCTGTCCCACCTTGTCACACTCTCCCAGACTAGGAAGGTCCAAGCTCATCCTAGGATGTTCAGAGGGTCTGCTTAGTCATGGCAGGTCCTACTGCTGCTTCTCCCTCACTCCATGGTGGCAAAGACAGCATCTAACTGCCAGACATGGACCAGAAAATGACAGACAAAGCCTCCAGTTGCAGCCAGAGAGAGTTACAGTCTGCAAGAGCTTGTCTCTTTTTCTTTTTTTTTTTTTTGTTACACATTTGACACTTTTTCACGCTGTTTGACATTTAAAATAAAGAAATTGTCTTTCTTTTATCATGTGGAAATCACTCGGATCTTTCCGTGCAAGACACCTCAGCATTGTTCCTAATTGTTTTTGTGCTCCCAAATTAAAATGCACGTTTTAATTGCGGCATCTGTAATTTTAGCAGGAATGGTATAATTACGGGTGGGATAAGAGAGAGAATGTGCATCATCCCCTTATTATGTAGCTACATTTTGTTTCAACCTTTTGTCTCAACCTTGTCTGGGGTCTGTCAAACAGACTAACAAGAGTCAGTGCTCTTTCCATTTGAAACACATTTTAACTGGGGCTTTTCCAGTTAGCAGTTACCCGCCTGCTTCATAGTATTCTTTCTGGGGGACTGTGAGGGGAGTAGAAAATAAGAAGTTTAACTGTTTTCTGTAATGATCAGAGGGGGCTGGAGCCACCTCCCTTATGAGGACGGGCTGAAGGAGTTGGTGGTTGTTCAGCCTGGAGAAGAGATGGCTCAGGGGGTACCTCATAGTTGCTTATCAATACCTGAAGGGATTCTACAGAAAGGCTAGTGTAGGACTTTTTAATAGGGTCCAAGATGGCAGGACTAGGAGTAATGCATGCAATTTGGAATAGGGGAGATTTGGGCTAGATGTAAGAAAGAAATTCTTTCTTATGATGATGTTGAGACACTAGAAGAGGTTGCCCAGAGAGGCTGTAGATGCCTCCTCCCTGGAGGAGGCCAGGCTGGATGATGTTGAGCAACCTGGTCAACATGGGAGGTGTCCCTGCCCATGGCAGGAGGATTGGAACTAGATGATCTTTAAGGTCCCTTCCAACCCAAACCATTCTATGAGTGAGCACAGGACAGGCTGGATGGAGAGCCCAGGAACCAGAAAGTTTAGTCAGTGATGCCAGAAGACAAAAGGCTGTGCTGACACAAGCTGGGCTGCCAGGCAGGACATCTTCATCTGGCCTCAGTCTTCCCATCTTCCCTGGCTGTTCCTGAACTGAGGGAGAGGTTTTTTTCTGGGAAGTCTGTGCTACAAATTGAGAAATGCCACCAGAAACCTGGTTTTGATGGGTAGTTAAACGGCTTGTTCAGACAATGAAGCGTTTGGGTTCTTCCTGTAAAAGGCCCTCTGTCTAATTACCAGTTGCTTATGGGTCCAACTTTCTCTTTTTGATGTGTTTCCCTCTTAGCTTGAGGAAAAGTTTGTTACTTAGAATTAAGAATCTTTGTGCTTATTGATGCTACTGATACTTAATGCTCTTACTGAGGACTAGAAGGTCCTCAGTATCTTTACTAGCAGATATAGAAGACCAAGCTAAGACTTGAGGTCTAGCTAATGGGGCTCTTCCCAAAACGACCTTTTCTTCAACAGGAAGAGCAAAATAAACCTCACAGATTTACAGTCCTCCTGTAGGATGTTGTGTTAAGAAGGCAGCATCCAGTTGCTGTGGATTGCAGTGTTGTAATAGAAAAATTCCCACACCTAATCTTCCACAGTAGTTTTGTGTGAATTAAATGCTGTGGGGGTTTTGTGTATTTTTTTCTTTATCTCCAGAAAAGGCCATCTTTCAAGCAGATCATTTCAATCCTGGAATCTATGTCAAATGACAGCAACCTCCCAGACCAGTGTAACTCATTCCTGCACAACAAAGCCGAGTGGAGGTAAGTTTTTTTCCTTCCTCCCAAAAGGAAGTAATGTGGTTTTCCTTGGAAATTATGCAAGAGACACCAGACTCTGATGATGTATTGGTAGAAAATATCTGTGCTTGAGGTATTTTTAGAGTGTAATTCACCTCGTTGTTTTTCAGGAATGCCCAGAATGTTGTGAAACTTGAATAAGGAGCCAATGCACTTAACTGTACCCTGGGTTTTTTTTTTATTACACAGGTTTAGGTATCATGGTATTTATGGGTTTGTGATTCACTTCTTAAAACCGATTGTGTGTATTTCAGTCTGTAATATGAGGGCAAAACAACTCAGATACATGTCTGTTTGATGAAATTTTCATAGAAAGACATGTTTATTTTTTTAAAAAAAGATAAAGGGTGTAAGAGGATACAATTTTCAAATAGTATCTTAATTTCTGTGCTTTTGGCCATTTTTTCTGCAATTTCTCCTTTTTATTGATTGCATCTCTGCATTTTTTATATGCCCAGGCCAGCCCTATTTTTGCACTGAGTAAAATCATCACAAACAGCATCACTTCAGCTTGTAATTTTTAGGATTTTTAAAAATTATTTTACCTGATTGTCATTTTAATTGCAAGCATAAATGAAGATAAGATTCGAGAAATTCTTTTTCCATGGCATGGCTTTGCAGTAGAAGCTTTGGCCTATTTTCAGCATGTGCTAAAACTAATAAACAAAACAAAAAATCGACAACCCCCCCACATAAAAAACCTTAAAAACAAATAAAAAAACCCCTAACCAACCAAACAAACAAAAAAGCACATAAAAAATATCCCAAACAAACAAATTTAAACAACAAAACAAAAAATCAAAAAAACCCCAAACCAACCAAGGAAAAAAACCCCAACCAACCAAACAAAAATGAACCAAAAAAACCCCCCAAATGCTTTAAAAAAAAGAAGCCTGTCCCCAGAATTTTATTTGTCAGTGGGAAAGGCAACTGCTCCTTAGTCCATCCTTCTGTTGGGAGAATTAAAATTAAAAACAGGTCTGCAAAGGCAGAAGGATCTGAGCAGGGGATGGTGCCTGGGTCTATATTAAGCAGCCCTGGCCCAGCTCCAGGTAAACTGGGAGCAGGAATATTATAAAATTCCCAGTTTCCTTCCTGGAGGAGATCCCTGGAGCCAGGGGGGTGGAGAGCGGCTGGAGGAGGGAGCGCTGAGAGAGACGGGGTTTCTCCCAGACCATCATCCCCGGTTCTCTCCGCTGGCGGACATCCAAGGAAAAGCGAGACCGCGTGGTTTGAAACGGGGGCGAGTGGAAAAAATGAGCTGGCCATCACATGGTGGGAGTTTTTTATAAATAGCCCCGGTCCGAGACCCACTCTCGATCCCGGCCCCTTCTGCCCTCACTCAGCAGCGCCGGGGCGGCTCCGTGGCTTCGGGGAGCGACGGCTGCTGCGCGCCACCTCCTGGCGACAATTGCCTCCTGCGACTCCTCAACACGGCCACCGGCACCGGGCAGTGGACCCCCCACACTCCCCGAGCAGCCCCTTATGCTAATGTCAAGTAGCGATTTTATAATTTTATATAGACATGAGAAAAAACTTTTTCACAGTGTGGGTGATGGAACACTGGAGCAGGCTGCTCAGAGAGGATGTGGGCTCCCCTCCTCTGGAGACATTCAAACCCCACCTGGACAGCTTCCTGTGACCTGGGCTGGGTGTTCCTGCTCTAGCAGGGGGATTGGACTAGATGATCTCTTAAGGTCCCTTCCAATCCCTGACCTTCTGTGAGTCTATGATGTTGTTTTTACAGTCAATCAGGATGCCTCCTGTCCACTCCTAATCCATATTCTAATGGCAGAGAGGGCGGTGGCATATTGTCCCAGGTTGCCCAGAGAGGTGGTGGAGGCCCTATCCCTGGAAACATCCAAGGCCAGGCTTGCTGAGGCTCTGAGCAACCTCATCTAGTGCAGGATGTTCCTGCTTACTGCAGAGGGTTTGACTACACAGCCTTTGGAGATCCCTTCCAATTCTATAATTCTATGACAAAAATTTCAGGTGTTTAGAGTATAAATACCTATTTCTTACCTACCATTACCTACACAAACATTAGTTATTGTAGTTTTGGTAATAAAAAGAGTGCAAGGAGGCTTAGAAGGAAAAGATCACCCAGCTGGGGGTTTCTTAGGGACTCATGCACTCTAAAAATACTTATTTCAAAGACAGAGTACTCAAATTCACAGTGAATTGGTTGGGATCTCAAAGATCATCTGGTTCCAACCCTATGGCTATGACACCTCCCATTAGACCAGGTTTTTCAGAGTCCTATCCCATCCTTATTTCTTTAGAAAGAGCAAATTGCTACTTAAATCTTGCTAATACAACAGTGTAAAAGTCATGATATATGTTATTAGGAAACTAATATTAAACTTCCATTCTCTTGCTAAACCAATTTATTTCACTTTGGTTTGAAGTGCCCAAGTATTTCTTGCAAATTTTACTTCAATGCATGGAATTAGCCATAAGGAGTGGTCATGAGTTGTTAATGAAAAGCCATGGAGAAACAAAATGTTTATTGCCACTGTCAGGTCACTGGAGAGGAATAAATAACTTGAAGACATGAGAGAGAATAAACAGTTTCGTGATGGGTTGTGCTTTGCCTGAAAGCAGAGTTGACTTCTGAATTAAACTGAAATTAATCACAAAGTGCAGAAAGAGATGCTCATGAAGGTTCAGCCAAATAAACAGAAGGTATGCCAAAAACATGCAAGTTAAAATAGGTGAAGGAGTTGTATGCATAAAGTGATCCCAAAGGATAAACTAAACCAGACTAAGACCACCTCTCTGCAGAAGTTTAATGTGTTGCAGCTTCTGCTTAGAAAAATCTTTACTTTTACTCACTGCTTTTTTTTAGAATGCTTTAGGTTTTTATCCTGTAGTGATTTGCAAAGAGATACTAAGACCAGCCAGAGGGAAAGAATGAGATGTGTTACCAAAAAATAGGGAATTTTAATGAAGGCTGGCGATCAGAGCCCTGGAGAAGGGTGGGTTTGGGAAAAAAAGAAGGTTATGCTTGTTCTTTGAGGGTCCTCCAAATTAGTGATCCAGATGCTGCACTTTCACAGGGATACTGCTCTTATCAGAGCAAATCAAAGCCCAGACAAGCTGGATTATGTTTTCTCCTGCTCTTAAAAAAAGGCCAAGTGAGGTTCTTTTTGTATAGAGATGTGCAAAAAATCACATCTGGAACAAGTCTTCAGCCTCTGTGACTGGCTGATGTGAAAACTGAGAGTGGGATGAGTCTGTACACGACTGACACAGGGGATAAATGACACTTTGACCTTTCTTTAGTGTAGTCTTATTTGCAGTATTTCCTGGACTTGGTGTTTATATGAATAATACATTTAAATCTGCCTGTTCTGTGATTTCCTTAAAGTGATTCAGTGTTGTGTTTCCTGTTTTATTTCCTAACAATTCTACCCTTCAAATTGGTATTATCTTTACAAATATCGTATTATATTTGGGATAGGACTTTTTAATAGGGTACAGAATGTAAGGACTAGGAGTAACGGATGCAAATGGAAGAGTGGAGATTGAGGCTGGACAGAAGAAGTTCTTCACTGTGAGTGAGGGTGGTGAGACATTAGAACAGGTTGCCCAGAGAGGTTATGGATGCCCATTCCCTGGAGGTGTTTAAGGCCAGGCTGGATGAGGCATTGAGCAACTTGGTCTAGTGGGAGGTGTTCTTGCTCATGACAGTGGGGTTGGAACTAGATGATCTTTAAGGTCTCTTCCAACCCAACCCAAGGTTGCACAAGTTCTACTTATGTGTTTTGGAGTTCTTTCTCCAAGTCACTTTTATTACAGTAGGAAAAAATTACTCTTGAAGTAACAATGTTCCAATTCAGTGAGACATCACATTTGTCTGCGTTTACTCATATCTACTAACTGCATTTCTCCTTCCACGAGCCACTGTTCTAATGAGTAAAATAGCCTGTTAATGACACTTATATTAGTGTATAAGTAGCATCTCGAGACGTACAAACAAATGCCAGTCATTGTCTTTAATCTGTGATTGTTTATCATCACTGTTTTTAGCACAGTGTGCATTCCTGTGTGTCACAGAGTGAGATTATTCTAGAAAAGCCAGGACTCAGGCTGCACAACTGCAGAAGCAAACAAATCCACATGCCCTCCTGTGGATAATGTTTCAAGCTGCTTCATTTATGAAGTAAGACTCATTAAGTGGGCAATGTAGGGTAGCTTTTTCTTTAATTACACCATTTTATTAGACAGCAGAATTATTTTTCAGAATGCAACTGTTTTCACAGACTGACCTTATATTATAAGAGAAGTCACTGTCTAATATGAGGTAATTACCACATGCAATAGACTTCTGATGTATAGAAAGCTATTGTTGTCAGGACTTTTCTCGTGCTGCATGTTATTTAAAAGATAACCTTAATTTACATATTTTTTAAAATTAAAGAGTTGCACCTAAGTAGCAGTGATGTGGATAAGACAAACAAAGAAAAGCAGCACTTAAAACTATCCTCCCCTGATGCTGCACCTGACCTAAAGGATTTATAACTGGGAAATGAATGTTAGGAGTCACTTTCTAACCTTTTATCCAGAGCCTTTTTGTTTTATTCCTTCACCAGGATGGGTATTTTTTACTTCATTAGGAAGTTAGACTGTGTTCCCCCAAGCCTTAACCTTTGTATGCCTAAATTTAAGAGAATTTCACTTGAAATCTGAAGCATAATAATAGTGAGGGGCATTTGTTCTGACCACCACGTCCAGCAGCTCACTCAGCAGGACTGAAGTGAGATAAATGCTCTTGCCCCAGGTGGCTGATTTCTGCAGTGGAATTAAGTGGGGTGGTTGAACTGGTGAGTTCTCCCACCTCCAAATCCTTTCACTGTGCTCCATAAGCACTACACTCTGACAGAGATGTCTTATGAAAAAGAAATCCCTAAGATTTGGAATATTTAAGTTGTTTGCATATATATTTTCCCATATGGAGAGCCTGAACTCCTCTAGGTTGATAATGGAGAAGAACTTAAATTATTCCTTGCTAAGACAGGAAATCTACAAGAGGAAATACCTCTTTTTTTTATTTTCTTTTTTTTTTTAATTCTCCAAATAGAAATCCCTTTATTTTCTTTCTTTCTGAAAACATCAGAAGGATCAGATTTTGTTTGCAGCGTGTTTAGGAAGGGAAAATGTTGTGAAAATGAGCAGAAGATCTGGTGTTAGTGTCTCAGTAGCTCTTCAGAGCTCTCTTTAGGATCTCTGTCTCCTTAGGAGTGAGCTCTCCCTGGGAGGGAAATGAAACACTGTGATTGACTCTTCCCATGGTGTGAGAGTAGGAAGCAGTTGAAGGCTGTAGTCAAGACATGGGTGTCAAGCAGTGTTCAGTCTCCCAAACAGTCACAGAAGCAGTTTGTTCAATGTAAATACATTGATATAAACTGGGGAGTTCTGTTTGATTACCCCATGAGCAACAAATGTGTCTGAATTTAGTGATGGAATGAATTTACTTTCTAGTATTTACCCATACATTTGTAGCAACAAATTTTTCCAAGAGCAATCCACTTTTTTTGTTTAAATTACACTGTCCATCAGAAAACATAGAATCATAGAATAGTCTGAGTTGGAAGGGATATTAAAGGTCATCTAGTTCCAACCCCCCTGCCATAGGCAGGGACACCTCAAACTAGATCAGGTTGCTCAGTCCCTTGGCCAGCCTGACCTTAAAACACTTCCAGGGAGGGGGCATCCACAACCTCTCTGAGCATCCTGTTCCAGTGTTTCACCACTCTCACTGTAAAAGCATCTCAAAGGAAAAGAGAAAAGAACATGAAATTCTTGTTATGAACTAACCCAGACTTAAAGAGCTTATATTTGTAGCCATTTGTAGGGTCACATCATGGTTTATATTCTTGTTCCTATATCTTTGTTTAGAGAAACAGGGAGAAACTTGGTCTAGTGGGAGGTGTCCCTGCTCATGGCATGGGGGGTGGAACTAGATTATCTTTAAGGTCCCTTCCAACCCAAACCATTCTGTATTCTAAGGTAAGTGTGAAGAACACCTTAGTGCTGGTTCCCTCTATTTTAAGTCTATATTATATTTATAGCCAAGTTATAACCCAGACCAAAGCTCTTCTTAGACTGCTCATGTTGTGTTACTAATGACTGACCTGTTACCAGTTCTTAATGTAATCTCTTCATGGGTATGATGGCGTTTCATGGTGTTGAGGGAAAAGATGGAATTTTATTTTTTCAAATGTTGTGATTGTATGACTTTTAAATGTTATTTTTCTTCAGCTGAAGATATTATGGTTATTCTCAAGTATAAACACTCCTTAAATCTCTGCAAGGCTTTGCGTTTGGTAATTAAATGAACTGCTTGAGTTAGTATTGTACTTTTCAGCCTTTCACATTTAATTAACATTCAAGTGGGAATTAGAAACAATTTATATCTGTCAGGAAAAGACAAGACGTAACAAATTGTCTCTGTGCAGATGTGAAATTGAGGCAACCTTGGAGAGGCTAAAGAAACTGGAGCGTGATCTGAGCTTTAAAGAGCAGGAGCTAAAGGAACGGGAACGACGCTTGAAGATGTGGGAGCAGAAGTTGACTGAACAGTCCAACACTCCTGTAAGTAAACAATAATTCAACCTTTCACCTTTCTCCAGAAAGTAATTAGAGCTTTGGCTATGTAAACCTAAAGAGTAATGGATGCAAATTGGAAGAGGGAAGATTTAGGCTGGATAAAAGAAAAAAGTTCTTTATTGCAAGGGTGGTGAGATGCTGGAACAGGCTGTCTAGAGAGGTTGTGGATGCCCCCTCCCTGGAAGTCGTCAAGATGAGATATTGAGCAACCTGGTCTAGTGGGAGTGTCTCTGCCCATGGCAGGGTGGTTGGAACTAGATGATCTTTAAGGTCCCTCCCAACCCAAACCATTCTAAGATTCTATGACACACCAAAGAAATAGTGCCCCCTCTTTTCTTTAGTTGTCCCTCTGGGCCAACTAAGAAGTCTGTTTATTGCATCACTGCAAATAACTACATTATATTTTCTAAATTGCATCTAATACTTTACACAGCAGATATTGCTGATAGTTCATGTTGTGCCATGGGCACTCATGTAGTTTCACATTGGTTTAATTGCAGTTCTCTTGATTGCATGCAATAAATTGTTGACTTTTAATGGATTTAGTCTTATGTGTAAGAATCATTTGTTTCTTGCAGAAGAAGGCTTGAGAAACCTATGTAGATTTTTTTTTTAATTGTTTTCTTTGAAATCAAGCAAATTTCCATTCTGTGAAGAAGGGGGTAAAAATCTGATGTGTTCATTTAGGGTTTTGTTCATAATCATAGTTGACATCCTTGTACTGGCCAGTTGTTAGCTGTTAGGCTTGCCACTCATAAATTGTACAAAACTCTTGAATTCCTTAGTGATATAGGATGCTTTTGACTACTGACTGGCAGAGGGAGGACCACAGGGTTGGTGCATGGCTGGATGTACTACAGCAGAATTGGTGTTAAGGAAAATACCACATTACCTGCTTGTTTTTAAAGCTCTACCCAAAACAAACACCAAATCCAAATTGAGACTGCAGTAATGTGTGATTTTTGTTACGATCTTGTTTCCAAACAATCCCATTGACATGCAACTTGTTGTTGGAGCTGAGTTGCATTCGTGTTCCAGCTGTGAACGTGCAGTAGTGAGATGGTGAAGAATGAATGTTTTCCTGTGTGCAGATGCTGGATGTTCTCAGTCCATCCCAGTCCTCCTGCTTTCATGCTTCCAAAATTCCAGTGACTGAGCTGTGGGCCGTTGACTGTCCTGAGCATAGCATGAGACACAGTATTAATGAGCAAATCTTTTCACCAGCAAGGCCTTAGATGTTTTTTTTTAAATTTGTTTCGTTTTTTTTAATGCTGTACTTACTTATGACTTCTACTTTTCACTCATTGCTGGAAGAAGAAAGCATTGTGCTATGGCCTGTTGTGCTAAGCATGAACTGTCACTCTGCATAGCATTAACCCAACTCTCCTGTTGCATTTAAATGCAATTTCTTCCCACAGAGGAATATAAATTTGCTTTTTTTCCCTCCATAGATATTTAGCGAGCTGTTAACAGGGAATGGCTTTTAAAAAAGCTAGTTTGTTGGGAAAAAATTTGACACACTGACAAAAATTGGCTTGTTCAAGTAGGATTTTTTGTTTTCATAGCAAATTAAGTGCTATGAGGTGCTGGTTACAAATACATCTGTAAAATAGGTGCAAAATAGCCCTGGGCATTTTGTTTGCAAGCTGTAATCCTTGGGGGAGGGGCTGTTTGCATGTAGTGATAGGACAAGGGGCAATGGGTTGGATCAATCGATGATCAGGGCTAGGTTAGGCATCAGGGAGTTCTTCCTCATGAGGATAGTGAGACACTGGAAAAGGTTGCCCAGAAAGGCGGTGGTGGCCCCATCCCTGGAGACATCCAAGGCCAAGCTTGCTGATACTGAGCAACCTCATCTAGTGGAAGCTGTCCCTGCTCACTGCAGGGTGTTAGACTAGATGGCCTTTGGAAGTCTCTTCCAACTCAGTACATTCCATGAAGTGAAGGAAGAGTCTCCCTCTCCCAGTTCAGAGTAGATCTGCTCAGCCAGCATCAAACTGGAGGATTGCAACAGGGAGATGTTCTGCAGTAGTGAAGTGATGGTAACTGGAGCTGAGCACACAGCTTAGGGTGCCAACTGGGCTTGTAAGTGGTTCTTAACCAAAACTTGATCTTATTGAGTCTTAGTTGGAACTGTCATCCGTGCTCTACATGGCAATCACTTCCTTGTTTCATGCTGCAGAGAGGACAGAGGCCAGCAGGTACTGTTGAAGTGGTATCCAGGAGGAGAAACTCAACGCAAGTGAGAGGAGAACAGGGAATTTGACTCTGCCACTTGTTTCTCTCATGTTTTAGGGATGGTTTTCCATGGATCTAAAATGACTGAAATGTCAGTAGCTGATAGAAGAATTACCTGGCACTGAATAATTTGTGCTGGACATCTCATTGCTGTGACTGGATCTAGTTTTTAAGACATTCCTCCTCTTTATCAGGAGGATCTGAGTAGTGCTCTGGTGATGGTGTGGGTTTTTTCCTGTACAGGCAGGGGTACAGAAACTTATAGCTGCATGTTCTTTCCCCACTTAACCCATAGGAGCCATGAAGAGTATTTAGAGCACCCCATCTCCCCAACTACTTAACTTTGGGTTTGTTTCTTTAACGTTGACCACTGGTTTTTTTTGGCACAGTTTTCCCTATATAAGTAGGGAAAATTTCCCTGTATAAGTAGGAAAGACTCAAGAAGAGCAAAATGCAGATATTGTGCTTTTTAATCATAATTTTAGTCAGTCTTAATGGCTTTGGCAAGAAATGGGCACTCTTGGAGCAGCCTGGCCATGAAGCCTCCTCTGTTAGAGACCAGATTGTGACCTTAATCACCCCTGTAAGTCCTTGTGTCCAACTGCCATTGACTCTTCAGTCAGATTTTTGATGAGTAGAAAAGTGGAAGACTCTGAATTTTTGGGCAGGTAGTTTTGCAAGCATCTTTGGAAAGAAAGACCAGTTCAGGCATTGTCATGCGGCTCCTTTGCTGTTGTTTTTGTTGGTAGGTAGTTTAATTTGAGATCAAAAACTTGAATTTTCATTCCTTGTGGAGAAGAGGTGAGTGTGTCATGGAGGTTAATAGACAGGACACTCTGTTGCTCAGTTGGAGAGGTCACGTTCCATTTGTTTCACAAACAGTTTGGATCAGGAAAATGCCAGTATCTGCAGATAAAGATGAAATGAGTCGGGATTTAATATGATAGACAACAAATTGTTGGTATCTAGTAATGTCAATTGATATAATTTAAATTTAAAAAAAAAGATTAGGCAAGTGAAGAAGCTGACTAGGTGACCAAATAGCTCTTCTTACCCTGCCAGCTCCTCCATAGGACAGCTTTTAGAAGCAAGATCTTAGTGTGGGCTGTAGACCAGTTCCTGTGTCCTATGCACTGGTGAGACGCTGGTTCCTGGTTGTGGCTGTTGCTGGGTGACCCTTTCCTCTCCTCTTGAGCTCCAACCCAGGCTATGCACAAATAATACACTGCTGTTATCTCTGATACATTTAAGAGGGCTGCTTCTTCTGCACCAAACTCTGGGAGCTTGTTTGGGTTCTCTGATCTTAATGCCATTTATTCTTCAATCCTGAGAGAGGTTCTTTAAGCAAACTCCCTCAAACACCCCTTGTACCTGCATTGTCCCAGAAGCCACTCTGCCTGGCTGGGAAATGTCACATGCTGGTTTACACTGTGCAAAACGAAGGATTGAAGAGTTTGAACCTTCTTTTGTCCCAAAAGCTCTGCTACCTGTGGTTCTTGCCATGCAACTCAGTGATATGTTGGCACTTTTCTGTAAGACCAATGACCCCAGAATGACGCTGTCTTGGTTAAATGAGTTTTCTGTGTGTAGATTCACTAATTGTTGTGCTTTCTGTTGATTGCTGACTAATCTGGTGGTGTCTTCTCCCCTCAATTTTTATTTTTATCTTAATTTTTTTTTAAAAAATTGGTTCTAATTTTCACTTTTGCTCTGTCCTTTCCTCCTCTAAATAGTTTCTCTTACCTCTTGCTGCAAGGATGTCTCAGGAGTCTTACTTTGAATCTAAAACAGAGGAGTCAAAGAGTGCAGAGATGTCATGTCAAATCACAGCCACAAGTAACGGGGAGGTAGCTGGCATGAACCAAAGTCTGAAGGCCTTGATGATGACAGGCTTTGGGGATATCTTCTCTCTGAACCAAGCAGGAGCTGTCCTGCATTCTGGAATGCAGATAAACATGCAAGCCAAAAAGAATTCTTCTAAAACCACCTCTATGAGAAAAGGGAAGAAAATCAACATGGCTTTGGGTTTCAGTGAATTCAACTGGTCAGATGACGATGATGATGATGATGATTATTTTGATGACACAGATGATAGCAGCGAATGAAATCAGTTATACAATTAAACCCTGAAATTGGTTTTTAGTAAAGCAAAACAATAAAAGTTGTAGAACAAGAATCCTGTCAGTTTGGTCTGTTTAAATCCTGTAAAATTAAAAAATAAGAACAAAAACAACCTAGAAAAGCAAGACATTTGACATTTTCCAGGCTGAGCATGTTTGTGTGTAGAAAGATGTGTTTTGTTTTTGTTCAGATTGCGCTGACTTATTTCTGCTTTGATGAAACTTCCCAAACTAATTGAGATTATTATTAATAAGAACCATGATTATATCTATAATTCTTGGTGCCTGATTACAGAAACTATGGATTGATAAAGTCAAGATCTGAATGCATTGGTGGGAAAACTTCTGTGCCTTTACTGCAATTAATGTACTTCAGATTTTCTTCTTCTGAGTTTTTTGTTGTTTCTTCAGCCCTTTAATTGTCAATCATGTGAATGTACTTGTACTTCCAGATTTGCTGTTCTCTACAATCCATTCTTCTTATTGCTGCAGTGAAGGGGTTTGCTGGGTTTCTAATTTGAAGCCTTCTTCAAGGCAGCATCGTGGGAAGTCACAACTAGGTTTCTAGGAGGAGAGAAGCTTGGTTGAGGGGAGAAGAAGGTTTAATTAAATATTTTTGAACTGAAAGCAGCAGAGTCCTGATAATCCCCTTTAGTAGGTGATTTTTTTTTCCCTCCCCTTTGCGTGCCTGTGTATATAATTCTCTCCAGCAAAGCAATCAAACCTCTGCATCTATTATCAGATATTGTGATCCAGAAGCTGATTTTCAGTTATGTTGATGTCAATCCAGGAAGCCTCATTAACTTTGATGGACTTATTCTCTTACCTGAGAGTTAAAATAGCAGTGTTAATATATTTTGATGCTGTTGCATCTCCTAAACTCTATGTTATGCTGGCCTTTTGAAAGGACAAAGAGGAGCCACGGTGGCATTTCAGCTTGGGTCCTGCTGCTGTGGCTTAGGAGAAATTCTCCATGATGGAGGTAGCTTGAGGAATATTTACAGGTCTCTGTCTACCTGTGTTGGGTTGGGGGTTTTTTTGCAGCTAAAACAGTTTTAAAGCATTGCCACTGCTGCAACAATAATTGTCTGACAGGCATTTAGTTTGAGAGCAGTGAGGATGTTTCTCCTGATGACCTCTTTTGTGGGGATGCAGGAGGAGAGGGGAAGCAGCACCAGCACAAGGTTAGAAAAGGATGATGATGTGAAATATTTGCCCAAGGAAGAAGGGGCAACATTTCAAAAGGAAAAAAAACCCCAAAACATTACTGTCTAGTTCAGCCATAGTGAGAATAAGCCATCAAAACTCCACTCGGTTTACTGGAGGGGTTTCATTTATGAAAACTTTGGGGTTTTGAGTGTCTTCTTTAAATACATAGCAGTAACCTGCACATTATGGTGGATGTTTTTGTAGACTGCTTGCAGGCCTGGAATCATTATGTGTTTACTGAAGAGAAAGTTCTTTGAAGGAGCTTTTCTAGAGTGATGACCAGGCACCTCTTTGGGTTGTGAGAGAGGATTGTTTTCTCCTTAAGCAGCAGCCCTGGTCTGGGGACCTACAAGGCAGTGAGTGCTGCACTTTGAGCCTTCTTTGCACCGAATTAGACCCTCCAAGATGCTTCATTTCTATAGGATGTGGTTCCACCTTCCATCTTCTTCCTAATGCTTGCAAATCCCTTGGGTCTGAAGTCAACTCTCTTGTATCAGGAAGCCTTTCTCATGAGAAATTTGTCTTTGAAACAGTAGATTTATGGAACTCTCCAAGGAGAAACATGCACGTAGGGATGACTATGGCAGGGCGGTTGGAACTTGATGATCTTTAAGGTCCCTTCCAACCCGAACTATTCTACAATTCTATGACTTCTTAGGTCCATCAAAGCAACCTGACTTTAGGGAGGGAAAAGGATGTTGAAGGGCAAACAGCTAAAAGGAAGTAAGAGCAAATAGGCTATTTCCAGTACAGATTTATACTATTTTTATAAATCTACATCTGCTAACACCCACAGCAATGATGTGATTTTTGTAACTGCCACTTTGCACTTGGGAAAATTTGATGGATTTGTGTAGTCTATTTTGTGCACTTTAGATCTTAAGATGTGTGTCACTGTGCATAAATTACTGTAGGGCAAGGACAATGTAGTGTTGTACAGCTTTAACTGAAATTTGGTTCAATGCATGTAATATATGAACCAAAAAAAGAAAACAAAGAAGAAAAACTAAAAAAAAAGCCCAAAACAAACCAATCTGCACTTATATTGTGTTTTTGCACTTTTTGTAGCATCTGAGAATCTGCACTTTGTGCACATTTATATTTGCATGGGTTTTAACTTGTAAATCTACTCCTTCCTCTTCACAGAAGACAAAATAATCCTTAAGTAGTTTGACACAGGGTTTTGTAGAGGCAAAATCATAAGATTTAAGATTTAAGGTGTGTAACTTCTGTCATCAAAATCTGGTAGCTTTTAGGAGTTTCTGCTCTCTGCTTGGTTCCAGTATTTTTTAATGAAACAAAGACAGGTTTTTTTCACTCCTTTCCCTTTTCTTTCCTCATACATTATTTGTCAAAGCAAATTAAGAAGTATCAAGGAAAGTTATAAACTCTTGTGAAACTTACCTGTGTGCTCAAAGTAGCAGCAGGCACTGAATTGTAGAGAAGGTGATAACGTGACAAACTCTTCTGGTGCAATTCCCATGAGGTAGTGTTATACTTAGGATAATAGACTTATTAAAACAAAAGAAATTGATTGCATTTTTACTTTCCCGTGATGACTTCCATACCAGATGTCCCCAGTCACAAGCCAAAAATCATGTGAGAGGATCAGGCCATGTTGTTTCTGCCTCTGATAGGTTTATCACTAGATAAGGTTCTGAAAGTGGCTGTGGTGGGCAGGTATGTTGGTTGGAGGAGGTCAGGGTATTTCACCTTCCACACCTCACTTTGCACTGCAGTCTTCTTGTCTTCTACTTGTATCATCATCAGGGTATCTGCATCTCCCCAACAATCCACAGCTTATGAAAGCAATCATAAAACCCAGAAGGTTTGGACAAAGCCACCCAAAGCCTTCCCATGTGTTGTCCATCTCTCACCATGCTAGTCCCAACCAGGCTTTTTTCCACTTTCCATAATAGAAGCATCTGCAGTAAAATCATACTGCTGCCTTTGACAGAGGGGAGAGGTAAGAACCAGGCCTGAACAGGCTGTTGCATTGCCAGCAGCTGACTTAGATGAGTAAGTGGCCTGAGAGAAGAACAGTGAGGATAAATTTTTGGGTTGCATGAAGATCCAGAGTGAGCTGGGACCAAGACAGGATGCCCAACTCCATTTCTTTTCCTTCAGCAGTGGAGAAAAAACTGGAGAAGGGAATTAGTGGAGTAAAGCTTTTGACCTAGTCCTTTTTGTGATGGTCACACCACTATTTCCTTGGAGGTAGTGAGTGTCCTGAGGGACACCGTAGGTGTACTGCAGCCCCAGCCACCTACTTGCCTGCTGCCTGGCTTGGAGTTTGTCCCCTCTAGGTGTGAAGGGCTTCCAGGAGGTGAGGTCTGGAGCAGCTCCTTGTCACAGTAATTTTTTTGTTTGTTTATTGTTCCAGCAGTTTTGTTAGATATTGATTCTCTTGGTGTTAAAGTGGTTCCTGAGAGTTAAATATTTGATGCCACAATGACTTGTGTTGCCGTCAGCTGTAAATCCATGATGTGCTCTTTGCTGTTCAGTCCCCAGCAGCATTACTGTGTGCCTTCAGTACTGTAGTTCTTTTTTCTGTAATCAGGCAGCTTTTACAGGTTTTTAATAAGACCTTGAACTCGACAGATGGTTTAACTACAGTCCTAGGTAGAAGATTTAGAAAATTAAGTCAATTTAGGAATTTTCACAGCCCTCCAAATGCACTGATGGGAGTCTGGAGGAGACCTTTTTCCCTTTCCCTCCAGACTTTGACTCGGTGCACACTGTAAAATCTGCACAGAGGTTTCTGATGTGTGAAGATTTTAAGTTGGAAACTGTAGAACCAGCAGCCTTCTTTCAACATTTTATATATTGTGTGCTAAATATCCATATGCCTGTTAAAAGTCAGATATAGTCCACTGCATTTCTTTCTTTTGCACTACTGAAAAAAGTTTTGTACCAAATACTAGGAGTCGATGCTACTTAACACTTCCCAAGTGTGTGGAGCCCTGGAATTTGAATAGGGAATCTTTTCACAGTGTTAAAAACTTTTATTCTTCCCTTCTGAAAGAAAGACAAACCCAATGCTGAGCTCGACAGTGCCTGTGCTATAACCCTCCTGCTGTAAAACCCAATAATATATCATTTGTGTGGAACATGCAATGTTACACTTGTGTGTGGTAAAACCTTGCAGCGTCAGTTATTCCCTTTGCACTTGACATATGATGTCTTGTTTTATTCACACTGTGGATTTGATTTTTTCAAGTGTAAAAAAAAAACAAACCAAAAACAAAGCAAACAAGCAAAAAAAAACCAAAAAAAAAAAAAGCAATGTATTCAATTTCCTTGATTGGTGTCATAAACTTTCTTTTGATGTGAACTTTTTCCTTTGCTTCTCTTTGTTCCAAACTTCTATTTTGCAATAAACATTTTGACAGTAAATTTTTATGCATCTGTGTCCCTGTGTAAAATGCTGGTGTTACAGGAGATCTCCTTACTATCTGCTGGTTTAAGTAACTTCTTGTGTTACACACGGTGTGATGTTTTGACTTCATTCTCCCATCTTTAGGCCAGGCTGGATGAGGCTTTGAACAATCTGGTCTAGTGGGAAGTATCCCTGCCCATCACAGGGGAGTTAGAACGAGATGTTCTTTAAGTTCCCTTCCAACCCAAACAATTCTATGATTCTATGAACATTCTCTGCCACTGTTTATTTCTACATGTGGGGAAAGCTAAAAGGATCCCTTGTGCAGCTGAAAATGCAATATTTGGCTTCTGCAGGAAATGCTTCAGTTGTACAAAGGATTGTAGCACAAGCCACTTTTATGTGCCTACAAAAGACAGGACCCTCTGTCCTCCTGAGGACATTTTTGACTGTCCTGTGTCCTCCTTTGGGCTCAGGTGTTGCCCTCACCACCTACTTCCCCCTCTCCCCACCACAGTCCTGCCCAGGCTGTGGGTGATTGCTGGTGTAGGGAATTCTGAGTTAACCAGCAGGTCTGTTGAGAATATTGGCTGGAAATATGATTTAGTAGAGAGAAAAAGTCAAGAAACTGTCTTATTCTTATAGCAGATGCATCTTCCCATCTGCTGCTTCACCTTCATACCTTTGGCTCTGACCCTTGTGGGCAAAGGAGGGAGTTGGAAGGATCTACTAGATCCTCGTCACAGAAGTGGCTTCAGCTGGTCGTGTGGTGGCCAGCAAGGTTTGGCTTGAAACTTTGGTGGAAGAAGGTCTGAAGTGTCTTCAAAGTGTGCTGGATAGCAGAATGGAGCTCAGGTGGCTCCTAAGAGGCCACTCTGCCCGTGGCTCCTTATCCAAGTAGAAGCAGGCAAGGCTGAGCCTGCTGGGTGGGAGGGCTGGAGAGCTTGTGGGTGTCACAGCTCTCTGGAGGAGGTCACTAAGACTCTGCAGGCTGGTGAAGAACCAAGTCTTCCATGAATTGATGGATCAGATAAGTTTTCACCAACATCATGGTACTGAGGCTGTGGAATACACTGACAGACCAAATCCATACACACCAATCAGTGCTACCCATGCCCAGAAGGTGAAGCTTGGGATGAGTAAGAGGGCAGCTAGTGCTAGAGTGGTGTCTCCTCTTGTGTCAGTTTTCAAACCATCCCAGAATATTACTTAACACTGCTGCTCTCTTCCCTGGTTTCCTTGAGCTTCAGCAGCTGACACCAGCAGCCTCTGGGGGAGAAGCTGGATGCTCTACACCCTCCTCCCCCAAGCCTCTGGGGAGCAGTTACAAAGTGCTGGTGAAAGCAGAAGTGACTTCTCTGTACAGGAAGACTAAGCACAGTGGGCCAACTCCGGATTGTGCTTTTGCTGCTTCTTAGTGACAGTTTTCCTTCCTTTTGTGGAAAATACCCATCTTTTGGGAGACAGCTATTACCACAGCAGAAATTGGATGGTGCCAAAGCCACAGCATACACCTCCCTGTGTTGTCAGAGCCTGAGGAGAACCAGCTAGAGATTCCCTCACCATCAGACCATTTATTTTTACTCCTTAAATGGTTTCTCTTGGAGATTTGCTGATAATTTGATCTCCATAAAGCAATGGGATTGATTTAGGGTTGCTCCTATGCCCCTGGTGAGCATGAACCCAAAGGTTTGGAGTGTGAGTCACAGCCTAAAGCCCTGCCCTTGTTCAGGGAAAAGGAACCAAATACAATCAGGCCCCAGAGTGAGATTTGGGTGAAGGGGAGAAAAATGGTCAGATGGTTTTCTTTTTAATTTGTATCTCTCACACAGTTGCTGCCCTCCTTTGATATTTGTGCTTGGACCGAGGAAGATGTGGTGAGTATTTGATGTTAACGTGGCCAGGACAAAGCTGCTGGAGCTCCCTCATCAATCACAGTGGGTACAGAGGGAGGGAAATCCAGGTGGGAATACCTTGGTGTGAGACTTTACTGCTCTTTGCTGGGTGAAACTTGAGTCCCAGGAAGGCTTTAAAATGACCAGGACTAAATTAAGGACCCAAGCAACCTTCATAAAACAGCCACATTCTCCAATGTCCAGAAGGATGATGTTCCAGAGGGAGTATTTAAAGGATGTAGAAGTGTCCAGAGGGATGCAGAAGTGTCTCAAAGCCCACCCTGTACAGAAAAAAATGCATTTGAAGCTTTTATCCCACTGTGCACCACCAGGCAATTATCTGAAAGGAAGTTTAGACTTTCTTAAGGGATGCAGAATCTCCATTTCCTATAAAATAACAGCATTTGGGTCTTTTTTTTACACTTTTATCCAGTTAAAAAGCTAAACAAGAAACACAAGTGATTCATCTCTAGCATGGTGACATCTCATAGGATTTTTAATACCCCATCCATCCTTCTCCTTGCATGTGGAATGTCATGGGGAGCCCTTGCAAAGCCAGAACAGCCCAACTTCAGCCCTTCTGGTGTTTGGCAGATTGGTCACCTCTCTTGGTCTTCAGAACAGCAGACTGAAGAGGGTGGCTGCAAAGCAGCAGGCAGTTTTTAAAAGCTGAATAAAAGTAACCCTGAGCCCTTCAGCCCAAAGTTGGAAATATTTTAAAATTTTTCTTACAAACAAGAACAATGACTTGCAAATTCTTAAACAACTGATAAGTGTTGGTCACGTCAACTTCCAGACTGATTCCTCTTTTTTTGCAGTTCTTCTGGATGCAGCAGCTCACTAGGAAAGGTAAAAGCTCTCCCTACCTACCTTCTTTTTTGCATTTATGAATATATATATACATTTCTTCATCTTTTTCTCCCTCCACTAAGGCACCTTATGGGTTTCTGAATGACCTCTCTTCTCTTAAGGCGATAGGTCAGGGGAAATGGGTGTCTATGCTGCCTTGTTCAAGGAGCATCACATCACTGGGAAACGACTGCTGCTTCTAGAAGAGGAGGATTTAAAGGACATGGGAATTGTTTCCAGGGGTCACATCATCCATTTGAAGGTAATTAAGAGCATATGTCCAACGTTGGCAATGGGTTGAGTGTGAATGTTATAGAGGAATCTATGTTGGTTTTTATGTTCATGAGGATCTAGAAACCAAAGCAACCTGAGGTCTTTACGAGTCACCAGAATGTGCCCTGGCCTTTATATTCCTCTGAAGTTCTTGGTTTTTGGGTTGGAAGTCTGCCAAAGACCTGGGTGTGTAGCTCAGTTGCGAGAGCATCAGATTCCTAATCCAAGGGAAAAGGATTCAAGACAGTGTCCAGGTATGAGGCTTGCCAGGGATGGGTTGATGGCTGGGCTCAATGATCTCAAAAGTCCCTTCCAACCTTGGTAATTGGGAAATTAGAAGAGGAGACTGAGGGGTGACCTCATTGATGTTTATAAATGTGTTAAGGGTGTCAGGAAGGTGGAGCCAGGTTCTTAGTGACATCCAAATGACAGGACAAGGGAGAAAGGGTACAAGCTGGAACACAGGAGGTTTCATAGAAATCTGAGAAAAAACTTTGTCAGGGTGAAGGTGACAGAACAGTGGCACAGGCTGCCCAGAGAGGGTGTGGAAGTCTCCTTCTCTGGAGCCATTCAGACCCCACCAGGATGCCTTCTTGTATTACCTGATCTGGTTCCTGCTGGAATAGATGATCTCTTGAGGTCCCTTCCAATCTCTGACATTCTGTGATTCTGTGAGAAGGCCATTTTCCCAGCAGAAAGACATGGGTTTCTCCAGAGAGAATTCTTCCTGAAGGTTTCTCCTTGGCTGAGGGAGGAGCAGGTAGAAAAATGGTTATTTGACCTGAAAGCTGTGGACTTCAAAACTATTAAATCCCTTGCCTAACAAAGCTACCTTACACGACTTCATAGCTGGTTGATTTTAAAGCTTGGTTTCACCATGCCTTAAGTATATTTTCTGTATATATTATTTCTTAATACAAATATTAGTATTAAGAAAAAAAAATGTTCTAGGAAATACAGTCATGACATCAGTAATAGCATTAGTACTACAGCCACAGGAGAGAGATCAAGTTCCTAGCTTTGGAAAAGGATTTCTCTAAAAACAGCATCTGTTAATTCTGTTGATCCTCAATGATTTTATACCACCGTTGATGCTGGTGTCCTAATTGCTAGTCCCACAGATCCAGCTCTGTAATCTCACAGATTTATTCCCTTTTTGCTCATCAGCCATTTTTTTCCCGTGCCACACACCATTACTGATATATTTAATTTCCCTTTCCTGCAGGGAAAATTATCGAAACTTAATATAAGTCAATAATGTCCAGAATGAAAGATTTCAGCTTCCTGGGTTGATATAGTGTAAATAAAAACAACCAAAACAACAACCCTATCACCCCTCCCCTCCCCAGACATTTCTCTCTCTGATTAAGCACATCTGATCCTGAATGCAAAATGGGGCTGGTCTGCTGCCACAGTTTCCATAGGAAGGACTGGATTTTAAACCTTTTCTCATATGCCCTGATGTATCCACAGTGGAAAACAGGGCGCATGTGGAGTTGTGCTGCTATCTGCAGGGTGAGAAACTGGATGACTCTGGTCTTGATGGTGTTGAGTTGTTGGGTTTTTATTTTCCAGACTGCTATTGAGAAGTTAACCCACGACTACCTGAATCTCTTTCATTTCCCACCGTTAATTAAGGCAAGTCTCATTGTTTCTATAAGAAAACATGTCTCATGTTGGAATGTTTTGCTGTTCTTTAGGCTGTTCAGCCTGTGAGGTCCTTCTAGGCTGTTCAGCCTAGAGAAGAGAAGGCTCCAGGGGGACCTCATAGCAGCCTTCCAGTACCTGAAGGGGCTCCAGAAAAGCTGGGGAAGGGCTGTTTGCCAGGGCATGGACCCACAGGATGAGGGGCAGTGGTTTGAAACTAGAGCAGGGCAGGGTTAGATGAGACATTAGGAAGAAGTTTATCACCATAGGTTGCCCAGGTAGGTGGTGGAGGCCCCATCCCTGGAGACATTCAAGGCCAGGTTTGCTGAGGCTCTGAGCAACCTCATCTAGTGCAGGATGTCCCTGCTTCCTGAAAAGGGGTTGGACTAGATGACCCTTGAAGGTCTCTTCCAACTCTATGATTCTTGTCTCAACTTTCCCTCTTGCTGTTCCCACAGGGGACTGTGAGAAATGTGGAAGGTCAGCAGCTTATCAGAACAAGCACTAAGACAATAAAAGGAGTCTCTAAGATTTTACCTTGGAAGTGGTAGTCTTGCACCAAAAGACTTGTGGTTGGGATTCCTTTGCTCCCATTAATCAGAAATTACTCTCAAGAGCCATTCCTGTGATCTGGGCTCTTCTGACTGCTCGCTGTCAAGGAATGGCAGACCCTCAGCTTGGATGAGCCTGTCATTCCTCCATTTGTTAATCTTATAGGAGAGAAGGATGATTTATACTCTCTGCTCACCCCTGCATTAACCTGTTGGGTTTATGATATCAGTAACGAGAGCCAATGGAAGGGAAGAGAAGGGAAGAGAGGGTGTTTGGGAACCTTGGGGTTGCCAGAGCAGGTATTTCTCTGATTTAATTCAGTGAGCTAATCAAGCAGTTCTAGACCCTAAAACCTGAAGGAGCTTTTTTTTTAGCCATAATTTATTGCTCAGCTAGAGAGTGAAATCCACTTCAAGTGAATCTAAGTGCAGTGAAACTCAAAGGGGGAAAAAGGATTCAGGGCTTTGCCACCAGGCCAGGCTGGCTGCAGTTCCAGTGGCCATGGCTGCTGTGATGCTTGTGGCAGCAGAAATCACTCAGCATCTCCCAGTAGCCATCTGCTGCCCACCATAAACTCACCAGGAAGCCCCAACCCCTCTTGGAGCCATGTGATGGGAGTGATGACACTTTTCTGCTGCTCACCAGACCCCATGGCTCCTTAAATGTATCACCCAGTGGATTGTGGTAGATGTGAAGTTTCACCTTAACGTTTTTTTGGGGCAGGATTCTGCAGGTGAAGCTGAAGAAAATATAGAGAAAGTTGTGAACCTTGAACTCGTTTTTGGTTATCACCTGAAGCCGGGAAGTGGTCCCAAGGTAAGCTGGGAGCTCTGGGTTCTTTGATTTGGTCATATTTTTAGACACTACATGGAGGGTCCAGCTTCTTCTGGGCACAAAAATGTAGTTTGCTGTGAGAAAATGCTGACCAAAATGTGCAGGTGACACTTGGGGCTGCAGTAACAATGGGAAGTTGCACTCATCGAAGGTGATGAAGAAGATGGTGCAGAAGAAGATTCCCTATGAAAATGAGCTTTGACTGAAAACCATTTTTTTTTCCTCATGATGAATGTAATTGTTGTAATTCACGCTTTTACATTGATCCTTTTTTATGTCCCAGTGGTTGTGAAATAACAATCCATGTGTGCACAAAACCCTGTTCAAAGGGAGGTCTGTGATTCCAAGAGAGAGTTGAGCCTGTGGTGTGTACCTGATGTTAGTGCACAAGCTGAGATTTTTGTCTCTTCATGCCATCAAGTGGACTTTGGAAGCTAGGTGGCTCTTGTGGCTGTTGGTTGGAGAGGATAAGACTTATCCTGGTGATGATTGTGTTTCTTCCCAGTACAGGGGAAGGAGGGAAGAGTAGGTGCAGCACATGGTGGGCACCAAAACTACTGGTAGAAGGCAATTACCAGCATGCCACCTCCTAATCAAACCACAGCTCCAACCTGAGCTGGTTCAAGCGTCTCTTGTTACCCACAAGATGGACCACAAAGATGATGAGAGGGCTGGAGCACCTCCCTTAGGAGGACAGGCTGAAGGAGTTGGGGGTTGTTCAGCCTGGAGAAGAGAAGGCTCAGGGGGGACCTCATAGTAGCTTCTCAATACCTGAAGGGGCCCTACAGAAAGGTTGAATAGGACTTTTTAATGGGGTCCAGGATGGCAGGACTAGGTGTAACGGGTGCAAATCAGAAGAGGGTAGATTTAGGCTGGAGAGAAGAAAGAAGTTCTTTACTTTGAGGGTGGTGAAATACTGGAACAGGTTGCCCAGAGAGGCTGTGGATACTCCCTCCCTGGAAGTGTTTAAGGCTGGATGAGGCACTGAGAAACATGGTCTAGTGGGAGGTGTCCCTGCCCATGGCAGGAGGGTTGGAACTAGATGATCTTTATTGTCCCTTCCAACCCAAACCATTCTCTGATTCTGCCCCCGACTAATGGGGGCATTGGTGGCTCCAGATGTTCCAGCAAAGCCTTTCCACCAGGTTGTCTTCACTCAAGAGCAAGGTTTGTCCCACTCTTTTTGTTTTCTTTCTCCTGCCTGCCACAGACTCAGAGTTACAGGGTTTTAGAATTAATATCTGTGTGGAAATGGTGAGCAAAGAGAGAGAAGACTCAAGTGTTGATACAGCAGGATTTATTTCCTTTTTTGTTTGACAAATCTGCATCGTGCGTCCACCCCACACTTGTGGGTGGCTAACTTTCATCCTGCATTACCCAATTGCTTTGCTTTCAGGTGATACTCTTTGCAGGCGTCTCTCGATTTCTCTTCTTGGTGGTGCTTGCAGAGAAGGCATTTAGGTTTGTACTTGGTAGGAACTTGGACTCATACTGAAACTATTTCATCAGTTTGAAAAAAGCTTTTTGTCTGATGTTATCCCTTTTTGTTTGTTTCTTTTATCATAAGCACTTTTTTTTCCCTATGAAAATGTCCTTTATCACTATATGAATTATTTTGACTGTTCTTGAATGTTCAGCACAGAGCCACAGAGATGATGCAGGGATTGGAGCATTTCCCTTCTGAGGAAAGGCTGAGGAAGCTGGGTCTCTTTAGCTTGGAGAAGAGGAGACTGAGGGGTGGTGTGGGTAATGTTTGTAAATATGTAGAGGGTGAGTGTCAGGAGGATGGAGCCAGGCTCTTCTCAGTGAGATCCAACAATAGGACATGAGGCAATGGGTGCAAGCTGGAACACAGGAGGTTCTACAGAAATCTGAGAAAAAACTTTGTCAGGCTGAGGATGACAGAACAGTGGCACTGCTGCCCAAAGAGGGTGTGGAGTCTTCTTCTCTGGAGACATTCAAACCCCACCTGGATGCCTTCCTGTGTGACCTGATCTAGTTGTTCCTGCTCCAGCAGGGGGATTGAACTAGATGATCTATCCAGGTCCCTTCCAATCCCTGACATTATGTGATTCTGTGAATGTGTGTGCATCGTTCCTCCTTGTATGCAATGCTGCAAGGAAACTAAAGTCCAGGAGATAATTCAGATCTCCCTTCTGTTTCCATCTTGGAGTTGTGAGCTTGAGTGCAAGGAGGTGGGCAGTCCTGCACAGGAAGGAACAAGAGATGGAGCAAATAGGGGTGAGTGTTGGAAGGAAATTTGTGTTGTAGCAACACCTTTGAGGACAAGTAGGTCTTTTAGCCATAATGGCAAAAGAGCGCCACATGAGACAGAAGCTGAAGTGTTATAATGGGACAAGGGCTAATTTGATGGGCTTTTGCAGGTTTCTCCTGAGTCAAGTGAGAACCCCTTGTTTTTTTGTTTCCTTGCTTTCCTGTGACCTCCTACTTGGTCCTCTCTGCTCTGCATGCTCTTGGGCTGCTTCCTAAAGAAGCCATTCTCTCCTCAGCCAGGGGCACATTCCAGCCATGTCCCTGCTGGCTTCCAGGGAATGTGCTATTTGTCACCTGAGTTTATCTGTGCTGAAACTTTTGCCCAAGGTCTGTTTAATAACTCGGAGCTGCCTTTAAAGATGTTGCAGCTGAGCCAGTTTCTGGAAGGAGTAGATGGGCAGGATGTAGAAGGTCATTTGCATTGAACAAAACACTGCCCTAGCCTGGTGTGGCACAGACAGTGCAGAGAATTTGGCTACCTCGATGCTTTGGATACAATCTTCTAGCTCCCCTAGAGGCAGCTTGAGGCCAACTGCTGCTACCACCCAGATTTGATCCAGTATGAACTGGAGATTGGGGGTAAACTGAGATTGAAGGGTTTAAACTTATTTTACTCTCCCATTTTTTTATAAGGAGTGGTGCCTGGTTTTGTAAAACTGGGTCAGCAGAAACACTTGGGATGATCCCTTCCACCATCTCTGTAGCTAAAAAGCTGGCCTACATCTGTACGAAAATTGATTCCTCAGAGGAGTTTTCCCCTCGTCAGTCCCCCTGTGACTGGCTACCCAGCCAAGAAGCATTTCTTCTGCTTTAGCTGTGAGGAAGAGGAGGCAGCAAGCTCAAGTCTGGGTTGTGAGATGGGATTGAGTGTTCCCTAGGTGACATGTTCATCAGGAGAGGTCACAGGGCTCAACTAAGAGCTGGTGCAAGCACCATAGGGAGGGCTCAGGACTGGAGAGCAGTTTATACTGGGGGGAGGTTGACCCCAGACTGGCTCTGCCTTGGTCTCTTGGGATGAATTCCAATTAATTCTGGTAATTCATCTCCTAACTCCCACACCGCCATAGGGCATGAAAGTGGTGGATGAGCCAGTTCAGGACCCAGAAACTGTTTGAGCTGTTGGAGCAGGTCCAGAGGAGGGCCACAAAGAGGGCTGGAGCACCTCCCTTCTGAGGACAGGCTGAAGTAGCTGGGGTTGTTCAGCCTGGAGAAGAGAAGGCTCACAGTAGCTTCTCAAAGCCTGAAGGGGGCTTCCAGAAAGGCTGGAGTAGGACTTTTAGGGTCCAGGATGGCAGGACGAGGAGTAATGGATGTAAATTAGAAGAGGGGAGATTTAGGCTGGACAGAAGGAAGAGACACTGGAACAGGTTGTCCAGTGAGGCTGTGGATGCCCCCTCCCTGGAAGTGTTTAAGACCAGGCTGAATGAAGCATCGATGGAACTTTACCCATGACAGAACTTTACCCACCATAGGTTTGTTGCGTTTAACACTCATCTTCTGGTTGGGATTATGTTGGCTTCCACCAGCTGATGGATGCAGTCATTTCATTACAGCTTCCTTCCCTTTTTAGCAGCATCTTTGGAGCTGATGAAAGCTCAGCTGACCTTCGTGCTCTGTGGTTGTGTCAAGAGTGAGCACCACAGAGCTAACCTGTTTTTCAGAGGTTTCCTTTCCAAGCCTTATAAGCTCAAGTTATGTGGTTGCTTCCATTCACCTCCTTCTAATGACCATTCTGTCCACAGTTCTCCCGAACTGAAAGGTGATGGATTTAGACATTTTATATGGTTGCTTTTTTTCCCCACAAATTAAAAAGAAAGGGGGGGGGCTGGTGTGACACGACACCAATTAACTCCAGGATACCAAAGAGGGTAAAAAAAAACCCAAACCCTGGCAATTGTGGCTTGAGCTGATTGGCAGAGCTGCAGAGGGAAATTTCTATGGCTTCCTCTCATCCTGGGTGGCTCATTAATATTTCCAAATCAGAGAGATGTCTGAGCTGGGTTGTCTCTATGCTGATGATTCATCCAACCCCTTAAAAAGGATTGTTCGCAGTCTTTTTTTGCCTCCTGTTGGAAAGTCCTTTAGTTTTGGTCCTCAAAAGGGCAAGTTTCACCGTGCCTTTCAGGGTTTTCATTTCTTTGCCAAGCGTGGCATGTTCTGATCTGTCTCTGAACACCGAAGTCTTGAAGCTGGCCCACCATTTTGGCTTCTTTTCCCCCATTTAGTTACCTCTCCCTCCATTAGACAAGGTGAAGGTGGTGAGACACTGGAACAGGTTGCCCAGAGAGGTTGTGGATGCTCCCTCTCTGGAGGTGTTTAAGGTCAGGCTGGATGAAGCATTCAGCAACCTGGTCTAGTGAGAGGTGTCCCTGCCTATGGCAGAGGGGCTGGAACTAGATGATGTTTAAGGTCCCTTCCAACCCAAACCATTCTATGATTCTGGGAACTCTTTCCTAGCTTCATATATGTATTATAATGCCATTGTTTTAATCTATAGTATGAAGGTGAGCAGGATATTAAGGCCAGCTCTTCATGTGGAGAAAGACAGGCAGTACCAGACAAAACAGCTCTGAAATAGCTCTTGCAGACAGAATGTGGTTTCACAAGTACTTGAGACTGTTTCTGCTACTTCTTCCTCCTCACCCTCCCACCACATCAATGCCAGCAAAGCCTTCCTTTACTTCCTTAAAAATAACCCCTCCTTCTTCTGACTGGTGGGATATAAATTCACTGCTTCAGTGTGCCCTATGAGGTGCTCCTCATGTCACAAATGTGGCAAAAATTAAAGCAAAGGGCTGAGATCTCTTAAGTTTAAAATTCCAGTCTTGTAGTTTTCCAGCTGTGCATGTTCCCCACACTCTGCAGGTATCTTAACCAGCTTCAGGAGGTAAATCTGGTGGAGCAGCTGGTTTTGTTTGAGCCTTTCTTTGCAAGAGATTTGCAAGTCCCTTGACTTTCTAATGTGGGTTTATTATACCTTATCTAAAACCCTCAGCCTCTCTCTCTTTAATTAAAGCACAATTCTTTTACTACTAGAGGTTAATTGTTAAAGAGAGTAGCTGTGTAGAATCATAGAATGGTTTGGGTTGGAAGGGACATTAAAGATCATCTAGTTCCAACCCCACCACCATAGACAGGGACACCTCCCACTAGACCAGGTTGCTCAATGCCTCATCCAGCCTGCCTTAAACACTTCCAGAAAAGGGGGGCATCCACAATCTCTCTGGCATCCTCTTCCTGTGTCTCACCACCCTCGCAGGAGAGAACTTCTTTCTTCTATCCAGCCTAAATCTACCCTCTTCCAATTTGCATGCATTACTCCTAGTTGGAGTGCCATTTTCATAGATTTTATCCTTACAAGTGATCGGTAAAGAGGTGAATACCTTGGAACAAGATGATCTTTGAGGTTCCTTCCAACCCAAACCATTCTGTGATTCTACGTAGTGGTGTCCAGCATTTACCACATTTTTCTCCTCTGTGGTGGCACAGAGCTTCACAACACTGGATATTTAGGAAAAGTGGGCATTTTTGTTGGCACGAGGTTGTCTGTGGAGGTGTTTAAAAGGCCCTAGTGGTTTTCCAAGCAGAGCTCCATCCATCCAGCGCCTGTTGCCTCAGGGAGGAATAAGGACTCCAGCTTTCTGACGAGGCACCCAGGCAACTGGTAACATAAATATATCTTTGTCTGGCTTTGTTTCTGTGCATTTGAAGACCCATCTCTCTGGGAAAGACCTCCCTTCCACCCTTAGGGTTTTTTTCTGCCTGCACAGCTGAAACAAATCCCGCCATGGAGGCACCTTCTTCTCGCTGGAGCCCGGCTGGCAGCAGCCTGCCCTGACCTGAGACACCAGCCATTGTTAAGGGTATAACACATTTACATATTTTGCAATAAAACATCAGTTATTTGCATTACTGTGTCAAGTTTTATTTGATTCTTTCACCTAAAAATGACTCATTTTCCTTTCTTGTATTTTAAAAACCAACTACTCTAAGCTTGTTTGAGAATAATCAAAAATTGCCCATTTAGCTAGAAGTCATTTTCTTTTCAAAAGGCAAATGTTATTTAATCTTTCAGCTGTTCATTGTGCCATCATAAATACTTTCTTTTCAGCACAGTTGTGGGGACTGAAATGAGCCCACTAATTGCCTCCCATTTCGACTGACATGTGGTGGTTTAGTGGAAAGAGAACACAGCGGGGAGAAGGAAATAGGAGGCTGAGAAAATGAGAGCTAATTATTTTCACTGCCTCATGTCAGGCTCTGTGTCAGCCTTGTTTTTACAAACTGGAAGGTTTAGCACTAAATAAAACAAACTGGCGTCATGTTTTTATATACTGGCAGTGTCATGGAAGCAGCTGCACATCTCAAAGACAATATAATGCCTGCATTCGCATGGACACCATCTGACAGCCACTGTGAGCCACTGCTAATGAGGATATCACAGTGGTGCCAAGTGAAAGGTGCTGAATTATGTATGATTCTTCATCAGTGCAGCAATAGCCCTGTACATCATTATGAGACATTGTTTTGCTGGAGAGATTAAAACATTCTTTAGTTCCAGACCCTGCAACCTATACACGGCGACGAGAGGTTATTAATGGAATTTTTTTTTTTTTAGGGGAGAGTTTTCTTGCGGGTTTCTTTCTGGTTAAAAATATCTCACAGGACAAAGCCAGGGTGGGTCATGACACTATACATATATAAAGAAGAGAAGCAAATTAACCATAATTGTGTTAGCTTCCTTTAAATCCAGAATAATAAAATATAGTGTGGCAGGGTGATACATGATGATAAATAACCCAAGTGCTGTCACTGGATGTTCAACTCTGATGCCTTTAAAACAGCAGGTTTCGGCAGCTGAGATGGATAATAGCTAAGAATGTAAAGGAGCTTTTGGAGAACAAAATCATCAACATGCTACTACTTTTAGTGCCAGCATGACCAACACTTTTTCTTTTTTTTTTTTTCCCATATTTGTTTCATCTGGCATTAAACCTTCCTCTCCTCTAATATCCAGTTGCCATTTCCAATTTTTCTTCGATCTTAAAAAAAAATAAGAAGTTTATTGCGACCACTGCTTTGAAATCCTGGCTTCGGGCCTCCTTGAGAAATGAGGTGTCTCTCCAGCAAGAGTTTTAAGCTGTTGTTGCAGGATATTTGTATCCTTTATGTCTATGTATTTGTTGTTTAAAGCTTGTGCCTGATCTTTTTCATTTCCCTCTTGGTTTTTGTTGCAGATGTTAGCACAGATGGGGTTAAAGGAATACCGTCACCGCAGTGAACAGGAGACTTTAATTTTTAGAGGGTTCTTGTTTTGTGTTTTGTGTTTGAGGAGAAGTGGCTGGAAATACACGTGTGATTTGCTTTTCCTCTCTGCAGCAGTTGGCAGAGGCTGCTGATTTAATGGCTTTGTCAGAGTGTCACTGGGAAATGTTTTTTCACACAAAGTTTTACTGACCGTGCCTTGCATTTCTGAAACTAGGTTTTATCTCTGGAATGACTTCTTTAAATCAAAATCAAGCAGAAAAAATACTGGGAGGCGTTTTAATACTTCAATTACAAGATAGCCAGGGAAATCTTTTTGAAGGACTTGTATAAATTTATCAACCAGGCATTTGGAACAAGCCATTCTCAAGTTATTTTCTCACATACATCTGGCACTAAATGTGTTCTCCATCCCAAGAAATCTTACAGCTCCATCTCATCAAAGAATCAATGTACATGTTCCAGCCAATTTTTGGCCAAAGGGGCCAAGCATCTCTCTCCATTTGTTGCTAAATAAGAACCTTAAACTCAGTTGGAAAACAGGGAAATTGGTTCCTTCTTGTAGCACACAAATGTCATGTTATTTTCTGTCAGGCTGAATCAACTGGTTACCAAGTTTGCAAGGCAAGTAGCCATCTGCTTATCTTAGATATTTCCTAAGTGCCTTGATTTAAAAGCCACTGGTCTTTCTCCTTCCCTTTCCTTTCTCCTTCTCCCTCTCCTTCCCTTTCCTTTCCTTCCTCCCTTCCTTCCTTCCCTTTCCTTTCCTTCCTCCCTTCCTTCCCTTCCCTTTCCTTCCCTCCCTCCCTCCCTCCCTCCCTCA